>VWYO01011973.1:279401-322325 GCA_013400275.1 Rhadina sibilatrix | reverse complement strand
AAAAAAAAAAAAAAAAAGAAAAAAAAAAAATTATGTCCTCAGCAAATATAATAACACCTCAGCATCTGAAAAATGGTATTTCTGACTATGCACAGTTCCTTTCAGAGGGATGTCAGAGGTAAAGGATTCTCAGTTCTGAAACAGTATGGAAACCAAAAGTTATGTCTAACCTTGCAAACGCATAACTGTCGGCTTTTTCTTCTTGCATTTAATTTTCTCTCTTCTTATAAAGATACTTCTCTTTGAGAAGGATTCAGGTGAGTCCCTCATACTTTCCCAGCTGGATATGTGATAAAATTAGAGTCATAACTACAGAACTATTTCCTTTCTCAGCAAGGCTGTCGCAGATGCTGATTGGTTCTCAGCCCAGGGCAGCCTCCTGGTTGCTTCAGTTTTTGAACAGGAATAAAAGTGCATAAAAAATAGGAGAAGATCATAGGATTTCATTTTATATAAGTTCAGTCTCAAACAATTCAATAGATACCAGTTATAGAGACAGATGAGGCTGTCCTGTATATTCCAGTTCAACACTCCACTTGTTGCAGCGCAGCAGAAGAACTGAGCACAGTCATAATTAATTATGTTCCCATTCCCCTCCTGTTCCATATCCCTGTGGATAATCTTCCAAGTTCCCTTAGATCCACTAAAGAACAAAGAGCTTTCTAGGTTAGGTGCTGCAGTATCTCATGTGTGGAAAATGTCCAAAAAAAGCAGCTTACCTTAGAGATTTTCCCACAGAATAGGACATATTTGAAGAAAGTTAGCTCAGCATAAGACCCCAAACACTCAGTACCCTGAACCAGAAAAACTCTAATTCAAAATGATCACATAGTGCCAGGATGATGTTGCAACAGACAAGTCCTGCAGTTCAAGGAATAAGCACTTCTGTCCCTTTAATCATCACAGCTGTGAATCTCTTCAAGATAATTCTTTTGAAGAGTCACACTGAACTCTGTTGATTTTGATTGTATTAAATTTAGACATAGGTAATATTAATGTATAGGTGTATATTAAATAGTTATTTTTAAAATAGTGAGGTATCCATGGTTTTCTGATATATAATTGTCTGCTGGTTGTAACAAACTTGTAAAAAAAGTGTAAGCCTGACTTATTTCTTTCCTGTCCCCAAGGGAATTTCAAGATGCAGTTTCTCCATTCTGGTAAGCACCTTTAGCACTCAGACAGAAAGTACTCCACAGTCTGAATAATGCAGAGTCACTGGCTTTCCAACAAAGCTCTGTCAAAAAATGCAGAACAGAATTCAGGGTTTATTGGTGCTTTCCACAGGGAAAGAGGGAGTTTTTCTGGGACGGAGTTATCCAGTGCTCTCTTCTTTCCTTTTGTGACCCAATTCTATTTCAGGTTTTTCTTCCTACAAGATTTCCTTCTTTCTCCCTCAGTTTTCCCTGCATGTGTGTGTTGGGGTCTTTGTGGTTGGTCAGGTTTTTATAAAAGCCGATAAAAAGCAACTCTTGTTTCCAAGAATTTTTCCCCTTAAGCACTGAAACTGTGTTAAAAACGTATCTAAAGAGATATTGCTAACATGGTAGGTGTCCCTTGCACACAGAACAGTGGGAGTTGTCTGACTCACTGTACTAGTAAATGAATGTCTTACTAGTACCAATCGTTGTCCCTAATGTGGCCTGAAATGTGATGGAAAATGCCTAAAAAAGTCAAGAACTTGTTCTTGAATATAGAATAGTATGAAAACAGAATTAAAAGTACTGAAACGCAACGAAACCAACTCCTTTATAAAGTTTTTTTTTTCTGCTTTGCTCTTAGCTCAAGGTATTATTTGTGTTTTTCTTCAAAATTGGCTTCTATTCACAGACAAGAATCACTAGAATAAAATCTCTGACTTCTTCTCTAGAGGCCAGAGATTGATTTATTGTAGCTGAGAAGGACTGGAAACTTTTGAGGTTCCCAGTTTCAATCCTCAGAGCACTAGGACAAATCAATAAAGCTTATTAATTTCCTTTTCAGTCCCTTTGTACAGACTTATATCCACCACCCAGAATATGTCCAGTGGAATTGCAGTAGTAATTGCTGTGAAGAGAAATTCTTATAAGAAAACATATCTACTTATGCATTTTTTCTACAATGCATAAAAAGAAATTAAATAATCAAACATACATTTTATGTGAATAATTTTTCACATAAAAATTATTTTATTTTGTAAGGATTCCTCACACAAAAAAAGACATGCTGTGGGGGTGGATCACAGCATTTTATGAATTTTATTATGTTTCTTATTTCTTAATTTTGGAGTTTCTTTTCAGATATTATTATAAATTCAGATATTATTATAAAGAGTTGTAAAGACAGTGTAAAAAAATAATTGAGGAGGAAGTAATTTATGCAACTAAGAAACTAAAATTATCTATTACTCTGGTTGCTTTAATTTCTCAAGAATTCTTTTAGCAGTTGTTTACTCTGCTAAAATAAGTCTGAATTCCTGTAGCTTTTGAAAGATTAAAATTTCAATCAGCATCAATTAGGGTAGTTCCCCAGAGGCAAAAAGCACTGCTCATATGTATGTCCCTGTAAAGACTTGAAATAAGGCATCAAATAAAATAATAAAAAAAAAAAGCTAAAATCTTTGCTATGAGAAACAAGTTGCAGCTCCAGTTAGGGTCAATGACTGCAGGTCCAGATATCACAAAAGCAAAATTAGCTACACTTTCAATATACCTTATGAGTATGGAAGTCAGAACTAGCATTCTTTTGGGCATAACAAATAAATAAGGTTAAATGATGCAGATAATGTGAAATTATACTTGCAGATTTCTTGGAATTTTTAGAGTTGTGGAATTTTATAAGGTAAGAAAAGGAAATCAACTTTCCCAAGAGTTGTTTTGGATTTTGAGTTTAAAATGTAGTACATTTTAAACATTTCAGAACACTCTCCAAGGTGCTGTGTTTGAGTGGCAAGTGGTACTCACCAAGTTCTTTCATAGAACCTGATAGAAGTAGTATTCCACAGAAATTTTGCAGAACTAGCCAGCATGCAAGAAAAGCTGAATAAAGGTCATCACAGTGTCTGGCTATGTGTGTTTTCATGTATCACGGGTTACATCATCCCAGAGAGCCATTCATGGAGACTGAAACATTCATACATTATCCGTGATCTCCCTAAAAATAGAAATATTAATTAAAAGATGTAATGATATAAGTAGATTGCATTCTAAGCATATTAGTTGAATATGTAATAGTGTTATAAGGAAGCAATGTATCATCCAGCTGGTCTTGGTCATAATCCACAACATTTTGTACACGATTACATGTATTTGCAATTAAAAAATAAACTGTGGGATGAGTTAACAATTTTCCATGTGGATCTTATTGAAAAACGACATTTCAGAGTAATATAAAACAACATTTCTATCTGATGTAAAGACATAATACATATGAAAAGAAAAAAAATTTGAACATTTTGGGCTCATCAGCTCTTAGGTCATTCAAGTTAGACAGGATCTCATGAGGTCTGTAATACAACCATTTGTTCAATGGCCCCTTGTTCAAAGCAGGGTCAACTACGAGATCTGGTATGTTAAAGAAAGCTCAGAAAATACAAAAATTCTTATATCATATTCCTGGTTACTGTTATTTTCACTTGATCTTTCCCTAAGGTTTGTGGTCATGGATTTCTCTGGCATATGAAGTCTCATTGACTTCATTCACATACATAATCTGTAATGTAAAATTTGGTGAAAACATATTTAATATCACAGTAGTTACCTGAAATCCAATCTCTTAAAACACATTCTTGAACCCTTTATATAGTACTTTCAACCCGGATTCCACATGAAAAGCCTCATTGACACAAACTTTGTTAACTGTTATTAAGAGAAAGCATAAGTAACTGTTGTGAAATGTTGGATAATTCATGATCCTCCCACACTTCACTTGAAATAATTATTTCTGGTTTCTCCCACAGAGGCAAGAAGAACACAACATGTATTCTTAAATGTACTTTTACTGGTGGTTTGCATTTACTCATTGTGCTTTTGTCTCTTAAGTCATCATTCTTTTTTCTTTTTTTATGCATCAAGGAGATAAAAAGCCAACTATTTCCTTCTTTACAAACCATCACCATGTTACATTTTTTAAGCAACATTGCTCATACAGAGAACCAGGTGAACCAGGCTAGATTCTGATATTTAATAGCATTGCTGTCAATCTGCAGGAGCTCCACTATCTGCTGGTTACAGATAATCACGCCCTGGTTTCCAAACCTCTAGTATAACATTAATCCTGTTGTGAAATTACCTCCTGTTAACCACAGTTTAAGGACACAATAAGAAAATATGGGGAAATATAAAAGAAGCATGCTGGTCAGCCATAGTAATTCTCAGTTCTCCTGACCACGTGCTCAAGGGCAGCTTTTAATTGCTTCAAGAACAAGAAAGCAAGCTTTAATTTCTGCAATTTCACATCAAACAGCAACTCACCTTTCATACTTCCACTGTTTTCCCATATAATGATTAATTTTGCATTTTCTGAGTCAATGTATTGGCCTGTTCCTGTCCTCCACTCCTCTACATAACTGCAACCTTTTCAAAGTGATTCACTTTTGCTCAGACAACAGCAATTTGCAGTGTCTTGTTTGTCATTTCTTTTATTAGCTGAGGATGTGAGCTCCTTAAAGCTACATTTTTCCTGTATTTGGAAATCACTTTCCATTGTGGCATAATCAAAAACTGGTATGAGAAAATACTTCTACCCACAGTAAAAGCATAATCCATGAAATCTGTACCTGAAGGAAGTTGCTCAATACAGGAATTTAATTGAATTTGGAAGAAGCTTGAACATTTTGTATTGCTAACAGACAGAGTTTTATGAGCTTGTAACAAGGCACTTGTGGAAGAAATATTGGCCTTCATGATGCAGCTATTAAACCAAATTTTTAATTCTTCTAGATGAGGACAAAGCAGGATTTACCTCTATTTATGACAAAACTTGTATGCTTTCCCTTGAAGCACCTATGACTGACACCAGAATAATTGCACCTTACAGCAACCACGTGGCCTTGTATGGCAACTTCTATGTTATTCAGTAATAACATAACCAGTCTTTGAGGGAAAAAAGCCCTCATATTGTTCCTGAAATTCTTCCCTTAAGAACTGCACAATCCAGGAAAGCGTACATTGGTAGAAACAGGCATTGATAGAAACACCATGATTATCCTCAAAAGCTAATAACTTTGGGGTTGTGTCATAACTCCATTTCTCAGAGAGGGTCAAGGTGCAAGGCAGCAGAGTAATTGAAGAAGAAAGGTGGAAAATAATATCATGTATCCTATCCTCTCCATCTGAATATAAAACACATAATTTCAGGACAGAATGATAGGTTTTCAGCAGAACTTTTTGCTTTAAGGAAAAAAAGTAGGCTTACTTGGAATGTTTCAGGCACATGTCAGAAATCAGATTAAAGAACATCCCACTTGGAATATGAGTTTTGCTCTGTGACCACAGAACATATAGTTCCTTCCCTTCAATTAACTTTGCCAAGAAACCTCATGAGCTAAGAAGACACTAAACCACTGTGCTGGTTTTGATCAACACAGAGTTAATTTTCTTCACAGTAGCAAGTACAGGGCTGTGTTTTGGATTTGTGCTGAAAACAGAGTTGATAATCCAGGGATGTTTTCATTATTTTTAAGTAGTTCTTAGACAGAATGGGAGCCTTTTTTTCTTCTTATACCACCCCACCAGAGAGGAGGATGGGGGTACACAAGGACTTGGGAGGGGATGCAATCAGGACAGCTGATCACAACTGACCAAAGGCATATGGCACCATGCAGTAAAAGCTGGGCCAAGAAGGAGAATGGGGACATTCAGAGTGATGGTGTTTGCCTCCCCAAATCACTGCTATGCTTGATGGAGCTCTGCTTTCCTGGAGACGGCTGCCCATGGGGAAATGGCAAATGAATTATTTTTTTTCTTTGCTTGTGCATGTGCATATTAAACTGTCAGTATATCTCAACCTACAGGTTTTCTTGCTTTTACTTTTCTAGTTCTCTCACCCATTCCACCAAGGGCAAATGAGCAAGTGGCTCACTGCTCTTAGATTCTGGCTGGGGTCAAACCATGACAGACACATGCAAATTGTCAGTGAGAAAATGATTGGTCCAGAAAAGTTTCCCAAGCACCTGAGCAATCCCACTGTCATGGGAATTCAGCAGGTGTTTAACAGCAAAAATACAGAAAATTTTAAGTGTGCATATAGAGACAATGCTTTGACTGAGTAGCCATATCTTATATTAATAAGTAGTAAAGAAAGAAAAAGTTATAATTACAGTGCTGCAAGTAAAATTTTTCACCTCAGTACGCAGAAAAATTATGTTTTGTGATATGATCAGATTAGCTACACAAGTCTCTCACACCCTACCTTGACTGAGATAAGAGTGCTTTTTGCAGGACACCAAACAGTTACAAGACAATAAAGAGAAGACTGATACATGACCAGGACACAGTTAATACCTGCCCTGGATTACAAAAACTCAGAATTGTTACTTGACCTACGATGTGTAGCTATCTGACAAATACGGACATTATTTCCTGCAATTCTTATCATAGGAACACAATGTAAACAGTTTCTTAGATGAAAAGTCTACTAAGAAAAGATCATTTTCCTAGAAGAAGGCATTAAGAAAAAGGGCCCCTGAAACCTCTTTTACTTTATCAGAACTGCATTCTATCTCAGATATTAATGAACATACTACAAAAAAATTACCCACCCTAACAAAATAAAGGCTGACTGGGTTTATCAATTGATAACAATCAATGGATTTAGACAAACTGCAGGGAAAAACTTTCCAATTTTTGAAATGGTGAAATGCTGGAATTATGGCTTGCAGAGCCTGTGAAATCTCCATCACGAGTATTTTTAATCAAGTGTTGCACAACCATCTGCCTGCCACTAATTCAGAGATAAATGAACTGTCCTTGGAGAAAAAAAAGGTGGGATATATCATCTTTCGAGGCTCATTGCAGCTCTGAATTTGTATTGTTCCAGAATTACTCAGGAGCTTTGGTTCTTTTCTGCAAAACAAATTAACAGAAAAGAGGATACAAGATAATCCCTATTCTGTACTGTACAGCCCTTTTGACAAGAAAGTAAAAATGTTATCAAATTGTTTATGTTGACCTTATGTTAACTTCTAGTAGAAGCAATAAAGATCAATTATTTAAATTATATTTGAGATTTCCAAATAGTTAAAAGTTTGGTAAGCACTGTATGAAAAATTAGGTCACTATTTAAATTGTGGCCAAAAACACCCCAAACTCCAACATGTCACTACAAATCTGATCCAGGTGGACAGATGGAAATAATACTATTAAATACTTTATTGCCAGAGGTCATGTAATCAGCAGCCAATGAAAGGAAAACCTTGAAGAGATAAAAGACAAAGACATTTCATGCTCTGCAGGTGGTGTAGGTAGACATATTGCTTCCTGAAGAAATCAAATAATTATTTTATTTTCTTGATTTGATATCTACAGAAATTATTCCTGATAACTTCTGAATATAATTTGTTTTAAATCCCAAAGGTTTACCCAAGGTTAACCTTATAACAGCCTATGCAGAGAACAATCAAAAACTGCAGCTGAGATGAAAGTGACTTTTTTAATAACAGGAACATTTTTCTATTATTTAACCTGACAAAGTTTTGTGTGCAAGAATATTGGAAGTTTGAATGAGAAGTGGCTACTGGGCATTTCAGGTCTTACTCCTAATGGATATAATTTGCTGAAGGGAATTCAACAGTAATAAACTCATCTGTATTTTGCTAATCCACACAAAAATTCAACAGTTGTTTTCTAACGTCTTTAATGTTTTCCCAGATGCTGAAATATATTCATTTTCCTAATTAAAAAATATCACTGTACATTTTTAAAACATGAAATATTTAAAACTATGAAATATTTTTACAAATGCTGCTAATAGTGAATGCCATAGTTGAATATTTTATTTTTGCACCTGATTTTCTTCATATTGCAAACATGTCACACTTTAACTGTTCAGACTCAAAAGTTTTGTACAAGGTCCTGCCTGTCTTGATTTTATTGGAAAGGTTTCCATTAAAAGGATGGAATCATTGCTGTAGCTAGAGGAAATATATTAGGCTTAGGTTAGGTTTTTAAAATTCATGACTGTTTACTGAAAATATCAAGGTTGTTTGTAGACTGAAGTACTTGAGATTTGACAAGAATCCTCATGGTGTCAGGAATGTGCTCTTTTTTAATCCCATGAAAATCCACCCAATTTAGACTAAACCAGAGTATTTTGAAAAATCTTAGTGTGATCACTGGAGATTTCGTACATGCTGGCAGTTCCCAGAGACACCATCTGCTCTAATTATGTTTCATCCATTCCCAGCTTCTACAAGCCAACCAGACATGCCATGCATCATTCCCACAGAGCGACAGTGTGTTGTGCCTTAGGGGTGTGATATGTGTGTGGGAGCAAAAACATTTACCTGCAAGTGCTCTTCTTGTCTGCTGGGGACTGTTGGATGGAACTCAGTCCAGTATTATACTGAGCCAGCTATGATTTGCACAGTCTCTTTCTCTCCACCAGGACAAGTTAAAACTAAAAATCTGGCCCCAAGACTCGCAGTCCTTTTGAATAGTTTGGTTTTATCCTTTGGTGTGGTTTTATCCTTTGATGTGAATATTTTGTGCCATCGGGGCAAAGAATGTGTAATGTTCTGTTTTGATAGCAGGGCTCTAGGAAATTACTGATTCCTGGCCATGTTCCCTAGAGAAAGCTCAGTGATGCACCCCATAGCTGAGACTGTGTCTTGGTTTGGAAAGACAGGTATCTACCAGGGAAACTGGAGTTTCCCTGAGAATGGAGAATGTAACCCCCACCTGCCAAAAAGTATAATTTTGCAATCAAGGGCTTTCAGGCAAAGATTTTGGGAATAGGAATAACAGTTCTTTACTAAGAANGTGGTGCTAATGGCCCATTATTGAAGGTGTCAGACCTCTCTCCCACAGATGAAAATAGAATACACATATTTGGTTCCACAACCCAGGACAGACTGTCAAAATAACAAGCCAAAACAGGTAGTGAAACCACAACTAGTCCCCGAAAGCAGAGTGTTTGTATTCTGATGAAGCTAGGTCTAAGATTCTGCAGAAGAGAGAAAGACCATAAAGAAATAAGCTGAAACATTAGAAGTCACCTGATCTGACATTTATCTTTGGAATTTTAATCTGCTTAAGTTTCTTGCTGTATTGAGGCATTAAGCAGGAAGTGCTCCTGTGCAATTCCATATGATCCCTTCCCAAACAACAGATCTGGAATGAATCAGCATTCATTTGTAATAAACCCTATAAATTTCTCCTAAATAAAGGGTGAGAATTGGAGGATGTTCAGCAAGAGAACTAAAACAGCTGTGATTGTTTTGTAGATGTAGATGAGACCAGAGATAGCCAAAGAATGGCCAATAAGCCAAATGCAGCCTGCCATCTCAGTTCGTTCACCATTTTGACCCATTTTCTCCATACTGCCTTCACTTTCAAAAGGCTCAGGAAGCACTAAAGGGAGACATATCTAACTGTATGGGAGGAAATGTTTGCAGTTCACTATTTTTGTTGGAGTGAGTGAATAGTCATACCAAGGTGACAGCTTTTCATGGCTCACACTGCAGAAAACTTGGCTGAACTGTGCAGCCTCAACCCAGCCTTGCTGAAAATACAGATTCAGCCAAGACAAGCTGTGTCACATTGGCCACAACACTTTCTTCACTAGCCTTGCTTCTTCCCTGCTAACATCTTTCTCAACATTTCTTTTCTCCCAGCGTGGCAGCTACAGACACTCCCATTTCCAAGTCCAGGGCTATTTGGAGCATCAACAAGTTCTCATTCACTTTACACCATTTCAAGGAGTCATTGCAGTATATTCCATTCTGGATCCTGTCTCTTTTGAGCAGGGGCATAAGCTATGTTAGGAGTGAGGAATTAGGGCTAAAAAATACTTCTCTTTGTTAAAGGAACCTCTTAGGGCCAGAATAGATTTCAGTTAAATTAAAGGTTTAAAGTTGTCATAGGGCCAAGGGTGCTTCCTGGGGCTGGCTGGCAGGGCCAAGGGAGGGCCCCCTCTAGGGTGGCAGTTGGGCTTCTGGGACACTTCACATCATTCACTGGTTCAGGGCAGGGAAATTAATAGAGCTCTATGTGTCTTAAGTTAGTCACTCTAGGATTGTCCTTATCATCAAACAGGCAGCTTCAGATAGAAATACAACTGACCTACTTTAGGATTAGAAAATCTGAACTCATGATATCTCAATTTCTCCATACTGACCCAGAAGGGACCCTGAGACTGATAATGTCAGACTGAGACATCTAACTCCTAGGCCTCAAAGCAATCTCAGCAGGGCTCTCTACAAGCACATTTGACATTACCCACTATGCCATTTGGCTGCCATTTGGCTACACCCTCAGGAGTGTGGAGTCCTGCAAAATATTTCCAAAGCTTTAAGAGGTCACAAAAATAATACTACATCAATACTAAAAACGAGTTCTATACAGCTTACACAGTCCCCTTTTTGTCTGATCATATGAAAACAGAAGGCAAACATACATAAATCTGTAGATATAGATGCCCCTTGTTATCATGCAACTATTTCTAAGCTCAATACTATTCTGTTGCCTGGAGTGGCCCAGAAATAACTTTTTAAGCTATTTCTTCTCTTCTGAGAGTATTTTCAATTTTTTGATTATTTGGTTAAGAAACACGGGTGCTCATCTCACATATGAAAAGCTGAAAACTGCCCTTGATGTGATGACCTGTTTTGCAGCTCTTATACCAGTCGAACCCAAATCCCTACCTAAAATTTTTCTCAGTCTTTTTTGAAGCATGTTTTCCCTTTTTTCTTTATTAATCTCCCACTTGTACCAAATTCAATTAATTATCTGCCTAACTGAAAAAAAAAAAAAGTGGAACATAATATCCTTCTCATGAGCTAACACTTTCCAGGTTTTCTGTTAATTGTGCACTGCTTTTAAAATATTGAGTGGTATATGAATGGGCAAATGTTGTAGAGCAACATGGAAAATTTGCAGTATGCAGTAAGCAACAGTTTACAAATATTTTAGACCACTCATAAAATAGATAAAATTGCAACGTTAACATGCTATTCCTCTAAAGGTAATAAACTTCTGAGGGAAGGATTTTACAAAGCTAGAAAGTTTTCCGAACATCTGGAACTGCACAAATAACACCAACAACCAGAGCATGCACAGGTTTTTGTTTCGTGTCTCATACACATTCCTGAAGTCTGGATAAAGTTATGCAGGTGTTTCTACTCTCTGGAGAAATGTGCAATAGTGATTTCATAAAATTGACTTGGGGTAATTTTGAAACTGCTGTCTCAAAATACTGTCAAAGTACAGAAATAGAGTTTGCAATACCACAGTATAGAAGCAATTAAATATGGTGTATGATACACAAAATATGAAATTTAAATTTAGAATTAATAGACTGGGATATGTGGATAATAATTGGAAACTAGAACCCTGCCAGATTCCAACATTTGAGTAAACCAATATAATTCATTTTATGTCATATTGTAGGTATTCTTAAATTATTGATTCAATAAAGGAGTGAGCTCCTTCAGGTTCCAGAATCACCCCAGTCACTTTATTAAAAACAAATAACTGTGAGGACTTGAGATTGTTCAGTCTGGAGAAGAATAAACTCTAGGGAGATCTTATGGCAGACTTACAGTACTTAAAGGGAGCCTTCAAGAAGGCTGGAGAAGGACTTTCAATAAGGACATGTAGTGTTAGGACAAGGAGGAATGGCTTCAAACTGAGGGAGGGTAGGTTCAGAATATATATTAGGGAGATATTCTTTGCAGTGAGGGTGGTGAGGCACTGGAAGAGATTGTCCAGAGAAGCTGTGGATATCCCATACCCAGGAATGTTCAAGGCTAGGTTGGATGGGACTTTGGGCAATCTGGTGTAGTGGAAGGTGTCCCTGGGGAGAGGAAGCATGGTGCTCCTGTGGCTGTGGTGACTGAACAGGCAGCAGCAGCCTGGGGACTTCCTTGGGCTTTGCTGGGGATTAATGAGCAACATTTCAGCTAGCTGCTAAGAGAGTGTCCCTTGAGCAGTAACAATCATTAACAGACTGGTTTCCTTAAACCACTTTTTGCTTCTTTTTTCACAAAACGGGATCCCAGTTCACAGAAAGAAAACTGGAAATGCTTGCCATGTCTTTGTGCCTTCCAATGAAAGTATGTAAACTTTCAAACTGTATGAAAACTACTCAGTATTGGGAACTGGAATTACAGTTACATGGAAAACATGGTTCTATCTGTTAATGCAGCGTCTGTCCTGTGTAGATTCAACCAGGCAAACATAAGAACATCACAAGTGTCCCTGTGAGCAATGTATATTACTTTCCCACCCAAGCAACCACAGTCAGCCTTCAGTGGAAGTGCATGGAAACTGCCTAAATGTATTGAGACATTGAGTCATTGAGACATTGAGACATTGAGACATTGAGACATACCTTCAATTCACAGAAGAAATTTTGATGGCTATAATGAATCCAGCCCAGTAACTGGTATGATCTGCTCAATTAATATTGTTCATATCCCTCATAAATCTTAAATTTCTAAATTCCATAACTTTATGATATTCTCTCTAAGGAGGCTGACCTCCTTCAAGCTTTAATTTCATCCAGAGTGATCTGCTATTTTCTTTGGTAGGTAGATAAAAAAACCAGCCACAGAACAATATGAGAATGAAATTACAAATTATAGTTAAGGAATACTAATATGACCACTTTTTTATCCCCACAACCTTATAGATTGAAGTTGAAAGATTAAATTAATCTTGAAATATGCACTCTGAACTACTTTCTTTTGAAGAAATGGTCTTTCAGTTATTAATACTACAAAGAACATGTATGTCATATATGCATTTTAGCTAGATCTACATGAGCTTTTGTAAATTAATTGAACAATAGAATCAACATCTTCAAGGGTACTTAGGCTTCTAACTCTATATCTTTGAGCATTTGGGACTTAGCTTTTTAAGTCTTTAAATCACTGACCTATAAATACAATCACTTCCAAAACACGTCAGGTTAAATTTCTATTCTTGGTACTCTGTTTCTGATAAGAATCAAGGAAGGCCACAATTTTTTTCCCCCATGCCTTAGAGGAAATGTCTTCCAAAATGATCTCTCTTGTCATAACTTTAGTAGTAACCTATATCCATAAAAGAGTGCAACCTCAGTCTCTAAGCACCCTCCATGGATTCATATTTTCTTTATTGATCTAGATTGGCAGCTATTTTTTTCTATACCCCTGCAGAATAACTGAGGTCAGTGCCTTTGAATAATTCCCAGTTCCTCACTGAGCCTATGGTGTAGCTTCTCTCACAGGCTGTTTATTGATGAGTTCTTGCCCCATTATCATCTAAGCATACTCAAGTTTCTTTTCACAAGATACTGGATGCTTGCAATAATTTAAATTCAGCACACTGATAATTTAAGGTGTTTCTCTGATGGTATAAGACACAAATTCCTGCCCTTCTGCATATTTAATGGTCGCTTGATCACACCTTATCTACTCTCTCACGGCTTTTCCAATGAGAACTATGATGAAAAGGATGACAAGGAATTCTTTATCATTCTTTTTTTTTGGCAGGGTTCCTCAAAAATTTAGACAGCTTCTTACCAGTTACCAGTATGGTTTTCAAGAACAGAGAAAGGATCCATTCTTACCGATACAGATCTGCTTTTCAGCTCATTTCTCAAACAATCACCCATTGTAGGCACAGTCATTTTTATGTTAACAGCCATTGCAACTAGCTCAAAAGACTATTTCCCTCAGGCAGAATATTCATTGTGATATTGCTCTTCAGAAATTTTCCTCAGGAGAAGATTCTGAAATGTTATTGAACATTCCTGAAGTAAATAGAGCTGAATTCTTTCTCAGTTCTCTCGAACTAGATTCATTCTTTTGAGGTTGCTGCCACTGCTACAATGGATAGCTGAGTGTCCTGGTTTAGGGAAAATCTGGGAGAAAACCCCTGAATAGAATCCCTCTAGGAAGCAAACCCAAACGGCCCCTTCCTGCAACTGGTCTGGGAAAAAACTTCCTCGGAGAAAAGTGGAAAAAACTATTTATTTAACAAAGTGCTCACAAGCATAAAGATTGAATAACATGAAACAATAAAGTCTCTCATTCTGGAGTGAGATGGCAAATAGAGAAAGTCCTTGCCATGGGTGTAGCTCGACTCTCTCAGACTCTTATCAGTCCCACTCCCTCCGGTGCTGCTGGAAAATGCCGAAGTCCAGGCCCCGGGCCACAGGTGCAAGCTCCCCGGTGCTCCTCTGGGTTTTTCAGTGTAGAGCAGGTTTAAACAGTCCCAAGGAAAAAAAAATATAAAAAAAAAATTAAAAAAAAAATAAATCTCTTTCCCGTTGCTGGTCTGTACTTCAGACGAACACCATGCGTAGGAGTCAGGCAGCTTCTTCAAACGAACTTGGTGCTTCTCCTTCTCCCCTGCTTCACTAAAATTACCAGTCTTAAAGGCACAGAACTCAATATACAGCACAAACAGAACAGACAATTGGGCATACAAGCATCATAAATTCACAAATTCACCCTAGGACACTGAGTTTTAGGGGAAATTGGTGAGGAAAGAAGGTTTGGTTTGGTTTGGTTTGGTTTATGAAGGGGAAGTAATTATGTCTGTCAATTCTTAAAAAAAAACCAAGAAACCAAAATTGTATGCAAGTTGTATGCACCTGACATTTAAGAACCANTAAAAAAAAACCAAGAAACCAAAATTGTATGCAAGTTGTGACATTTAAGAACCTGCAAGAAACTGAATATAAATGGCTCAAGAGAAAATGAGAAAAGAAACTCTCTTTTACTAAGTTACTTCTCCAAATATTGAATGCCAAGAAACTGTTGTTCAGTAGAAAGAGAGGAAAGAAAAGTGGAAACATATATCCTCTAAATATTGCTGCTATCCCCCGACAAGGACTACTACATTCAGAGTCTTCTCAGAATAATTCATGTACCACAGGTAACATTTAAGCATTTGGGTCATTCCTGTGACATAGGCCCCTTTCTGAAGAGTATCTGAAGGAGGGATGCCACACACCCTAAAAGTCGAGGGTGTTGCTCCTACACATCCCCCTGACCAGATCAGAGCAGTTGTTATTTCCCTTCTGCTCTCCTCCCGCTGTGAAAGGCCATTGCTGCACTAGGACAGAATATTGTGTTCTAGGATGAACTCACTTACATGAATTTTGTAAAGGACCCTCTGCCTAACACAGAGAAGGGAAGCCACATTTCTGAACACATTATCACATCACAGACAACCCTAATGATCTGAAGAAGGGTATGGAAATAGGCTGCAGGAACAATAAACTAGCAGTAAGAGACATTCAGCTCGCTTCAGAAATGTTATATTAAATATGTCAAATTAGGCAATGGCAGCACAGGATGATGGTACACTTGCAGCCATTTATGATATTTTTTTTGCTTTTAATAAAAGAAAGAAGCTGCAGTGAACCTGCCAGGACCCTGCTTTTAGTTTGAAAGAGAATAACTATCTTGCTGTTGGGTTTCAGTTTAGTGCAAGTCATTGCTCAGCCAAAGATAATAGTTGAACAAAGAGGATATTTCCTATGGACTCTTTTTCATGGAATTCAGAGTACTCAGTATGAAAAAAACCACATTTAGGACATCCCCCCTGCCTTGATGGAAGAATATGTTAATCATCAATATTAACATATGGGTTACCTTTTCCACTGAGATAAGTGAATCACTGACTGATAATATTTAGTATCACCAAGCTTTGAAGGGTGACAAAAATTTAGGTTCTGGACTTCTTTTCTCCTAAATTTCTTGTATATTCATGCTTGAGGAGTGTCTCTTCTAGCCTGATGGACTGGCATTTGGACATGACTGCTTCAGGTCTCACTTTTACGCTTAGGTAGGTTATACATGCACCCAGAACCACACAAAGACCCAAGAACTTTTCCCATTGGTATCTCCTCACCAGTTCACCCTCTCTCTCCCTTACCAAAGGAGTACCAATAATACTAATCTATGCATTTCCCCCAGCCATAAGTTCATCTTATGTACCAAGGAGTGAATATGCACACTAGTTCACTCATTATCTCTCTAGGACTACAACTGAAGATATGCTTCTATTTCTCCATTCTTGGCTTCTGAGTAGAACATACTTTTTCTTAGTCACGCCATTTTTCCATGGTTGTTTTTTTCTTTAGAGATAGATTTTTCTTTTTTTTTTTTTTTTATTTTGCCACTGCATAGTAATATTTGAAGCTTTTCCATCTGTTGCCCTGAAGGCCTCCCTCAGCATTATTTAGTCTTTGTTGCCATTGCAGTGGAGAAGAGAGAAACTCGATGTGGATGGCAATGCCTCTGATTTTTCAAAGACTGTTTTTTTGTGTCTCCTGTAAGAGATATTAAACATAGCTTAGTCAATGAAACTGCACAGTATATCAGAGTATTTCCACCCTTTCTTTTCCAACTTATTTTACCACATGAGAAAAACAAAACCCTCAGATACAAACCAGCCCAGTAATGAGGAATCTCCTGTACTAACAAGTACTACATTACCAACTAAGTTAAAGAAAAGGATTGAATTGGGTTTTTTTACAGGAATTTACAAACAAGGAGACAACCCTGACCTACATCCACTACCCCTAAAAAAGGTCAAGAGGATCTAAAGTAATAATTTTAAAGTCCTCAGCTGGAAGAAGTGGTCCTTGGTCACCCCATTGCTGCTGTGCACCAATAGAGATGCAAGGGGTTTTTTTTTTCTACTGCATTTAGAAAGTAAGCAAAGACTGTGTGCTTCTCCAGTTGATTTGCCCCTGACACAGCATTACATAAACATCTGCCCACTCTCTCTGGTTCACCTCAGCTGTAGTGATTTATGCTTTAAAGCATGGGACTCAGTCTGCTTCATGGTTGCCCCTAGACAACCATGTGCTGCTTTAAGTATTGCTTTGGAATTGAAGCTAGAAACCAAAGGCTGAATGACTTTTGGGCTTATCCCCACATGATCTGATTCCTCAGGCAGCAAACCTCCTTTGCTTCACCAAAATACTTCTGCCAATGACCAGGTCCTCCAGGACCAAGCTTGAAGCTATCACAATCAGCACAGTAGATATAACTTCACTCATTCAGTCTTCTCTGTTAAAGTTTATTTTATATTAATTTTTATAGTAGCTTGTGTTTCTGTAAGCCTCCATAACTTCTACCTTCAGAAGTAGTTCTTGACTCTGCCCTTTCAAAATATGTGGTTCTCTATGACAACAGCCCATGGTTACCTCACAAAAACTTACAATTATGTGGCACATCACAGCCTTGTTTTTTCATTAAAGGACTTCAAGAAACTGAGTGGTTCAAAAAATTATTCAAGTGATCCATGATCTTCTCTTGTCTTCAGTGTATGTTTCTAGAAGCAGCAAAAAGGAAGCTCTGAAAACTTTCCAATTAAGAAAAAAAAAAACCAAACCAAACAAAAAACACCTCAGTCCTTTCTACCTACATAAAGGCTAATTACTGCAACTGTGATATTAAGGCATTCTCAAAATAATTTCCTTCTGACACACACTCTGCTGACGTACAATAAAAGCTTTTAAAAATATCTCGCTCACCTTTCATACTCATTCACATAGAAACCTCAGTGTTGTTGAATTTCTAAATGTTAATTCACAGCTCTTCATTCATCATAGTTATAATTTTTTTTAATATTAGTAGCTGTTATGTAATTTGCAGTGCTTTAAATGTCAGCTTCACTCACCTATCTGCATACACAGCTGCTGGTATTTCTTGAATATCTTTATGAACATGTAGAAAAAAGATTTGCTTAGATTATTCAGAGTGAATAGACATACTTCAATGACTATGATGTTCTGAAGTTATAAGAAAAGGAAGATGATTTTGCTAATGGACACAAACAAATTCATACTGGTTTTTATTGGTTGTCTCAAAAATATATACAGATTACAATTAATTTCCAATTTTCCCTATGTTCATTAGGTATTTCAAGTTTATTCAGAAAAGAAAAAAGCAGGAAAGTTCAGAAGCAGTGTACATCTGCTTCTGAAATTAAGGTTTCCTTAATGTGTTTATAAATGGAAGTATCTGTTAATCTGAATCCAATCTCAATGATTTAGGGAGCTGTGTTCATACACCAGCAGTCAGAGGATTTTATAGCAGCAGGAGTCAACAGTTTAAAGATGTCCAGAGTTTGTGAGCAATAAGTATCCATTCTTAGGAAATGGCATTGGTGCCCTTAGGACATTCACTGATATTACAATTAGAAATCATTTGAATGAATGTCATACTGAGGTACATGCACAGCTGGATCCCCATTATTGCAGCCCCAGGTAAGCAAACAAGATGAAAAATGTCTAAACTAGCCTATGTATAGGAACTGCACTGGTATCACCTATTTATAAAATAGGAAGAAAAAAGAAAACTCAGCAGTGGGGAGAAGAGTAAGATAAAAAGCAATGTGTCTTCTATTTCACTTCCTAAAACCAGCCAGGAATTTTGCATGAACTTTTGTACTTTCCACATTTTTTGCCTCTGTTTTCTTTCCCTCTGGATGACTTTCATACTTTGCATCAAAACATAGGAAGCAAACTGAATTTTAGGAACTCAGAGGTAGATATATGGTCTGTGGACTTGAAATTGGAATAATGGAAGGGTCAGGCTCCCTGACTGCCACTCTACACCCAAGGCCAGCCAGCTCATACTTAACTGAATAGCCTGAGGCCAAGAGTAATCTCAGTTTGCACCAGGATAACCCCAAAGAGATCAGAGTCCTAGATTCAGCAGAGCTTCCAGCCTTTGAGGGAGTGATTCTACAACACAAATACTCTAGAAGGACCTACCACTTTCACTGTGCCAGCAATAGTCAAGGGCAGGACCTCGGTTTCCTGGCTTTCTTCAAACTGTTCCAAGTAAGCAGACCCCTTTCATATGGGTGATGCCTGCAGCATCACCCATATGAAGGAAGACAATTACTGAGAGAGAATTCACACCCACAGAAAGTTCTGCCAATGCAGGAAATATTTCTTTGGAAGTGAGTATTATATAAACACACATTTCTGTGTTGACATGTTTGAATTTTTTATATGCCCTGCCTAACTGATGGACAGAGCAGTCCCCTTTCTCTTCCCACCCATAGATGACACCAAGACTCAACTCTTCTACAGCCTCAAACTGCTGCTCCTTAGACATAGGGCTTTATGAAGATTTAGGCCAGATAATTTACTAGTGCTTTTGAAGATGTCAAAAAGTCAGTGTCAATATCAGTTTTCACTTGTTTGCCAATTTGGAGATCACTTCACTGAAGCATTATAAAACATGCAAAATCATCCAATAACAACACACCACGGTCTGGAACAGGCTCTGATGGAGGGTTTCTTAGGCTGCAGCTTCCACAAAGGCTCACAGATGTGGATAACCCTGGGCTTCCTCTGACCTTCCCTTTCCATTTGTCCCTCCTCCCATTGCTTTAGCTGAAATGACTCCACGTGTCCTAATGCAGTCACCTTTCCATAGCTACATCCCCCAGTTTTGCCTTTTGACTACAGCACCTGTCCTCTCCCTTCAGTGCACTCCAAAGTCTTTCCTGCTACTCTCGCTAATTAAGAGGTTTCTAAATTGGAGTGATGGAAGTGGGTGGAACTGCCATGGTTTAACTGCAGCTGGCAACTAAGTACCACCCAGCCACTCACTCACTCTCACCCAGTGGTATGGAGGAGAGTATTGGAAGAGTAATAGTGAGAAAACTTATGGGTTGAAATAAAGGCAGTTTAATAGGTAGAGCAAAATTTGTGCACACAAGTCAAGCAAAACAAGAAATTCATTCACTGCTCCTCCAGCAGCAGACAGGTGTTAAGCTGCCTCTAGGAAAGCAGGGTTCAATTACTTGTAATTGTGACTTGAGAAGGCAAAATGCTGCTAACTCTGAATGTCCCTCTTCTTCTTTCCCCAGCTTTTATTTCTGAGCATGTCATCACATCATCTGGGATGTCTCTTTGGTCAGTTGTGACAGCTGTCCCAGCCGTGTCCCCTCCACCTCCATGTGCATCCCCAGCCTCCTCAGTGGCACAGCACTGTAAGAAGAATAGGCCTTGACTCTGTGTAAACACTGATCAGGCATAGCTAAAATGTCCCTGCATGATCAATGCTGTTCCCAGCAAAAATCCAAAGCATTACTGCATAATACAACATAAACTACTATGGAAACAAAAAAACTCTATCCCAGACAAAATCAGCGCATTTTCCACCCCTTATTCTGTACCATTTACATGATGTTCAGGTCCCACAGATCCTCATCAACCACTACTATCCTTCCCATCTTTTGATATAACATGCTGACAACATTGCCTCCGTCTATGGGCCACCTGCAAAAAGCCCACAAATATCCACAAAATGCCTGTTGAGTTAATTTAGCCCATGACTTCAGGCTCCATACATTCTGGGGTGACTCAGAGCAGGAGAGGTGGCGTGTTACATGGAGTTACTGGCCACCAAAGCAGCTCAGGTCAGGTCACTGTTGCACTTGCACCTCCTTGTAAGTCTCCATTGGTTCAGGTGGTTCTTGCCACTGCAAATTCTGTAACATGCAACTCAGGTGTTTCAAGGTGCTCCAGCCTGGTTTCCTGCACAGGCACTGATGCCTCAAGGTGTGGATAAATCCATGCTGCAGCAGGGTGCTTCAAGATTCCTCAGCACACACTTATCCTTGGGCCACAATCCCTCTGGAGGTACACCTGCCGTGGTACAAATGTAACCATGGCCACAGGTGCTTTGAGATGTACCTGCTCGGGTGTGAACCTATCTCATGCCTTAGGAAGGCTGACCTGACATAGATACTAAACAGAGCTAGAGAATAAAGTAGGTATTTATTGAAATGCCTTTAGGGTACACCTTGGGCAGGACAGGGCCTGACCAGGGCTACAGCCAAGGTGGACTAAGAATGGCCACAAAATGGACAACTGGTCGTGGTGTTTTACACTTTTATAAGTTTTGGCTCATTTGCATATTGGGGTTTAATTGTCCAATTACAGTTTTGGGTTGTGAGGTTTCATCCTTCTTGTTTTCCCTCTTCAGTCCACCATTTTTTGTGATTTTGGGCCTGAAAGTTGTACTTGTTGTCCTTGTTCTTCAGTAGGAAAAGGATTTGTTTGTCTACCTACTCTGTGAAGAAAGCTTACTAACGCTCAATATGAGGCTCAGAACTACACATATAGGCAGCACAGAATCTGAAAAAATGAAAGCTAAAACTTAAACCATCATATCCATGACCCCAGATGTAGCATCTATTCCAGTCCAGGCAAGTCACACCAGGAATCAGAATGTTGTAAGCTGCATAGGGAAAGTAGCATGGAAACAAATCTAGACATTCATAAAATGCTGTGGCTACAATATTTCATCAATATTATGTTCACTATGTAACACTACAAAGAAAAATTTAATTCTGTTGACTCATGACCAAGAAAAAAAATAGGAGATTTTCCCCATCTCTCTGTTTGTAAGTGTTGGCCCCATCACACTGGGACACTGTCCTCTTCCTCTTGTCTTCCTACACCTAATTACCCTTAGTGCCAACCAGTCATGGGCAGGACTCTCATCCCAGATCTATGAGAAATTTTGAGCAAAACTAGAACTTCTGAGAAAAAGAACTTCACTGATGTCCCTTAAAAAAAGCAAGGCAGAAATATAAAAGACATTTGTCCCTTTTATGAGGGTTAGGACTGCTGTAGAATGTAGGCCAATTAGACATGCTAATTTGTATTAATACCTTCTCCAGGTGCTCTACCTGGTGCTTCTATCTTGCAAGGATAGTGGGGCCAGAGGATCTGAATGTGCACTACTGCAGTTTCCTGCAGTTACTTTACCTGACGCAGTCTTGGCAGTGTTATTTCACCTTATTCAGCTTCAATAACAATCACAGATAACAAAGCAGTTAGCTTATGTATTTTATTCTTCACAGGTTTGTGGATTTGGGTTTTTTGGGGTTGCTTGTTTGTGAGCTTTTTGGGGGTTTTTGTGGTTTTGTTTTTGTTTTGGGGGTTTTTGTGGTCTTCATGGGTTTTGGTTTTTGTTGTTGTTGGTTGGTGGTTTTTTCTGTTGTGGTTTTGTGAGTTTCTTTTCATTTTGTAATTTTGCTGTTTTGTTTTAATCTGACTGGGTTACCTCCCCTATAAGCTCTCTAATTTGCTTAAGCACTTAAACACTATTCTCTCTTCCTTAAAGATTACTTTTGGAGGAGCAAAAGGTAATAAGTGATTTTATATTTGTTATTACAAGTTTTGGGTTGGGGTTTTTTGTTCATTTTTGGTTGGTTTTTTGGTGGGGTTTGTTGGTTTTTGGTTTTTTTTTTTTTTTTTTTGAGAAAGGATTATTTTGGCATGTCAAACTGAAAACATTTTAATGGAAATAGAAATGAAAAACTGCCTGTAAAGGACAGCTGAAGGATTAAAGTTCAACCTGTAAAAAATATATTCTGACAGATATTTTCTGGCTGTTAATACTGACTTGATTTAATAACAACACTCTGTGGGCACCTGACAAAACTGTTGATGGAAAGCAGGCAGGGAGGCTGGTGTGACTTGTCTTACCTTCCAGACTCCTTAGCTCTAAGGATGGACAGCTTTTTGGTTACCAGCCTCATTGGGAAGGGAACAGTCAAAAGTGCTGATGAGCTGTCTGGCTTCCTGGGCTCCTTCTTTGGCCAAGAGTAAGTTCCCTGCTCACAGTTTTCAAAAATCTTGGTTGACGTTAGTTCTCCTAAGGCAAAATGCTAAAGTCTTTCTATTCCATAGAATATTTATCATTTTCAAAGTTCCTCAGACCAGTAGCATAAATAAAATTATCGTTCAACCACTGAAGCCTGAAAGACACATTATTCCCTGTTGACTGTCTGTGGTGCCCTGGGTGGTTAAATTGGGCCATGCTGCAGCTAGTAAGAACGTAGGCATTGGTTTTTAATAGGGCTGGGACTTCACTTCCTTATGTAGCTAAAACATTTTCTTCATAGCATAGCTCCAGCTACACACAGGCCACTGAAGAGACAACATGTGTAAGACTTGCCAGTGATTCCCGTGCTCAGCCAGTGGCAATTTTTCTAATGACTTCAGTAAATGTTGAGGATTTCACAAGAAAGAGGAGAAAATGGTTAAATGTCTGAAAAGACTTACATGGGAAGGAAATGAAGGAAGCTCAAAAAGCATACAGCTTAGCTAAGCAGTGACTCAGAGGGATCTGATTGCCATCCTCAGATATTTCAGAGAGGTTAAACACATGGGTGGGGAGGAACTACTCAGGATAACAAGGGAAAGGAAGTAATATGATTGCAGACAATTTGGATTGAGCTGGAGGCATATCTTCTCAATAGTATGACTGGGTAAACTGTGAACCAATTTGCAAGTGAGACGGTGGTGGTCTCAGCATTTTGGTCACTTACTGCCAGGTGGGGAATCCATGTGGTGATGAATAATCCTATTGCAGAAGCAGATAGACTTGACAGGACAAGGGGGAATGGTTTCAAAGTGAAAGAGATTAGGTTTAGATTAGACATTAGGGAAAAATCTTTACTGTGAGGGTGTTGAGGCAATGGAATTGCTTTCCCAGAGAAGTTGTGAATATTCCATCCCTAGAAATACAGTCATAGGATCATTGAACCATAGAATATGTTGAGTTGGAAGGCACCCATCAGGATCACTGTGTCCAACTCCTGGCCCTGTGCAGGAGACCCCAAGAGCCACACCATGTGCCCAAGGGCATTGTCCAAACACTGCTTAAACTCTCTCAGGTTTGGTGCTGTGATGACTTCCCTGGAGAGCCTGTTCAAGTGCCCAAACACTCTCTGGGTGATAAACTTTTTCCTGATATCCAACCTAGACGTCCCCTGACTCAGTTTCATTCCATTCCCTTAAGTCCTATCTCTTATCACAGAAGTGAAGAGACCGGTGCTTACCCCTCCACTTCCCCTCAAGAGGGTTAAGACCAGATTGGATGGAGCTCAGAAAAACATGTTCTAGTGGAAGATTTCTCTGTCCATGGCAGGGGGGGTTGGAACTAAATGATCCTTTCCAACCTCAGCCATTCTATGATTGTATTTATTTTAATTTTTTACTCTATGTCATTGTTCTTTTTAAAATCAACCTATTATTTCACTCCCCCCAATCTACATTTTCCTTGAGTTTAATAGCATTCTCAAAATAGAACTAATAGAAGCATAAACCATCTGTTTATCTGTTCTTGCTTACAATTAACAACCATTATGCCAAATTGATAATATTGAAATATTATCAGAATGGTGTAGCTACACCAGCACTCAAAACTTATATGCATATTTTCATCCTATTCTGTCCTTGGGTAATGGCAACATGAATGACTTACATTTATATAGTACTCTTCTGAAAGGAGACCAACTGCTGCACAAACTGGTTTCACAGACAACATACAGGAGACATTTTAGTCATAAGTGTCAGGCAGCAGCTAAAGACTGAAGAGAGCAATAGCACTAGAAGTCTGGATTTATATGGCTTGGAGAGGAAGGTGCCTCCAGATGAAACAGCAACATCGTTTAGGCCAGGGCTGAGCACGTTTCTTACATCAGTAATGGCTTTTGGGACCATGAAGAGCATCACTATCTCAGCTTTGCCAGAACAAATAGGAGATTTTGAACTGCAATGTGCATTCTATTAAATGTGTACTCCTCAAAGAAAGAAAGGAAAATGCTGTCTCAGCTTAGGATTTGAAAAAGTGTTCTTGAAAATGAATTTCAAATACTGGAATCAAGCTGCCTAAAGAGAGTTTTCCAGGGTATGTGGTAGTGCACAGTAAAGGAAGCAGTGCTTAGACAGAGATTTGATTTATAACTCAGACAAGATAAGTGTCCTGACATATTTACATTACCTAAAACTTTTCCTGACTAATGCAAGCAGAAAGAAAAATCACAATTGCACCCGAGTTTCAACTTTGTGAACCAGCATGTTCCATATGCTCTTCTTTAACTACCCACACCTTTTCTAGCTCCTCATCAACCCACATCTAAGCCATAAAAGAACATAGAAATGTCCATGAAGTCAGGGCTAGATTTTAAGAAACCGTAAATTTTACTCATGTACTGATATCCCTCTTCAAAAGGCTGATGTCCTTAGTCACAAAAGGCTTTCAAAAGCACCTGCTCTGAAGTCTGGAAAAAGTTTATAAGACAAAGTGTGCTTACAGCTCAGCACTTATGAAAATGTGAGAAAATCAGGGCAAAACCTGTCATTTGTATAAATCATGTTAATTGCAATTCACACTGTTGGATAAGTGTTTGATATTAAACAACACAACAAAGATAGGTGAGACTAATAGAACAGGTTTCCCGGAATAAAAAATTCCCCAGCAAGAGAGTGAAGGGGATATGCTGTCCCAGCCTTTCTGTCTCAGCCATCCTGTGGTACAGAGCAACACAAAAGAGGTCAAGAAACAGAATGAGGACAGAGGTACTGAAAAAAGCATTGAGCATCCCTGCAAATGTGCAAAAACACAGGGACAGAGTAGTCAGGGAAGAGACAGAAGAGCAGAAATGAGGTAGAGGTGAAGTACAGCTCAGTCAAGTTTCAGGTGATTGTGCAGATTGCTAGTGGAAGTGCAAAGTAAGCAGTCGTGGTAAAGAGAGGGTTACAATAATTGAACTGAGAGCATGAAAGGAACAAAGATTTTAGAAGTAAACTCAGAAAGATTCCAACTATATTGGCCCAAATTCCATGATTCCTAGAAAAAAACCTGACTTTAGAATCATAGAGGGTCCTGGTTGGAAAAGACCTTAAAAATCATCTAGTTCGAACACCTCTGTCATGTGCATGGACACTTTGCTCTAGGTCAGGTTGCTCAGAGCCCCATCCAGCCTGGACACTTCCAGGGATAGGGCAGCCATGAATTCTTTGGGGAGCCTGTTCCACTCTCCACTCTCACAGTAAAGAATTTCTTTCTAATATCTAATCTAAACCTACTCCCTTTTAAATTTAAAATCATTCTCCCTTGTCCTTGTAAAAAGCCCCCACTGCAGATTTCTTGTAAGCTCCCTTTTGGAACTGGAAGGCTGCTCTAAGTTCTCCCTGGACTCTCCTTTTCTCAAGGCTGAACAACCCCAGCTCCCTCAGTCTTCCTCAGAGGACAGGTGCTCCAGCCCCAGGAGCACCTCTGTGGCCTTCCTCTGTACCTGCCCCAACACATCAATGTCCTTGTTATGCCGGGGGCCTGGAGCTGGATGCAGCACTCCACCTGGGGTCTCACAAAGGCAGAGAGGAGAGGCAGAACCCCCTCCCTCTACCTGCTGGCAACACTGCTTTGGAAGCAGCCCAGGATGCAGTTGGTTGTTGGGATGTAAGTAAATATTTCTGGGTTGTGTTGACTTCACTTTTTGTACGATGGGTTAAAAAAATCAAAAGATCTTTTTATTTTGCTAGCCATACTGCTCTCAGCCCTTAAAAACAGATTTCTGAGTGCTGGGTCCATTAGCCTTTGTATGAAGTTGACTCCTGATACAAGGAAAGTGCTGTTAAGGAAACAACTTACAACCTCATGTTATTGGCAGAAGCGATTTGGAATCACTTATTTATTTCTTTCATGCCTTGCTCATGGCTCAGGCTCTCCCTGTGATGTCTTTTCAGCTGCAACCACAGCACATTGCTGCCCACATCAGACAGCAGGACCCTCTGAGGATCTGACTGTCTGGGTGGAACCAGCCATGTCAGGTTGCCCAACAGCCTTGGCTTTCTAAAGGGCCGTGACACAACTGTGCCTGGAGCATCACTTAGATGTAATGCTTTTGATATTTTAATATTTCGAAAGATCAAGTCTAGTGATGCTGTAGAAATATGGAGGAAAATGAAGTTTGCCACAGAAAACCACAAGTAACAGAAAAGAGGAGCATCAGCATTGCATCAGACTCTATAGTGGCTAAAATCTGCAGTGTAACTCCAGTGTGCATTTGGCCCATTGGATAGAAAGTGGTCTACACTCTGACTCTTGTATTTCTGCCATGTACTTGGATAAAAGCATGCTGTATAGCTTTCTGTCTACTCTTCCTGAGGGAAAGGTGTTTTATTATAACAGGAGCAATATGCAATGGGATCTGCTCTGTACCTCTCACCAACAAAAGCCAAAGACAAATGTGACCCTCTGAGATTTCACACTTTGCAATCAACCCAATGTGAAAAGGGCTGGAAGCCCTCAGCCATGAAAAGAATAAGGAGAAACCTATCTGACAGATGCCTTTGTTGCATATAGCTTTTCATTTTAGGCTTCCTTTAATCCAATATAGCATCCTATAAAATATATCTCCATTCTGTCTCTTTTAAGGGAAGTCTCTTGATGATTTTTTGTTCTCTATTTCTGCTCAATTGGATTGTATCATATTTTTGTTCTTCAAATTTTCTCTCCTCCTCAGGCTTTCGAGCTCATATCTCCTTTACTCTATCTAGACCTATCAATCTCTTTTCTTTTACTTACCCAATGTCTCAAATTCTGTCTTTGAAACAAAGACAGCAATTCAATCTTTTCAAGTCCTCAGGTCTATGAAAATCTGTACAAATTCACTCCCTGACCCTGGGTGCCTTTTGTGTTATCATTCAATTTGCAAAAGATTTCAAGACATATAAAAATTAGTTTAAACGGTAAATATTACTGTATTTTTGGAAGGCCTAAAACAAAGCAAATATGAATGCTAAGAACCCTTAGAAAAATTAAAGACCTACCTTTGAGAGCAGCCGTGCCTGGGATACCAGTGGATTAAAAATTAGACATAAATTAGCAATGTGTGATAGCAACCCGGAAAGCAAATCATACCCTGAGCTGCATCAAAATAAGCAATGATTTTTCCCCCTTACATCTCTCTCATGAGAATTTCTTCTATGATTGATTCAAAGTAAAGATATTTGCCAACGGTAGAGTGAACATTATTAAATATCTTAAAGAATAGGGTTTCAGATACTCCTTGTCTTACAAGGTCTAGCTTAACTCCTTTTGGGGAGTCTCACAATTTATGGAAGATGCGTGTGAGACAAAGTGGGCCATTAGTGTACATATAGTAACAACAGCATAAAATAAAAGCATCTCCACTGTTACTAAACTATGTCCCTATTCATCAGCTCTGATTTATACAGAACTGTCAGACATTTAGGGATTGCTGGCAGTTTCAAATGCCTGGATTAACTGTTATCTGATTTTAAGATAGTTTTCCAACTGGATTCCTATACTAATACAATTAAAGTCAGAAAGTGGCCACTCCAGGGCTTCTCCTTCAGTTAGCAGAACCAAAGAGCCAATCAGAAAGTGGAACAGAAGCAACAACCCCCCACCCCCCCAAACATATTAAAAACAAAGAAACAAAACCGAACACTTTCTCAATTTCTTACTGACTCTCATAAGAAAAATGTTGGTTTTTTCTTATCTGAAGTATAAAAGGCATAGCAGTCAAACAGATTCTTTGATTTTAATTAATTGAAAGCCCTACAGTAAAGGAGAATAATTTCCAGTTGACCCAACATAGGAATAGCCTTCTTCATGAGCATTTGAGATAAAGCCTTGGTGCTCATGCAAATTACTATCTGAATAACAAAAATGTTTTATGCATATATATGATGATAATAGCAAACTTCAAAACAAGACCTCAAAACAACTTTACTGTGAAGCTGTTACAGCTTGTTTTGAATACACAAAATTGAAAGATGCTTCATTCCACTCTAGCTATTCTGCACATACTGGCTGGGGTTTTTTGTTTCTTTGTTTGTTGTTTTGTTTGTTTGTTTTTTGTTTGTTTGTTTTCGGGGTTGTCGGGTTTTTTTGCTTTGTTTTTTTTCATTTCCTTTTCTTCTTTTGTTAGAATTAGACTCAAAATCATAACATTTTAATCTCAAAATAAATCTTCAGAAAATGTGTGGGTTTGTTAAAAGTAGCATCAACATGCCCATGTGGGGAAGGATAATCTGTTTTTGGCATAATACTTCTACACGGTGAAGGCTAGTGCAACTGGGCAAAGGGAGATGGAGGGGAGGGTATAACTAAGAATTTGACTCAGAATATTCCTTTTTTTCCCCCCCCTTTCAAACTGAATGTGAATCAAAACATTCTGAATGTACTGAGATATGTAGATATTTTCAAGTTTCTGGAAGAGCAGAATCAGCAGTGGCAGATGACAAGGGGCAGCTCTTAAATGCTTTCCAGTCATCTCAAATGAAAACATTAGAAGTGTGTGCTTTGGAGCAATCTGAGATCACAAGACGTTTCCACATCATTAAGTGTCTGAATTTACCACAGTCACATACTTTTAAGCTTGCTCAAAAGTTTTTTCCCTTGAGTTGATTAATGTATCCTGTGACACTGAATCCTTCCTCAACAGCTTCAGCTTCAGCGGAGTGACATCTCAGTCCTGAACCATTCTCTACAAGAATAAATGCAGATTGACACCTGGGTTCTACTGAAGAACCTGACACTCGCTTTGGCCCATCGAAAAAATATCTGGTGTTCTTTCTTCAGTCTGTGATAATAGAGTATCTGGATTCTTTTTCTGCCAAATAGGTGTGTGTATGCAACAAATCAATTATCAGAAAACCAAACATCATGATATAAAGACTTTCATCAACTTCCAGGACTGTTTCAGGAACTCATTTCAGAAAGTAATTTGCCACTATCTGGATACTCAGAAACATCAAAGACTCTGCATAATAATTTCAACAATTTTGGATGCATAAGACAGTTTCAGTAGGAGCAACTGAAAAATACTTCTTACTACTATTCCCAACTCCTCTTCACTGATGAGGAACTCAGGCTGTCTGCTTTTATGTGAAGAAGCAAAGGTCTGCTGCAATATAATGAGGATAAATCTTCCAGGAAAGAAGGACCTGAAAAAGAAAACAAAAACCCAAGAAACAAAAAACAAACAACACTCCTCCCCCCCACCCCTGCAAATCAAAACTCCCAAACTAAGAAACAAAAAACCAAGCACAACAAAATATTCAGTGATTTCCATTGAATGTTTTGAAGGGCTTGTAACAAGAACTCCATGTATTATGTTCTTAACTGCTTTTTTCTCCATCAAATAGAATGTCAGGCCTGAAAGATGCAGCTGACTTCAAGACTAACTAAAAAAAGAAAAGGTAATATCACCTCCACCTCAAAATGCAAAATGAAAAATATTTGCCTCTGCAAGACATACTCAAAGACTAAATTTCAAACTAGTTTCTATGACTACCAACAATGTGCTTCAGGATATTTGCTTTAAAATGTCATCATCCTGCCATCGTGTGCCAGTTTGAGGTACTGCTCACTAAGTGTGCATTTAATTTTGAAATCATGATTCAGTTTTACAACTTGGACATTCTATCACTAGAAAAATGCATGCTTCAATACAAACATCAGTTTTCAAGCACTTGTAATTATAAAATTGCTATTATGCTGAATGAGAATGATCAATGCATATATAAAAAGTGATACAATTACTGGTTTTGCTTCTTTTACTTTGGAACAAATGCTTTATAATATAAAGCAGCTGGGAAACCAACAGTTAAACTGATAACATTGGTAACATTAATACTTTATGCAAAGAAAAAAAGAACAATTTCAGTGTTGGACTTTTCCTCCTCTGTTCTAGTCTCATTCAATTCCAAACTGTGCAGAAAGTGGCTCACCTAGCCTCCCACTGCTATACTAAGTCAGCTGTATGAGGTCTGCCACATCAGATTATATTAGTAGACTACAAGATGGGAAAAGGAGGGAAGTCTGCTCTTCTTTCTGCTTAGGCTGCAGAACCCGAAATCTCTTTCAGTGTCTGGGTGCATGATTGGGTCCATTTAGGTAAATAATCTGTGCTAAACAAAAACAATTAAAAGTGCTGTCACACAGCCAGCCAGTTTTGTTCACAGATGTTAGTTATACCACTTCATTTAAATCGTGACTTGATTATATTGCTGACAGCGTGGGTGGTGAGGAAAACGCTGTTATAGGCTTGAAAAATAGGGCTGGCAGAACTCTCACAGGTAATCTAAGGAGACAGAAATCTCCTCCTCTGCCCAGAGCAGGAACCATTACATGAATATAATTTTCAGATATCATCCACTCTATCTGTGGATATCTATCTGTCTGTTAAGCTTGTTCTCAAAAACTTACTTGTGATGGGGACTACGCATTTTTTCAGAGAAATCTATTTAGTGCTTCCTGCCTCTTACTTTCTTACTTTCAGGATTTTGTTTGTTTTGATTCTGAAGAATCTCTGCAACCTTGTGTTGTTTATCTCTTCCCCGTGTTCTGCTTTGGTATATTACCATTTAATTCATAAAATGTATAGAGTGCTGCTCTTTATCTGGAAACATTTCATGGGTTCATTTCTACTCTCAGCAATTCAAATGCATCGCCTGTGCCAGAATGGCCGTGCTGCTGGAACACATGATGTTTCCTTCTTTGATCTTAAGAACTAGTATTGCCCAAAAGCCTACCTTATGCATCCATGTCTGCATCTTCTGATGTGTAACCATGTTTAAAAAATCACAATACTGAAGATCACCTATCCGCAAATATTTGTCTGCTTGTGCAAAGTGGGAGGTATGGAATTTCCCCTATAGGTCTGCAAATAAACTTTGCAAGCTGCAGACTGAGTAGGCCTTTACACCTTTTAGCATGTGCTACATCATTCATGCCTTGATGTGAAAAGCTTCTATGAGGCAAAGAACGGGTCACTTTAGCAGTCCTGTGTGCCACAAGGTGTCTGGCACTTACATGGTGTGCTTGTGCACTGTTTGTGCAGTAGGTCCCTAGGTCCAAGCTGAAGCATCAGATCACAGTTTACCTCTCAGCCTAGTCCTTGGCTCTGTATTAGGATGACTTAATAAACTTCCTTCAACATATCAGCAGGTCTTGATCTAATGACCCTAACTTGTTCAGCAGAATTCCCTCATCCTCTCTGAAACTTCCAACCAAACAACTAAAGAGAAAATACTATTGACCCCTAGAGCTAGACCTCAAACAGATCCCAAACAGATCCAGTCAGCACAAGTCACTCACAAACACTCTGATTTGGAGCCAGTGTTTGTGGGAATTCAAGGCACAGAAAATTCTTGAAACCTCATGCATGCAGGCCCAAATACAGCTGAGAATACAGGGATGGACTTGAGGCCTTGGAAAAGGCTTCCAGCTTTAGAGACCATAAGCAAGAATATGAGTTTGTAGTTTAAGCAGAGACATATTAAGCTAGGTAGTGGAAAGTTTTAAAGCTTTATAGTTAAGGTATAGAAGTAGTTATAATGGTAACAAGAAGGTTTAAGGTGTAGTTCTGTAGGATTGTGTGTCATGATTGGGTAAAATTGTCTGCATTGTGGCAGGATGTGGGATACAGTTTAATTAGCCATTGGTGTGAAAGTTAAAACGTGTGGCAGTAGATTATTGGCTAATAAACCCTTAAAACCTCTTGTAACCTGTGGTCTTGTGACCACTGTCCATAAACTCCTGGTGTATGTGGTAAAGATGTTCTCACCCTTCATGAGACTGTAGAAGAAGAGCAATAAATCATGTTTTAAGACCTCTCCCAGTGGTCCCATCTCTCTTAAAATCCCAACACTTCTGGACCGAACACAGTGTGACTTTAGGCCAAGGCATGGTAGAATATCCATCCTCAACCCTGGCCTTCTCTGAGAGCATTTAGAACTGCTGACTGTAGGTATTACCAATCAAGGGTGGGGGCAGGAGACTCAGGAAATTCTTTAAAATGTCTTCAGGGTAGGAATGGAGGGAGATGAAGCCCTCAGTGAGGTCCTGGAGAACTGTGCTGGGAAGCCACAGCTTCACCAACTGACCCAGGGCATTCTCATGCAGTGTCTAAAGGAAGGCATCAGAAGGAACCAGGCACGCAAACAGCAACATTTCCAGACTTCTCCTTGTCCTCCACCATGTACAATTCCATTCACCTTGTTGATTGGATCAATTAATAGATGATTAACAGCTACCTAAATCTGAGGAAGAGTATTATCTGAGCTGGTAGAGGCAAGCAAGCATAATGGAAAATTGGAAGCTACTGAGTAAAAAAAATAGTTTTGCTGAAGGTGAAAGCTGGCTTTGAGTGTACAGGCCTTTTCCAAGAAAATACACACCTGAAAAGACAATGTAAGGTTTCTACCACAGCATCCAGGAACAACGTTTTTGGTCAAAACTCCAAAGCAAGAACAACTAATCCTCTGCACCAGTAGATGCTGACTCAGCCTCAAGGCCTTCAACACTTGCTGCCTGAACTGCCCTGGGACAGTAAAATACCCTGCACAATTCCCAGCATCATGCTAACGTGCTGCAAAGTCATATGCAATTGGCTGTGAATAATGAGCTGAATTATATTCAGGAAATACATTCTTACAAAAAGCATAACCACTCTGTGCCGCCACCCCCACCCCCAAAAAAAAAAAAATAAATCCCAAATTAGTCTGAAACCTTTGGAGAGCAATAAAAATGTCTACAGCTTTGACATTTCTCTTGATTTCTTTTGAAGAACAGGAAAACAATTTCCTGTAGGCATGATCCATGATTAAGAAAATAGTTTGAAGGGAATTTTTGTTTCTATTTTACTGGAAATTTTTAAATATCTGTGAGGAAACAAGTCTCAGCTCGGTGGCATCAGTGAGCTGCTTCAAAGAGCTACAGTCCAAGCCCTCCTGGTGAGCTTAGCAAGCAACATGAGCTTCTTTTCTTTCATCTACACCAACACATCCTTACTGCTGGAACTATGAAACACTTCCAACTTTCAGCCAAATCAAAAACACCCAGATATTTTGATTTTTTTTATCTTCAGGGATACCACAGACAAAAAGTCACCTGAACATTCTGAATTCAAGCTGAAATGTGAAGCTCCTATTTCACATGCAATTAGTGCTGTCTGAAATACACAAATACACATTAGCTTTTTTTTTTTTTTTTTTTTTTGCTTTTGGAGGTCAGAGATTATCTTTGTTGCAATTCATCCTTTGCTCCAGAGATATGCCATTCTGTGAGATAACACACATAAACTTCATTTAATCAGCTGCACAATTCCTGCTGTAGCTAAAATTCTACTGAGAAAAAAACAAAACCAAACCAAAACAAAAACCCAAACCAAAACTGCCTTAGTTCTAAAGCAAATCATCAACACTTCCCAGTAAAGTGATCAAGGAACAAAAACTATTTGACCTTTGTGGGTGAAAACACCAAACTTTTTGAGCAGAAAGTGGCATCACTCTGACCTGCTGTCTAAGTCCTATTTGATTTTCTGCTGGCTCTGAGTTATTTTTCCCTTTTGCATTAATAGGAAATTTAAGGTGTTTGCTTCAGGAATCATATTTAAATGTGGTTTTGTTGGCATTCTTGCTTGAGGCTGATGCATGTTGACTGCTACTATTTGTTGTTTCAGTTCTCACAGTAGTTCATATTGCTTTAGTTTGTGGGGTGGTTTGACCCTTGCTGGATTGCTGGGTGCCCACCAAGCTACTCTATCACTTGCTTCCTCAGCTGGACAGGAAAGAGAATATATAACAAAAGGTTCATGAGTCAAGAAAAGGGCAGGAGTAACTCACCAGTTACTCTCATGGGCAGAACACACTTGACCTAGGGAAATTGGTCTAATTTATTACTAATCAAAATCAAAATAGGATAATGAGAAGTAAAATATATCTTAGAAGCACTTTTGCCACAGCCCTCCCTCTTTCCTGGGCTAAACTTTATTCCCAATTCTCTAGTTGCTCCTGCCAAACATGCAGGGGGAGAGGGAATAGGTGCTACAGTCAGTTCATCACATTTTGGTTTTGCCACTGCTTCCTTCTCAGGGAGAGGACTCCTTCCCCTACTCCAGTATGAGGTCTCTCTAATGGGAGACAATCCTCCACAAACCTCTCCACTGTGAGCCCCTCCTACAGGCTACAGTTCTTCACAAACTGCCCCCATGTGGGTCCCTTTGCATGGCGTGCAGCCCTTCAAGAACAGCCTGCTCCAAGAACAGGTCCTGTGGGATCACAAGTTCTTCCAGCAAACCTGCTCCACATGGGCTCCTCTCTCAAGGGGTCCACAGATCCTGCCAGAAGCCTGTTCCAGCACAGGCTTCCCCCAAGGTCACAGCTGCCTTCAAGAATCCACCTGCTCTGGCATGGGGTCCTCCACAGTCTGCAGGTGCATCTTTGCTCCACTGTGGACCTCCTTGTTTTGAGTACAACCCACATTTGAGACTTAGCACATTGGAAGGCAGAGAGGGAAGGCCAATAATTGCACAGTCTGAAATCTGGAGAACCAAAGAGAGTTGTACCAGATGCCCACAAGCTGTAAAGCCAGAAGACTTCTTGGTGACAAATTGGTTACTCCCTGCAGCTATGGACTGTGTTCACTTGAAGCTCAAAAAGAAGAGAAAATATCCATTTGAAGGAATACTCTGATATATGTCTTTTTATTCATATTCACTGAGAGAAGATTAATTTAAAGGGAACTCAGATCTTCTTTTGGAGGCCACAAACCATGGGCAAATAAAAACTGCTGAAGTTCTAGGCTTATGTAGGTCAGGTAAAACTACATGGTAAAACTGGTCTATCATTGCACATATGTATCTGCAAGAACTTAGAGAAACAAACTCTTCTGATTTATTCAGATAATTTTTGTTTTTGCCTGAAAGACTGAATAATGTACCTACATACAAATAATACAAAACCGAACCCATTTGAGCCCACCACATTGCACACTTGAATACACTGTGGGAGACATGCACAGCAATACAGAGGAACATGGTCTGGGGCACCATCAGCATCCTATTAACTTTTACTAGCATAGCATCTCTGTTACTTGGAGTATAACACAGACAAAGTGCAAAAACTCCCATGTACATTAAGGAAATAAGGATGGAAATTATTGATTTTGTGAAAACACCATTTCCCAGACACCACAAGAATTACTGCAAGTGTAGCTTTTCTTGTTGCTGGGATCATTTCTGTTATAGTAGTTGACATAAAGAATAATTTATGAGAGTTATAATATGCATACATGAGTGCAGTTGTATAACAGCATTTGCTGAGCATTTTCTTTTGTTGTGCTAATGGAGTTTTTGGCTTTCTTCTATTTTCATTGTCAAGTCACTCAGCTAAGACAGTCACAGCAGTCATTTAGAGAGACTGACTAAGTTTACACAGCAGTATGTGTCATGATGCAAAGAATCCTATCTAGTGACAGCTGCAAGGGGAATTTCTGTAAGCAGAATGCAATCAGTGAATAGAAGCATGCCCAGCAATTTGAGCAATAATGGTTATGGTTACAGTTTCTCTGTGGTTCATAGTGACCTATTTTATTTCTGATTATAGTTGCTTAGAGCAGCAGCTTCAATGATACTGATGCTGTCACCTGGTGCTTCCCAGCCTCAGGGTGCTCCTAGAGCACTCCTCACACCAGCGCAGAACAGGTCTGCAGATCTCTGCGTGGGTTTGGGGTGCATCTCTTGCCTTGTCCCTTGTGGCAAAAATCCAGTTTCACTACTAATGCTTCCAGGGTAAGCTATGCAAAGATTTGGTGACCATCATAACAGCAGCCTATCTGTGCCTATCTGAGGGGTGATGACCAGGACATGCTGTCCTGGATGACTGGTGATGCTCAGTACCCCCTGCCTTCTCTCTCCGAAGTTATTTTGCACTAGACCTTCAAACTCTGCTGTCAGTGGTTGAGTTTTGTTCTGCCAGCAGGATAATTACTGCGCAGTACTTAGGCTGCTGCACAGTCCCAGCGGTGCCAAGGGCCCTACAGTCCTTTTGGCAGGTTGATGGATAATGACAAGGCAAGTGAGAGGGAGCCTTGCCACCACTCAGCTTTAGGTAACTCAGAACCTACTACCTGCTCTAGGAGGCTCATCTCTTAATAAAGACAGGGGAAAATCTTTCCAAAATGCAGTCCAGAAGAGGAGGTAAAATTAAATACGTAGATGTGCTTATGTCTCCGCCAGCTGTTCACTTTGTAGAGAAGTCTACAGTATTTTACCTTCACCAACACCTTTGTGTCTGAGGTAACACTGAGTCATTCTGAGGGACTACTGGCCTTTTTGGGAATGAAATAAGGCCCTTATTCTAGCAAGCCCTGTTATAACAGCATCATGCACTTGCATATTCCCTCCAAAACCAGCCTAATCTGCCTTGCATCCGAATATCCAAGTCTCCAGATGTAATGCTTCCACTCATACTCTCCAGTACCCATAACTATATATATATGTGGGATGAATATTCAACACTGTAATCTTGGCATTCCCAGACTAGTTTAGGGATGACAAATATAACTTTTGATCACACTCTGTTCATGTGGAAAAGTTAGAACAGCTGCTGCTATTTCAGTTCTCACAGGCATGGAGTCAAATTACCTACAAATAGACACAGCAAGTACAACCCAGAAGGCAGAGAGAGGTGATCCACGTGCTGTGCCACCTGCCTCCCCACAGACACAAGGGCTTCCAAGGGGATACCTGGAAGACAACCTGCAAAGCTGCCCTCTGTAGTGCTTACATTAGGGGAAACGTCTCCTTCTCACCCCTTCGGAGCTGGAACAAAATTTCTGGAGCACCTTCATGCTTTTTGTTAGTTGTTTTATTTTATGTATCTTTAAGTTCTAAAGAAGTAGAGATGAAAATCTTATCCGAGAAGATTATTTGACTGTATAAAGAACTCAAGGTCAAAATGGGGTGAAATAGATAAACCTTGTTGTAACAATTTTGAAATATGATTCATATGGGCTAAAGAATAGGAAAGCAAAGCACATTCATCTTGGCATTTAGAGTTTTATTCTGTTCCCTCAATTTCCTTGACAAATCTCCTGGTCCTACCTCATAAACCCTAAGTATGCATCTGCATAACAATAGTAGCTAAACTCTAGCAGCTGGGCAAAGAAGTAAACATTCTTCTACAGAGTCAGTGAGCTCATTTTTAATGGTATGTGGGATATTTTATTTCTGAAAAAGCAATTTATTTTGTTAGTAAAAATATGAAGATAAGCTCTTAGAAATACTTGCATAAACCTAACTTCTCACTTCTGCCCTTTTCCATTTTCCTGCTAGCTCCTGGCAGTCAGCAGAAACATTACATGATTTATACAGCCAGCAGAACTATAGGCAATGCAAAACGAATTGCAATAGAGGAACAGAGAAAAACCTGAAAAAGGAAGTAGATAGAACCCTTGGAAAAAATTAAAGCAGACAACACTTTTTAAAAAGAGCAAACTATAAACAAAACAATACTATTCTGGAAGACAAAAAAAAGGAGAAGACTTTTTTGGAGGACTGAAAGAAAAATTATTTGCTCAAAAATAATTTGTGTCTTGAAGAAATTATTAATCATTAATAGAGAGTTGGATAGTAAAGATGGAAGAAACGTAGGAGGTCATCTAGCTTATTTCCTTGATTCCTTGGTATTTTGAACTGTCTGAGCTCTTTCAGCACAAGAACTGTCTTTGAGATGTATTTCTAAGGTTTTTTTTCTACTAGAGATGTTCATGCAACACATCTGAACAAAACTTAAGAGCTATCCTAAACTAAGATGAAGGTTTCATCCCAGATGAGATTTAATTTTGCATATGTTCCACCAGGAAGGTCAGAATAAATATAACAATTAAGCAAAACCATGTTTAGTCCAGTTTTACACCCCAATTGTAATATTACTGTTCTAATTACTGTCAATTTGTATCATCTTACATAGTTTGCTAAAGAGTGACCTTCAGCTTGACATTTTTGCAGATCATTGACAGAGCTTGATTGCAAAGGTAAGAATATGTGTTTCTCACTACACAGCTCCCATTTTCCCATATTCCTTTGAGATGACAGCAGGTACCTCAACCTGGAAAAATGAACAGGAATACAATTCATACAAATGTCAACTAGGTATTGCTTCAGCACATTTCTGCAGCATGAGTGTTAAGAACCATGCATTGTAAATGTTCTGCAACTCATTGGACTGTAAAACTACTTGGAAAGCAAACCTTGAAATTTTGCTTATGAAGCATTTACACTGATAAATTTAATTTTGTATGTCTTTCAGGTAACAAGAAATGTACATTAAATTTTGAAACAATGGCAAGTGCAGAGGAAATGACAAAGTCAACAACATAATTCTTACTGACAGTTTCCTATCTGTCCTAATTCTCTGCTCCTTTTAGGTCTATTTTTCTATTTTCTGGAGATTGATATTTAGAAAATAACTTCAATCTTTAATTCCACAGAATATATAGACAGTATAACCTGTTCTTGGGAATGCAGTTATTCTGTCAGGGAAGATATCAACGGTTGGTTTAAAGTGCTTAAACATTGCCCATATTTATTCATCCAGCAGAGACGAGAATGCAGCAACATAAATACTCGCATAAACATAAATCAGTGGAGACATGAATTTATTATTTTTTTAAAACAATCTTAAGAGGCAGGTACTCTTTTGTTTTACCTGTTGTTTTCCACTCTTTAATCAAAGAATGCATTCCAGAAATTTATATTAGATTCTGATGCTGCAAATTCTTGCAATATGTTTAAGGTCAAGCACCTTGTTCCACTGATTAGTCAATTTACTTCTGTGTAGAATGAAATTGCACGATGGGAATCCTTCCCAGTGCTCATCTTGCTGTTCTCTCAGGCTTTGACATTGAGATGGGACAAAACCAATTGCAATACAGCTCTAAGTCAGGATATTCCCACTGGAGGTCGAGAAATAAAAGAATTTTTGTTCTTATGAGTAAAAGCAAAATTACCTTAAAAGTACTCTTAACTCATACTACTATTTTAGACCCCCCAAAGACTTATTACAGAAGATGAGAAAATAAGCTTTTGGGTTTCCTGTTTACCTTGGTGTCCTAAATTGATCACTATCCCAAAAACCATGGGGAAATTTTATAAGAACGTAAAAAGCTCTCATATAGAATGGAACTGTTTTTAAAAATTGCACAGTCTGTAGTTTCTTTAGAAACTGATCCAGAGTGATCAGATAAAAAAGACATCTGTACTAATACCCTGATTCCAGAGGCACCAGGAGGCAATGAGCTGGAACAATGTTTTTGACTCTGTGACATCCAAGTACCATTCTAAAAAATGCATGCCCTATAATTAAGAGAAGGCAAATGTGTTTAGATTTACTACATAATGATCCAAAAGTTTGCAGCCTGAAAAAAATTAAAAAAATAAAAATCACTACTCTGAAAATGTCCAAGCAAAAATATATCAATCATAGATTCCAAGTTTGACAAGAAACAGTGGCTCTCTGAATCACTACATGAAAAAAAGCTTGTGTTTTGATTTACACCTCACTCCAAAAGTCAAACCAGTGTCCATATATGAAAACTTCTTTCTCCTAACTTGCCTGACTTACACAGATACAAATACATTTGTCACTGAGCTGCTTAATCCTCTGCCTGCTTAAATCTACCATGGTTTTTCTCTTGAGCCTCCCTGGTTCAGACTTCCAAAGGATGGTTCTAAGAGGTAATAAAAGAAACTTCCTTGTCATAAGGAAGATGTCATAGTCCCTGTCCTTATTTGTTCCCTAGATGATGACCATTACATTATGGCATTGAGAAAACTGTGTAACACCAGAATGTCTTGATAAATAGGCAGAGCTAAAAACTCAGTCAAACAAGCTTTGGTCTGCATTACTGCTAATATATAAAATACATCATGAACATTCCTGCTATTACCTACGCAGAATATTAAGAAATATTTGACTGGGTTTTCCTGGGATGGAAAAGCAGCTGGTCTGGGGCTGTGCTTTGGATTTATGGCCAAAGCAGTGTTGACCACACACCAGTGCTTTGGCTGTGGCTGAGTGGTGCTTGCACAGTGCTAAGGTTTTTCTGCTTCTCATGCTGCCCCGACAGCCAGCAGGCTGGTGGTGGGCACAAGTCTGAGAGGACCCAGACAGGACAACTGACCTGACTGGCCCAAGGGATATCCCATAGCATAGAGTCTATGGCACTGTTACACACAATGGAGCCCTGCTCTCCTGGAGATGGCTGAACATCCATGGGAAAGTGGGAAATGAATTCCTTGTTTTGCTTTTGGGCATAACTTTAGCTTTTCCTCTTAGTCTGTCCTTATCTCAATTCACACTTTTAACCTCACCTTGAATACTGTGCGTAGTTTTGGTCAACACAATATAAGGAAGACATTAAGCTACTACAGAATGTCCAAAGGAGGGCAATAAAGATGGTGAAGGGCTTTGAGGGGAGGCTGAAGGAGGAGCAACTGATGTCACTTGGTCTGTTCAGCCTGGAGGAGACTGAGAGGAGGCCTCATTGCAGTCTGCAGCTTTCTTGTGAGGAAAAGAGGAGGGACAGACACTGATCTCTTCTCTGGGGTGACCAGTGACAGGACCTGACGGAATGGCCTGAAATTGTTCTCAGGGGAGGTTTAGGTTGGGTATTAGAGGGTGGTTGGTCACTGGAACAGGCTCCCCAGGGAAGTGGTCACAGCACCAAGCCTGGCAGAGGAAAAGAAGCATTTGGACAATGCTCTCAGGTACATGGTGAGACTCTTGGGGTCACAGCCAGGAGCTGGACTCAGTGATCCTTGTGGTTCCTTCCAACTCAGCTTATTCTCTGATTCTGTGATTCTCACCCCTATTATGGGGGAGCATATGAGCTCCTGGATGGGACTTGGCTGCCTGTGGCATCAAACCATGACAAATACTCATGTTGCAGTGATGCTTGAGCTTTTTCTTTCTCATCCTGGTAAAGATCCATATACTCACAGGTATTCTAGCTCCTGACTCACAGTAGACTTGAGTCATCTATTGGATACTAGACACCATTTAAAACCTGAGCCTTGGGCTCTTACTACTTCATATATAAACCAAGAAAATCTACTGAGGACAGCAAATACTTTGTTAATTGAAATTTGGGGTTCAAAACTTTTAAAATTTATACAAGCAAGATGGAAATGCTTGTTCTGATCTCCAGGTGAAGTAATTAAAAAAACCCTATTCCTTCTCTCAAGCATTTGGCATATCCATACTGAAAAACACTCACAGATATTTTGACTTTAAAAGCCACCCAAAGACAGAAACAGTACTTTGTTTTGCTGCTCACTGCAAGAAGATCTTTGATGTTTATCATAACAGGACTGTAATAGCCTTGCTGAAATCATGCTGACTGGAGAATGCAAACATTGAAGCTGTAATTGTTGGAGACTCACAAGAGCTGAACAGAAAAGAATTCAAAACAGGAAAAAGGCAATTTTAAAGTTGTATCTTGAAGTAAAATACCGAAGTTACATACTTAAAGACTAAACTTGAGAAAAAAGTTAAATTACTGACATGGAGAACATGTGAAATGGACAAATCAAAGCACTGGATTCCTACAGTGTGTAAAAATAATAATGGGTAAGATTTTTGAGAGAGTAATCTCATGAGCTTGAAGTTAAGTTCTGATATATTGTTTTAATCCACAGTGAAAGTTATCTTATGCTTTTCAAAGCAATAAGCATAAGTTGTAGGTAAACAGAAGATAGTGAAGAGGCGTGATATTGGTTTGACCTACACTGCTTTATATCAGAAATGCTAAAAGTGACCTTAAAAAGAAACAAAGAAACAACAACAAATCAGACAACAAGTAAAACAAAAAACGACCAACAAAACAAAACAACCCACCCGAACAAACAAAAAAATGCAAAACAAAACAAACAAAAAACCAAAGCAAACAAGCAAATGCAACAAACAAACAAACCCCACAAAAAACAAACAAACACCCAAAAGCAAACAAAAACAACCCAGAGACAGAAATTTTCCTAGATGAGAATATTTCCCAGATGAGAGCTGGGAAAGGCTCTCACAATACCATCCAAAACAGTATCCAACATACAGCTGAGTTTAAAAAAACAAACAAACAAAAAA
>VWYO01011973.1:267297-279324 GCA_013400275.1 Rhadina sibilatrix | reverse complement strand
AAAAAAAAAAAAAAAAAAAAAAAAAAAAAAAAAAAAAGTGCTGTAGTTTGAAAACAAAAAAAACCCAACAAAACTGACAGTAAAAAAAGTTGTATGTCTACTGGCAATTATTAAAGAGCATCAAGAAAAAATTCCAGGCAATAGAATTCAATTTTCTGAATGTTTTACCATTAGGAAAGTTGCAAGCATTATTTTGACTTGGAGAAAATAGCACCTTCACAAACAATTTACAGGCACATCTCAGAAGTTAGCTCCTACCATGATTATTCCCTGTAGGCAGATTGGATGCAATAATCTTTTTTTTGGAGGTTAAACTAGTTTAACAGTTGGGTATGGCCTATTCTGTGCTAGTTCATCTCAGTGTTGGAGAACATTCCCAGACATGTTTATTTTATGAATACCAACATAGCCAAATATTACAGGTTATGGGTAGCTGAAGCTGAAATTATTACAAGAATGTGACCTGCAGAAATTTAAAAGCAGTTGATAAACAACAGGAGCATATAAACTGATAAGCTGTCCAAGCAATGGGAGAGACCCGAGGGACTCAAAGAAATGTTTTCTCCTGCACAAACAATTTCTTGGCAAACCATACATTTAGCTACAATATTTATTTTGTCACTGCAGATAAAAGGCAACAGAATAAGGCTGTATTTATGGAAATAGAAGGGGAAAATTAAAAGCCTCCTAATGACTAAAAAAAGAAATTTTGTCTTATCACATGGAAGAAATCACATGGAAGAAGGGCATTACAATCCTCTTGACTATGCTTAGAAAAATTTTTTTTTTTTTGTTAAATTATTGTTGTATTATTCCTGCTCTCCTTCTTACACATGAGATTTTTTTTTTCCATATGTGCTTAATTCCTGGGTAATTTCTATCCTGAGTGACTAGGAAATCTATGTGTATGAGATTGCACAAAATGCCAAACAATATATCTGCTTAGTAAAGTTTCAGGACAGCTTACTCTGTTAGAGACATTGGTTCTACTTGGAATAGACTAGTGAAACATAAACAGCACAACATCTTTACTTAGAACATCAAAGAGTTCCTGCTTGTGATGATGGCAGTCTAACCTTGTCTTTCAGATTGCTGAAGGCTATTGGCAGAAAAGACAGGGTTCTGGAATGTAGGTAGAAATCAGGTTGAATCAGTCAGATTAAAGAGGAAACAGGACTGGTTCCATTTCCAGTGGCACATTTACTCTGTGTTGCCAGCAGGTGAGCCCAGAAACAAGACCTCACGTCTTTGATGTTGATTAAAAAGTTTACTCTACAGATCTCAAAGCTCCAGACAGCAAATGATGGGATTCACTGCTTCAGGTGTGAGTTATGTCTAGCACACATCTGGGCCAAGTCACCATAGGATCCTTCCACAGTCTTGCAGAGAGCAGGGAGCTAGGCAGGAACAGCAAGAAAAGGTCAGGGACTGCCTCATTACCTCCTGAAGGAGACACCTTTTATACCATCACATGAGCTGCACTTGAATTTCCACTGCTGGGACTCTGCTGGGAACCAAAACAAGCAGACAGCTAAAGTTAGGTGTGCTCAGCCAGAGTAATGGTGTGGAGGGTCACTGCAGTGCACCCTCACAAAAGGCACACATACACACAGCCCAGCTGAGCCCAGAGCAACAAGTCAGACCCTAGAACATGCTACATACTGCCCAGAAACAACAGGGTTAGGCATAGCCCTTCTTAGCACAGGCTTAGTCTAACTAGTACAAACCTAAAGCCCCTAACCTGCAGCCAGAAAAGTAGGCTAGACACATGAGATGTCCTGATCAGTGCTAGCACTGCAAGTTGCAGGAACCTTAAGCAGTTTCAGACATTTAGAAAACAAAAATATTCATGGCTTTATGAAGGGTAAGTGTTTTATATAAGAAATTTCTCACATATGAGCACAAAGACACTCTGTTTCTTCAGGCACCAGAGTTTGCAGTGTATGCACCCAACATGACCAGGTAATACTGTAACTGTGGATCTGACCTCCCAAAGTGGTTGCTTCACCTGCATTAAGTCGAGAGATATTTGAAACCAACCAATGTCTTACAGGAACAATTAGTACCATGGCATGTGCAGGAAGGTCAGAAAAGGGCTGGAGAGATAATACAGAACTAGGCCTGCAGATAGTACCACATGCACCTTATGCCACAGAGTACACACCGTGAGTTTTGACAGCAGGAAATCAGGCAGGCTGGGGCAGCTGTTTTGCATTTCCCTTCATATTCCTGTGACTATTTAAAAAAAATAGCACAATATGAGAGGTGTTAGTACCATTGATATGCATTCTGCTGTACACATGGCTGACACTGTCCATTATGTACTTTTTGTGTAACAGCAAAAACTCAAAATACTTTTGTTTGTAAGAAGTCAACAAAACGTGGAACTGTGAAGCTTCATCATCTGAAACACACAGCACTTATTAAATCTGTTTGTGGGTTGTCAGACAGGAAGACTGCACGATACTGAAAGGAAAAACAAGCTAGAGAAAGCAGATGCCTTAACAGCTACTAATTAGAATCTAATTACTCTTTCAATTACCTTTACTCAGCACTCTAGGTCCCCAAGCCACTACTGACAGACATCAGCTGTCCATGTGGCATCCTCATCTGGCACAAACCGTATTGAGTGTGAAATCAAACCAGACACTGTTACCCCAGTGCTAGCAGCAAGCCTTTCAAACTCCCTGCGGTAGCAAGGCATGCTGAATATTTCATAGCATGCATTTAGAGCTGGGATCTCCTTCTTGAGGCAGTACAACTACCATATTTCTGCAGGACTGCATTGCTGCGGAGCTGTAGGCCAGTGATTACATTCTATGTACAAACACAGACAAATCACAGTCATACTGGACTAAACACGGATTCCCCCATCCTTTACATGAGTTTAGACCCCTGCTGTTACAAGCAATTTTGTCATAGGTTAACATTTAGCACCAATCTCTTCCTTATTTAAAAACAGAGAGGGTTCCTTGCACGCTGAAGAAAGGAAATATAAATACAATCCTTATTCCTCCAGAGAGAGTTTTCCTCTATATATTCTAAGGAATTGAAAATCACCAAATCCCTGTCATCTAGATGACTGTATAGATCTCTGTATACCTCTTATTATTTATATATATATATATATATATATATATAAAAGAATATATATATATTCTTATAATTCTTACAGTGCCTGTAGCCCTCCCATAGCTACAAAATCCCTTCAGAGTCGGTCTATAGATGTTTATATTGTGCCACTGCCACACTGCCACAAGCACACAGCATAAGCACATAAGAAAACAGAAATAATCTCTATTTACAGATGAGGAACAAAAGCTGAGAGACACTTTCCCCAAAATATGAGAGACTCAGCCTCAGATTTCCTTCTTTCAGCAAAGCATTTGCTCTGGGTCCACCCCTCTTTCCCCAGAAGGATGGGCCTCCTTGCTTGTAAATAAACTCCTCTTAGTTTTGTGGGAATGTGAATTTTTGAAGCACCCTGAGCAGTAAGATCTTCTGAGACATAAAGTTAGTCAGCACTAAAAAGAATATCTGAGTGTGGCTTTATCATGAGAGTTATCATGGGAGTGTGTCAGGGACTGAATGTTACAATTTATGGCTTAAACATCTTCATGAAGGACATTTGCTTATTCTAGAAAAGCTGTATAAAAGCAGCAGAGAAGACCATCACGCCCTGAATAGGCCATCTGACTGAGGCCCTGAACTATGAAGATAACATAATGACTCAGGTCTGGGCTGGGGGAAGAGGAATACATTCACAGAGGTATCAAGCTTAGCACCTTCGGGGTGAGACCACAGCCCCGGGGCTATCAGCTGCCAGGCTTGCACCAAAGGGTTGGCCAGGAGGAAGAGAAGTTTTGGGTGTGTGGTGAAAAGGCCTCTGGTCAAAGGCAGTAAACACCCACCCTCTGCTGTGCAGAGAGGCTCAGCTGGGGGGTCCCTTCACCCCAGGAAGGGACATGCACATCAAGGGCACAGGGACTGTCAAGGCCCATCAAAGGCCTCCCCAAAGGGGTCCCCAGACCCTGCACCAGAGCACTGCAACATGGTACACCAGATCCACAGTGCTGCAAGGGACACTTCAAACCTGCCCTCCCCAGGCAGGCACATGGGTATTCCCACCTGGCCAAAACATGCATTAACCCATGGCATTCTATACTTTATGGTGGGGAACTCTCAGCACCAAGAAGACCAGATGGAGGGAAGCCATGAGTTATCATTAGGACCCCGGAAAGGTGATATGTTTCCACCTAAAGCCTGTCACTCTCTCCCTGTCCCCCTAGTTCCCGAGAACTAACTCTCTCTTTCTTTCTTTCTTTCTTTCTTTCTTTCTTTCTTTCTTTCTTTCTTTCTTTCTTTCTTTCTTTCTTTCTTTCTTTCTTTCTTTCTTTCTTTCTTTCTTTCTTTCTTTCTTTCTTTCTTTCTTTCTTTCTTTCTTTCTTTCTTTCTTTCTTTCTTTCTTTCTTTCTTTCTTTCTTTCTTTCTTTCTTTCTTTCTTTCTTTCTTTCTTTCTTTCTTTCTTTCTTTCTTTCTTTCTTTCTTTCTTTCTTTCTTTCTTTCTTTCTTTCTTTCTTTCTTTCTTTCTTTCTTTCTTTCTTTCTTTCTTTCTTTCTTTCTTTCTTTCTTTCTTTCTTTCTTTCTTTCTTTCTTTCTTTCTTTCTTTCTTTCTTTCTTTCTTTCTTTCTTTCTTTCTTTCTTTCTTTCTTTCTTTCTTTCTTTCTTTCTTTCTTTCTTTCTTTCTTTCTTTCTTTCTTTCTTTCTTTCTTTCTTTCTTTCTTTCTTTCTTTCTTTCTTTCTTTCTTTCTTTCTTTCTTTCTTTCTTTCTTTCTTTCTTTCTTTCTTTCTTTCTTTCTTTCTTTCTTTCTTTCTTTCTTTCTTTCTTTCTTTCTTTCTTTCTTTCTTTCTTTCTTTCTTTCTTTCTTTCTTTCTTTCTTTCTTTCTTTCTTTCTTTCTTCCTCTTCTCTTCTCTTCTCTTCTCTTCTCTTCTCTTCTCTTCTCTTCTCTTCTCTTCTCTTTCCTTCCTTCCTTCCTCCCCTATTTCATAAAATATATCAATATTTTGGCACCAACATCTAATCTCGTTAGGTTTTAATCACAATTTTTGGGTATATTTCAAATCTTTCTGGGTTTGATCTGTTTTAATGACAGAAACTTAGTTTCTCTTGCACTTCTGTGTTTAAACCAGTCCATAACGGTGGTGGTACCACCTACCTGTGAGTGCAGTGCTATTGTTGCAGCCCACGACTGCCATGCAAGGAAATTGTACTTGTTTCTCATGTATCCTGCTCTACCAGGCAGCACACACATGCTGCAAGCTCTTTTGGAGGCAATTTGACCAGGCTTCACTTTGGATCTACCTTTTTCTGATCAGTTTGTCAGAGCATTCCTCTATATCCCCAGAGGAGAGAGTCTATATTCCAGCAGGACACCTGTGGGCACTCGAGAGGGCTGACAACATAGCATTGAGGTGTTTAGACTGAAGGGAGAAGGAACTTAAATACCTGGTGATGAAAACTGAATAATACTCCAGAGAGTAGGAAAGTTTCCCCTCAACCACTCCACAGCTGGAGGCGGTCTGCAGGTTCATGTGCCACAGAGCACACGAGCAATGGAAACTGTCCATTTAGGAACACTCCATCACTTCTGTAATGCAAGCAATACAGGTGTTTCCAAAATCAAAAGGTTAAGAAGTAACAGGGAGTTAATCAACACTCACTCTCTCAACTACTTTGCTGAATTACTGGAACGGTTGCAAGCTAACTGGCACCATCCAGAAAAGCTTCCAAGTTGTGTTTGGAAGTTGGTATGGCTGGGAAATTCATCCAGTTTGGGTATCTCTACACTGCCAAAGGAAAAGAGGGTTTAAGGTTTATGGATGTGGACTGTTCACAACACTCTCAGTGCCAATGAACAGTCCCAGGCATAATTTATTAGTACAGTTGCAGCTTAATTCTCTGCCAACTATGACCTATCAGCCTACTTGCCAAACTGTACGGCTCCTCTTCAGCTCTGGTGGAAATAAATAATTACCGAAAAAAATCGAAGAGCAGAAAAATAAAGTTTTGCTGTGATTCCCCTTGCTTCTCGCATCTGCTACAGACCACAAGATCAACAGTCATTTGTTTTTTTGCATAAATCCCTCTTTGGGAAGAGGTGCTCAGGGAGACTACAAACTGTGTACTATAACTCCCCATCCTGAGCACACTAATCCATCTCTCCTGTTAATTAGCCAAACTCAATTATCAATATGAGGAAGCTCCCAACAAGACTCTTTTTAATTCTAAAGAGAGATGATTACTGATGTGCACACAAATAGGTCAAGCTAATATAAAGAATACAGACAGAATATAAAGCAGTTTTCCATCCCAAAGCAAGGCCTTTATTAAGCCCCCAATGAATCAGGCTGTTTTCTTGTTACAAATGTGCGTGTGGCAGCAGACCAGATCTTTGCCTTTTCTCCTGCTTCAAGTGCAAAGCCAGGCAAACAGCATTACAAAAGGAAAACAAACTGCCAGAGGAGAAGCAGCTCTACTGAAGAGATGGGAACAACTCCTGCTGTCATGGGAGTTTTAAAAGATTCCTAATCTCAGAAATGAAAAAGAAAAAAAAAAACACCAAACCCCAGATATTGACTTTGCCAATATGAAGAATCCATTTTGAGAATAGGAAATGGTGAAAGAGAAAGATGTTCAAAATAAGTGCTGTACAAAAAGCTGCCTGTCTGCTCCCATGCCACTGAAAAACTTCCTTATATTTTCAGTGAACATTTTTCTTTAATTTATTCTGATCTAGACGGTAACATTCTGTTCTTCAAGAGATGGACAGAGGAATTCATTTTCAGCAACCTACAATGTAACACAATATATTTTTATAATTTCATAAGGAGTTTTCTCCAATGAATATTATTAGTAAAATGATAGCAAATGATAGTAAAATGAGCAAAAATATTTAATTTAGTATTCACCATTTAAGAAAAGACTTTGCTTAGGGGGATACTGCACTACTTCATTAAGCCATTGTTCTGTGGAGATGCAGGAAATTACCTTGCTATACAGACCTCTCTGCTGAGTTCAGACTTCAATTATTTTTAATCAAAACTTTGAAATTTTCCAGAAATACTATCTGGAATTTCCTCCATGTATTCAAAGGAGACGATAGATGAAGGAAGAGACAGAGGATTATTTTCTATTACTCTTTTTTATTAATTATTAATATTGACTAAATATATGTTGATTTTATTTGACACCTATGAAGATGGTTGTAAAGGGAAACTTTAAAGCAATTTTCCTGCATTCTATTAGATTTTTGAGATCTAAAACCCTAGAGCACATGCATCACTAGGAAAATGAGAGGTTTTTTTTTTTTTTGGTTAACCAGAGCAATGGGAGGATGTCAGATACAGTGGGGGAGTTCTCTCTCCCTCCAGTTTGAAATATTTAGCATACTGATTTTTTTCATCTAAGCATATTCTTAAGCCTTTAATAAAGTTAGAGATTACTTAAATAAGAGCTAGAAATTTAATGCATCTATATATGAACATATGATATAGAACCTTAAATTTATATAAGATTAAATTAGACTGTAATTAGAAAATAGAACTGGTTTTGCTTTTATCTTCCCCAGTTCCAGTATCTTACAATGAGATAATCCAACTAGTAGTCCCAGAGTGGGTGCCATCTGTATTTTAATTTATTATTAAATCCCAAAACTGTTAAGCACATGTCAGATGATACAAATCTAAATATAACACAGAGTTCTTGGAATCCATGTGAAATTAATATTGTAATAATATTGACACAAGATAATAAACCTTTCTTATTGCTACTAATTTTTACTGCAAAATTTCAGCCTTTCCAAATGGCAGCTGAAGAATATTCATGCAAGCTGCAGACTTCTGAATTAGAAGCATGGCTTCTTGCTGCTCCTCCCTGCAAAAAACTAGTGCAGCATCTCAGAGTCTGTTTCACAAAATCACTCTCAGAGACCAGACTTTCAGGCTGGCTTTGCAAGGACAAGATTTTGAGAAGTGGTTTTTGACCTGCAAGCACACAGACACGGTGTCCCACAAAACCCTGTGTGTGAAATTGTTTTATAGATTGAAACTGCACTATTGCTGAGGTTCTTTATTCAGATTAAGACATGGACTCGTCTAAAATGCCTGTGTGCCTGAGATCACAAAGCTGTGAGCCTATTTAATCTGCAGTCTGATATATATATATACACATATATGTATATATATGAGCAACGAGTTTCCTGACCTCTTTTTTCCACGCCCCTTCTCTCTTCCTGTACATAGTACAAAGAGTACAAGTAAAATGTGTCAGCACTACTTTCTTCAGAATCATCTCAGACATATGCTGAGTGATCTGTAGAGCAAAGTGAAACCATATATAGCAAGCAGCACTTTTGCTTTGAATTACACTGCAGCTCCAGCTAACAACCTCCACATGATTTAGGTTGAGTAATTTGATAGTAGGGAGCAGGTCTGGTTCAATGTCCAATATTTCAATGCAGTCACAGCCTTCACTTGTGAGTTATTTTAGTGTACTTCTGAGCTTGTTCTGCAGTCTGCATTTAAATGACAACATCTAGGTAGATTAGGGTTCAGCAAGATTTCAAGAATGGTATATAAAATTCTAATTCTTTTGTTCCAGACTAGAGGGAAGCATGCCTGAGGCAACTTAACAAGAGACTGTAACTCTCCAAGAGGCATGACACATTTATCACAGTATCTTGATTCATCACGGGTGAAGATCCCCAAAGCTCAGAAAAAGTTCAGAAATCAGTGGGAATCAGGATCAGGGAATTGCTGCTTTGCAGAAGATACCATGGCACTCCCATTCTGATCCTCTTGTGCCTCTCCAGACACTGAACCGGCCCTTAAAAGCACTGGAAAACACCAGAAGTGTTCAGTGGAATTGGGTGCTGAAATGCTTTGGAGACCCTTAGCCCATGGCTTCAGACATCTTTTAGGCACAAAACTACTTTAGAGAAAGTGCTTTCTGGGTATATAATACTTATTATACATAACAGGACTTCTTTGAGAAGTTCAGATAAATTATTTCCTTCTCATGTTGGCAGCATTTACTGTTGCCCTGCTACTGTTAAATACCCACTATCATTACAAAATAGGAAAAATAAAACAGTTGCCAAGGCAGCATAAATCCGAACATGACTCACAGTGATTTCACTGTATTTAAAACATTTATTTGCAAGTGTTTAGACATTCGTCATAATTGTGATTATTGTAGATAACCTCTAGGAAGAAAAACACTCTGCTCCAAATAGCTGACATTCTGGTATCTTTTTTACCAATATTACTTTAAGCTGACACTTCAAAAATAATAATAAACTTTAATAATTACCATGGCATTTAAGAGAAAAATCTTGTAATCAAACAATATATGATATACTTAATTTAAGTATTTCCATACAAAAATTCAAAAATTCAAGTTTTGGGGACATGTCTAAGAAGCTACTGCATAAAATGGCAAAAATGCATATTCAGCAGCAGAATAGAAACAAAATTAGCCTGAGATGTCACTTGGGATTTCATATTCTTCTTCGTTCTCTAGCTGTAACTTAGTCAGGTCACGGTTTGGAGATGCCTTTCTCCTCATCCATGATCTTCATGCACAAATAACTCTTTTGCAACATAAATATGCACAGTGAATGTATTTCATTACTATCACAGAGAAACAACAAATCCAAGGAATTGTGCATTTCTTCAACCTGCAGGGCTGAATGTAAGAATATGACCTTTTGCACCTCTGTTCTCTGCCCAGATTTCCTCTTTTCTGTACCATCCCCCCAGCACCACCCTCCCACCAGCATCTCCTGCTTGTTCCTGCTGGGCTCTTGCACAGAGGGAGTTGTAGCCCCCAGCTTCCATTCAGCTGCTGTCTTTGACTATCTAATGGGCAAGAAGAGAAGACAGAGCTAGAATCTTCCCAGAGGTGTTCAGTAACAGAAGCGATGGACATAAACTGCAACACAAGAAATTCCAACAAAGTATGAGCAAAAGTTCTTTCACCATAAGGTTGGTGAAAGATCAGATCAGGTCACCCAGGCCTCTGGATACTCCACCCTTGGAGATATTTAAGCCTCAACCAGATACTGCCCTCAAGAGAGCAGATCTAACTCAGTGTGACTTCAGCAAGGGCTACACTAGATATCCTTTCCAATCTTCATTACCCTATAATGCCAAAACCTGGAGACAAACTGCTCTTCTGGAGCTCCAGCTGGCCAAAATGATCTCATTTGTTCAAGGCAGAAGTTCCCAACTTGGATACGTTAATTCTTAAATATAGAGGAAAATAAGAGGTAGGGGTGCTTTTTAGGAGAAAACTCATCTCTTATTTAGGCAAATGTAATCACACACTACACCTGTAAGGGGTTCCATCAGAGGTACTTCAAACATTGTAAATATCATTAAGGACAATGAGATCCATTACCAGAAAGTGCAGGTGCATCTCCCAGCTTTCCTTTATTGAGTTCTAAGCTGGTTAGAGCTGCTGCTAAGGGGGAGGGATTATTTTCTCAGGCTTATGCCATATTATCACAGCTACATATTTGGCCAATTCTAAGACACTGAAGTGGCTCATACACAGCATAGAGCATAGGAAGAGAACACCAGATACTTCTGCTCTACACATAACTCCAAAACCTGAATATTCAAGGACTTTTCCCCAAGAGAATATAATCCATGTGACACAAATCTACCCATGCTTCACTACATGGCTACCTTTCCTTTACTGTTTATCAGAGCAGATATAATGAAGAAAAATAGATTTGTACCAACATACCTGTCACTTAAAAAAAGCGAATTTTTGCCTTGTCTCAAGGTTAATATTCATTAATCTTTACAACTCTGCATTTTCTGCATTGTTAATACATTCTTCTGTGAGTCCCCTTCCTTTTTCTATTCGGGTTTTAACAAGTGAAAAGGATTTTAAAAATACATTTAATCCATTCTTTATGGAATGACTCACTGAAAAGGAGAGAATAAAGTCCGCTAATTATAGCTTCAAGGGTTTTTACCTCCTGCTAAGTATACTAATATTCTTTTCACTAATTGCAACTTTCCCCTTCCTCCTCTAAATTTTAAATTCTCAAACTGCTTCTTTATAGAAACATTTTTTAAACTCATTACTACAAGACTTTTCTCCATTGCAAATGCCAGGGCTCTGAGGAGTCCAGAGTTATTTCTCCAGACCCTGTCATTCTCCCACCTCCAAGTTTGTTTGAAAGAACACTACCAGACCCAACTTAATTTAAGGAAGCATCCATTGCAAGAAGAGGGAATGTCATTAGACTGTGATGTAGGTGGAAAAAAAGATAGATAGATTCCTCAGCTGAAAGGAGACAGTCACTGAAAAAAATCCGCTCAGTGATGGACCAGCATGTGTACATAGCAGAGTCCTCTATTTGCCTGCAAACCAAATGATAACTGTACAACAGCTGATAAACTGCTGTGGCTGCCGTGGGGGCAGGGGGAAAGAGGCATGCTTGTCAGAGAAATACATTTCAACTCACTGCACAAAAATCAACTGTGCTCTGGCTAAAACCTGGAAAGACAACACATCATGTTACAACCACTGCAGCCTTCCCACAGAACACAACACAAATGCAACACAAAATGCTTGTAAAGCACCAATCTATATGACCTTGGAGCTGTACATGTGCATATGGCTATGGTTTCCACAGCTGTGAAACCCGAAAATTCAGCACCACATGAGAACGGTTGGAAATCAGTGATTCTGTCCAGTGTCAACTGCAAGGAAATCCCTGCATGGCTACCACAGCACTGGTCCCTCACAAGATCACTGACTGGAGAACCTCACACAGGAGCTGCTGAGAGTGGGAGATTACTGCAGCTGTCTGAACAGAAAAACCAGAACTTCGTACCTCAGTTTACATCCATGGGAGAATATATAGAATATATTACTGATATGAATTTTACCAGTTCTGAAGCTTTCTTGTGTGGCAGTGTTTGGGGGCTTTTTTTTTTTTTTTTTTTTT
>VWYO01011973.1:252677-266407 GCA_013400275.1 Rhadina sibilatrix | reverse complement strand
CCACCCACCCACCGACTTTAAGGGAAACAGTTGCAGCTCACAAGGAACAGAGGGAAACACCTCACATTCAGCAAAGGGAGCTCAGGCACAGGCACAAACACCACCTGGTACACAGATTTGTATCCCAGGTGATCTTACCCTGTTATCGGGACAAATGAAACCAGCTAATTTATAGAAAAGTCAGCAGAAGATCATTTCAGAAGTTAAGAGGTCTGAAAGTCAAAGCATGCTAGAATTCTCTAGAAGAGAAATGCTGACCTGCCTCTAGGTGAGGCTATCCAGCTGCCCTGCCCTGGAAAGAAGCAGAAGTTGCCAAAGGATTTGGCAACTACAAAACCAAGGCACGTAGGTGTATTCAAAGGCCTAGTTAATTTAACTCTTCAAACTGTCCACTGTGCTCAGATGATTATTCTTCCCTTTCAGCCTGGACAACTTGCAGCTCTCTAAATTCCTCCTCCTGCAGAGGAGGGATGAGAAGCAATGCACCGCAGTCCCCAAGGCCAAACTGTGCTGGGCTGGAGATAGCATGACGAAAAAAGACTTGTCACATTGACTGGATGATCCGTTTTACATCATCCTCACCAAAGCCAGTACTTAATTACCTTGACTGACATAGGCTTATGTGGGCTACATCTTGGAAACAGTCTCCCAAAAAGGATGACACCTAATATTCACGTCTCAGGATCAGGGAGAACAAACTATCTTGCTAATGAATTTTGTTCTAAAACAAAGCAAAATCCCCAGTACATTAAGCCTGTTCTGCTAATTTTTTTAGCAATGCATCTGAAGTTATAAATAATTAGAAGGAAAGTTAGAGGACTTTTCACTCTCACAACAGGAAATCTGGCCCAGCTAATTTCCCAAATGAATTGAGAATCCAGAGCCAACCAACTACACATTAGTCACTTGGCTAGCAAGGAGGACTTAACTTACACTAATGAACTTAGGACTTCATTAAAATGTAATTTTAAGTTTAGCAATACACCAGGATGATACATTGTAGTAGGAAAGGGACAGGATTGACAACACAAACTCAGCTTCCTGCTACTTACCACTAATAAATTAATATAAATTAAAAATCAATACAGCAGAGTAGTGCAAGACAAATGCTAATGTCCATGAAGAGAAAATTTGTTAGACTCATCACCCCTGTGCTGCCAGGCACATCACTATTTCTCCAGGGCTGGAGAGGACAGAGACAAGCTGCTTTGCACAGCAGAGCCAGAATTTGCGTCAGCTCCCCTTCTGCAATTGATTTCTATCCCTTCATGCCCAAGCCATCATCTTATGCAGACAGGACTAGTACCAACTTTGAATTATTGTGAGAAAGTCTGTCACAGAGCTACCCAAGTCCTTTACTTGTGCCATTAAAAATGACCACACTGTGAATGGGAATGCTTTTATATTTCATCTTGCGCATCGTATCAAAGATTATTAGCAAGACAACTACTAGACAACTCCAGTTAGCTCAGTCAGTCAAAATCCAAATTGTATCAGCCTCAGGTGAAAAGCTGAAAAAGAACGCAAAGGATCTGGTATGGATCAAAAGCCACACATCATCTATTTTTCCATTATTCAAACTTGACCTCAGCAATGCTTGCTCAAGTTATTATGTAAAAAACAGTATGAAAATGGTATTTAAAGCTCTGGGACAAAATCCTTTTTTTCTCACAGAGGCTTAATCTAAAGTCAAATTTTGACAAATTTACTGCACAGTTGCACTTAGAACAAGATGGAAGGAAAACTGGTGCCATGCAGCTGAGATTCTTTCTTTACAACCTGCCCTTTAGGTATCTTCCATATACAAAATGCAGAAATGTCACCATCATGACAACTCAGAAAACATTCTTGAGGGTACCTTTCTACACTGTTTAAGCTAGATTCATACCTTTGTGGATTTTAACTAGACTAGGTAGGGAGCCCATCTAAAAGAAATAATAATTACATCACTTTTACTACTGTTATGTTCAGAAATATCAATCCTCTTGCAGTTTCATAGCATTTTTCTCATAAGCACATGTATGCTTATTCTTCTATCAAAAAGGCAGCTGCAAATACCAAACCTTTAAAGTATCTAATAGAATTAGTCATGTATTTAATTAAACAGAAGTAAAAAATCAAGTCTACTTCCCTTGTCAGTAACTCCCCAACCATGGAATTCATCCTTAAAGTTGTTTCTCCTTTGATGCAGACAATTATCTTTGTATGGCTGTATAAAGATAAGACTCCACTGCACCTTCTTTCCAACTACATCATAGCAACTTAAACATTTAATACATATTCCTTTAAAGAAATTTGAGTGAATTTATTGTATAAAATTATGATTGGCATGGTACAGAAAAGTTCCTTTTAATGCACATTTCCCATTAACTTGTACACAAATATTACAAGTATCAAGCAAAATGCAAAAGTCTTAAGAACTAATTCCATACTACAAAAGTGTTCACATAGTGAAGTTACTCTGGTTACAAAATGTCATGGAAATAAAAGCACTTCAAAATACGTATTTGGGAAATGTTTTGAATAATCAACGCAACCTTAAGTTAGTTAAAAATGCAAAGAAAGAGATACCCTCTTCAAAACACTATTGTTCATTTGGCAAGATGGAGCAAAGTTCAGATCAGTTCACTGAAGGACTGTTCTTTACAAGAAACAAACAAACAAACAAAAAACCCCTTTAGTTAAGAAAGGACTCAATTATACTATGATGACAAATAACGCCATCAAAAAGTTATCTGGCTCTCTTGTTTTCACACAGGAGCTGTCAGAGGCAGAGATGCGTAAATGAACACTTCCAGGTAGATACAGATTGCCTTTTCAAAAACCAACCAACCAATCAAAACTAAACCCAAAACCAAATGAAACCATAACAAAAAAACCCAACCAACCAACCAACCAAAAAAAACCCCAACCCAAAAAAAAAAAACCAAAAAACAAAAACCCAAGCCCCAAAACAACAGAAAGGAGACAATCTGAACTTTGTTGTTTTCATTGAACTAGTTCAGTTCTTTAGGTCGCAGGACCCAAGGACACCAATCTGCAAAGGATACAGATTTAAGGAACAAAATGGAACTCCCACTACGAAGGAGCGCGCAGATGTTCGGTTACGCGAGTGCCGCACATCCTCTCAGTAAGGCTGTTAGAGGCTCTCACATCTCTGCTTCCCAATGGCCTTGCAAACCCACTATTCTCAAGAAGACAAAAATGCTTGGACCCTACAACCAACCTTACAAAAAGGAGGCACAGTTGTACTGTTAGAAAATAACACAAAATTTTGAGGACTGAAAGCATCCTTAAAAACTCACATAAAATAACTACAAAAGAAGCCATACTTTACATTATTTTTGTATCAGATGACTTGCATGTGTTTGAGCCATTGAACATTGGTATGTATATCTACATGAAACTCACACATACAGAACATTGTGTTCAGGCATTATTGTTTTCTTTTAGACACACACACAAGTTACTGCCAGGTTATCCAGTCTGTTTAAATGCAGTGAAAAACAGTCCACAGCAGGCGTAAAAGGAACAGTATCCAATACAGTGTAGTCTTGCAAAAATGGGAGTCAGAATTCCTGAGTCTCAGAGACATTGCTGTCCTCTCCACTACTGGATTATTTCTTTTTCCAAGGAGAACCTCTGGTTTTCGTTTCTTCACTCTGATGAAATTTGTAATAGATTGCGTCTTTTAAAAAATGTAAAACTAGTACAAAAGATGTGCCAACCAAAGTGAATTTTTAAAGCTTTTTAAAGGGAGAGGGGATTTCACTTACAAAATAAAGGCCACCTTCTTGTAAAATTAGTACTGCTAATATCCCACCATTCTGTTTAGAACAGAGATTTAGCTCCCTGTTCTAGAAGCCTTACCACACGCAGTCAAGTGAGCTGAAAAACTTCATCCTTTTAACAATTAAAAATACCATATATAGGACTAACGTGGAACAGCCCTTTGTTACAATCACCAAGGTGGCAAAACCAATTAAGTGTCATTCAAACAGTCATTGCAATCTAACTTCTGCGTTTTCCCTTGTACTTTGCATATTACACAGTGTAACTTAAAATGTAATTTAAGAGCACTTCAGTCCCACAATGTAGGATTTAAGCTTGTGTGAATACATTTGCATGGCTCTGCAACATTTGTAATGACTTAGAAAAATACATTCAACCAAAACTTTTTATAGGGTTCTATCTTTTTTTGAAATCAAAAATGAAGAAAAAGCCAAATGGTCCCATTGTTAGCTAAATAATACACTCCAAGTTCTGGAAGCAATTCCAAAGCAAAAGCACATTCAAGAATAACATACATTGAATTGCATACTTTCTCATTCACCTTTATCAGTAATAAAATTCTACTGTATATAATTATTTAGCCTTATAAATAATGCTAAGCAGAAAAATATTTACCTCTGTGCTACTTTTTTGTTTATAGAAGCATTTCTCAGTTTATAGGAGCAAAGGAAAAAAAAACTAAAGTGCAGACTACAGGCCATGACAGGCATAATAAATGACCAAAGGTGCAGCCAAATTTGCATTTACATCTTAAGTTACTTTGCCATCTTCCTTATCTTGCTAGAAGTCACCCCATGTGCAATTAAAGAGCTGGTCGTTTGGTTTGTGCCACAGTACAACCTGTAATCACTTGTAATTTTTTTTAAATCTATATCAATTGTCCATAGATATTTCTAGGCAAGGTTCAAGACATTTCTAGCTCAGGTTCACAAAACCTTACTTAGTCATTAATACTTGAAATCACACAATATTGACACCCCCTCCAGAGAATGTCCTCTTGTTGCAGTATGTGGTTGAGCCATTGATGCTTGGCTGAGTGTCTTTAACAAGCGATGTCTTCATTTCCATTTCACACGCTACAATAGCTGCATTGAGTTCCACTTGAGCCCGGTGAACGACATAAAACGAGAGTCCTATGCTTATGACAATCTGCAAATAAAACAAGAGCGTTGTAGGCTGCATAGGCTGTGGGAATGATTATAAAGCAACTGATCTGAATGAAACAAAAAGTTGTCAATGGAAAGGTTCATAAGGCATCTGTTGGCTCAAAGCTTCACAGGCAAGGCACTAAGAGATGAACTTAGCTCACAAGTAGCTCTAAACTTACACACGCTAACAATGTAACCAGCATAACAGACCACAGACCTTACATAGAACTTAAAATATTTATATAAATTGAAAAGATAGGCTTCTTTCTTTCTCTTGAAATCCATATACTTGCTATAAAGCAATCCTTTCACTTTCTCTCTTCAATAAAACATCAGTCAAGTGTTTAGCTGAGATCCTCCTTAGAAAAAAAACCCAAAGACAAAATCTTCAAATAAAAATCAAGGTCTTTCATAGTGAGAGTCTCCTTGAAAGAAGCAAGTTCCTCTGCCTTTTTTAAAGAAAAGGCAAAGAAGTTACATAACTTACAATAGAACCTAGAGTTCTGAGTCTAAAACCTAGACTTTGTTACTAACAGTAGGGCTGTGTTTTCTTTAGCATTGAGGACTATTGCTTAAAACAGCTGTCAGCATGGCAGACAGTGCTGGAATATCACTGAGTAAGACAACTGACCAGCATGAACACAGGACAACTGCAGCTGGGAGGCACCCTGCCAGTCTCTAGCCCAACCAGCTGCTCAGAGTAGGGCTGACTCTAAGATCAGAACAGGTTGCTCACAACTTTTGTCCAGTCAGGTCTTGAAAACTGTAAAAGGATGGAGATTTCACCACTTCTCTGGGCACTCTGCTCCAGTGCTTTACCACCCTTGCGGTGAAAATTACGTTCCTCGCCAATTTACGTTACACATTGCAAAAGCTGGCCAATATAAGATTCCCAATGATACTACAGACACTAATTTTTGAATAAATAGGAAAATTTCTATTCTAGAAGCTTACCCAAATATTTAAATTTGATTTGGTTTAGAAATATTACTAGCAGTAATCTAGCTCCCTAGATAAATAATTAAAAAATATATACATAGACAACCATGAAATGTGAAGGATTTTCAGAGCTATTTACTAAATCAAAATCCCATCAAAGTTCATCCAGGCAAAGCACTTGGCAAACGTCTGAGAGACAGCGGGAGAATGCAGATTTCTCCACTAAAGACCTCCCCTTCCATTATTCAGTCACGTCCCTAGGACTGGTCTCAAGAAGCTTAGTAGTCCTTTTAAAATATTCAGGCTAACCAACTACCACTTACCCGAGCAACACTTACGTTACAACCTATATAATCTGTAAGGAAGAGTCAATGTCAATTAAAAAAAAAGTAATACATTAATGGGGGAAGAAAAGGAGAAGACCACTAAAACTACCACCCTAGAAATAACATTTCATGATTAAAGTAATAGCTGATCAAAAAACCATTTATGTTCTCTTTGACCTATCAAGACTATCTACACAAATACCACACTTACAAATGCATTTTAAATAATCATAACCATGTTTCATGGAAGTTATATGTTCTATTTAAGAGCACACAGATTTCAGGGCAAGGGGGGAAAATATGTTTAAAATGGTCCTAGACTTAGTTTTCTATGTTAGCATTATTAAATATCAGCATTATGACTGTAAAAACTGAGAAACAGAAACTACTGCAGTACCTACTGAAAGTCTGCAAACCATGGTATTTGCTAGTCAAACACAGCTTGAAATACTGTCACTGCCAGAAGTTTTAATATACAATATAATTCTGAAATACCCATAACCTCTATGCTCATAATGGTCTCACACTTAAGGCTTACACCCAAAATTTACTGATAAATTATTTCAAGAGCTAAGGTCATGTAGAGGTACTTGATATATTTCTCATTAATTTAGTCACTTCTGAAATTAGGATATTCTGATTTAGGCATTAGGAAAATAGTAGTCTACAGCACTTTTTAATCCTCAATATCTGTGCAAAATGGGTATGCTGAGTGCACAGTGACTGCATAGGTACTTGGTCTACACACATATAAGCTTTTGTGTAGGGGTAGTTTGAGTAGTCTAAAACTCAGCAGAAAATTACCCCAGAAAGCAAGAGAAGAAAACTTACCAAAAACTGTGTCAGAAAAAGAGAATGCTGAGTAAGTTCTGCTTTGTTTTATGGTGAGGTGTGAGAGAATTATACTTTTCTCAGAGCAAAAAACAAAATCTAGAAGAAATCACTACACTGGGAATCCACTTTTTTGGGTATCTAGCAGTCAACAGAAATCCCAGAGAGACAGACAGCACCATTACCAAGGCCTATGAAAGCAATTGTTTTTACTGACCTGTAAACCGAACACAAAATAGCCACTAACACTTTGTTCTGCAATCACATCCTCCATGGTGCGCAAGGTAGTGCCCAAGTACGAGTTCAGGAGCTGAGTAGGAAGCAGCCCAAGTGAAGAAGCCATCAGGTAGTTGGGTAGTGATAAATCTGTAATCTGAGTAAAAAGAAAGAGTAATAAATCAAAAGCAGCTCCAACACAATCTATGTGTACAAACACCAGACTACCACTTCCCACAACCATCCCTGCAAAATCATGAAATATCCTACATTCCCTCACTGAAACTCTGATTCATGCACAGGGGGAAGATAATAAAATGAAACAGTATGTATCTAGTTTTCATCTGGCCTTTTTTAAAGTTTCTAGGTTTGATTTAATTTCACCTTACATTACAAAACATCTCTGCAACATTCATTAACTAGGGGTGCAATTACACTGTTCACTGAAGATATTTATTTTTACCTGGTGAACAGAGCCCTTGGATTTATGAGAACTTACTTGTGAGAAGAAATTACTTTATTGAATATGAAGGTCTAATGCAAAACTCTGTTTTGAACTTTACGTGTATAGCAAATAATCTAAGAGGTAAATGTTCAAAATTTCACTATGTTAAATATGATCCAGATAAATAGAACAACAGATGCAATTTGTCTGTGCTGGGCAAGTTATGAGCTTATTAAGATACACATTTCTTTCCTTGATCCCTACGAGCAATATCCATATATACCTATACAGATATATATGAGTATCATTAAGATTGCCTACCAAAGGTATTTTGCATCTCACTTCAATTAGTGAACAAAATAGTACACACAGCTATAGGTTTTATTCATTTCTCTGGAGAAAACACTAATAATACATCAGTATTTTCTTCCCTTTGCTGTGAAGTTTCTGTTCTGTATCAATAAGTGGACGTAGGAGCTTACATGGGAACAAAGTATACAGTACCAGCTAAATTAGTATCAGCAGCCATCAGGAAATAGTAAAGGCAAGCATCATGAGATCAGAAGATATTTACACAAGAAAAAAAGAAAAACAAGAAGAAACTGGGTTAAAAATGAGTATGAAAACTATGATTTTGGAAACAGGCAGTTCAACAAATTTTCCAGACAATTCAGTTGATAATAACAGACCTAATTAAGAACAGCCCCAACACTGAGAGCCTACATGGAAATTATTGACCTTGCCAATTTTGTACAATGTTGAAGACCAAAGAATAGCAGCAATGTTACTCATTTCATCATGCTATTCTTAAAATAAACTTTAGTTACTATGAAAGTCACAGTCCTGAATTCTCAGAGCCCTAAGCAACATCAGTGGAAAGTTTTTGGGAGGAAGGGCAACGGAGGAGCAGAACGCAATGAAGCATAAAGATTGAGAATAATTCACTGGAACAAGATCCAATAAGCCATTTCCAAACTTCACACTGCATATTATACTTCCTGAAATATATACCAACACCACAAATATTACATTTCCTTCTCTAGGCAAGATTAATTTAGATTTATAATGAAAAAGGATTACATAATTATGTCAGAACTTCACATTTGACCAATACTTTCAAAAGAACTTTTTAAGCATTGTTGTAATCTGGGCCATGTAATAAGAATGCACAGTCCAAACTTCCCGTATTGCCAAGGGAATGAAGGAGCTGCTATTAAAAGTTTCTGAAATACAAACGCAGAGGCAAGATTTGCTAAGTAGGACACTATCATTACATCTAATGGAGCTGGGAAACTTCCCAAAGATTGCTTTAACACTCCTGGCACCTCTCTCATTTCTGTAGATGTATTAAGGACTCTTCAGTTGCAGAGCAACATGTCTGCACACCTGGATGTGTCCTGAAACAACTGCACCTCCTGAGTCATGGGAGAGATTGTTTCCAAATGAATGGGAGACTGCTCCAGTGGACACACTGAATTGTAGGTTGTGCTTCCCACTGCAATGAAAGCTAAGGAGAGGCTGAAAAAAATTTGAGATGCCCTTTTAACTGAACTGTAGGTTTAGAGCAACTTTTGCTTTACCCAGAATGCACAGGAAGTTGACAGCATCCCTGCCTAAGAAAGTTGAGAAATAATCAATAAAACTTACAGCTTTCCATACTTTTCCTTCTAGGAACTTTACCTGTTCTATGAACCTGCCAGACTGGTATCTGCATGGCCAGTCTACCTAACAGAGCCTACCAGGGCTCTGTTTCTGGTGAAAGCTCAAGCCAGCAAAAATTAACCCTGAAATCCCAAAACAAGCATGGATGCAATTGTGTTATGGGCCATAACAGAAATGCATTTAAATTGTATTCAAATACAGTTAAGGGCTACCTAATTGCACTGATAATGATAGCCAGAGACTCCTCCATTAAGCCTTGGACAGGCTTTGTCCTGTGGAACTTGTGTGCATTCTTTGCAGTGACACCTTTGGAACTTTGACAGTTCACCTTGGACTGTAAAAGAATAAATGCTTCTGTCAGGACTTTGCAACACAGTTTGTCTTCCCTCAGTGCACAAATCCCTGTGTTTCAGATCAGGCAGGCTTAGCGACCAAGGGCAAAGGATAACTCTGGTGCTTTTTCCTCCATAAAATGCCCAAAAGAAGCCCCCCAGAAACACCACTTTCCCACCCCCTACCCCATAAAAGTCAACACCACTCCCTCAAAAAAATCCCAGTACATACAAAAAACCAAACCTGCTGCCAACTTTTGAACAAGCAGAGGAGGAAGCACTGTACACGTTCTTGCAAAGCAGGTACCATCTCTTCAACTCTGACTTCATTGTACGCATTTCTGAACCCAGAGGTGCACACTCGAATACTCTGATTTTTTAATCAGATTATTTCTTTCAATATTTCAATATCCCCCTTAAAGAGGGGGGGAAAGTATGAAATCCCATCTAACCTACATCTGGCACTACAAATAACCAGTTTGCACAAATCTCACTCCAAGAACAAACTCGTGGGAAGAAGATGATAACCTGCATACCAGGCCTCCTTACAGACCTGCCTTCAAAACACTCCAGAGCTGCCAAGGTGAGAGAGCTGTGCGTGGGCAAACACATCAGTAAGTGCTATCAACCCATCCCAGCAGCTCAGGCCACTCTGGCATCAGGAGCGATAATTGAGCAAAACTCACTCAAAAGAGAAATGCAAACATGCTTTCAGCTAGCAAGTGCTATATTCCAGAAAGGCAAGCAAATGCATTACCTCACCCCTCTCCTATCAGCAAAATGACCTTTTAAGAAGCAAGATCTTCATGTCTGGCTGGTGAGATGCTAAGGAATTTGTGTTAATTTTCTTCTTGTGCTGTTTCAATTGATATGACTCCCTCACTAATCAAATCCTAAGAAGCTCTTCCATCTTTATGCCCCCTACAAGTCAGCCTCCCAAAAGCCCTCAGCAGATGGTACATGCCACCGAACAAGTGCTTGTAGAAATCATTTAATCCCAGCCCTGCAGATGACCCTGCTCACATCAAGGTTTATGCCTTTCCCTGAACCTCATGTGTCACTCCCTTCCTTCTCTCTCATTCAAATACTCTCAGCATCTCCAGTTTACTTAAAAAATATCCACATAGAAAACATGCATAGATCAGACCACTGGAAAAATAAAGATATGTACTTTTCCTTAAGCTCTCTGTTGCTTAAAAATTAATCCTTTTCAAATTCATTGCTGAAGTTGCTAGGATGGGGAAATGCATTTTAAACTTAAAACAAGCATTAGGTTTTCAAGTAAGTGAGAAACGACAGCTTGGTTTGTGTAGGCAGAAAACTGTATTTTTTACGTAACTTAAACTTGACTCAAAATGAGAAAGTGTCTTGAATTCCTAGAATTGTATGCATCACTTTTCAGTGATCTAGTAGCGCATATTAAATGTTCTCAGTGAAAAACTGAGTATACACTGTGCTTTATTTGACTATGCCATAAAGTAGTAAATCAGGAGTAATAAACATACCCAAACTAAAATTAGCAAAAAAAAAATCAAAGTTACTTGGCATAACTCAAGCATCTAGTTTCACTTCATTTCCTATCTATTATTTTAACACTGAAACCATCCACTTGGAAATAAAATTATTTAGCCTGCAGAACATGGAGAACACAAACCACAGTGATTTACAGCATCATTTTATTATTTAACTGGCCTGAATACTCTGCTGAATCGTGTTTCTAACAGAAGGGTTATGCCAGGAAGGAAATCATTTTAACTTGGTAATCCTCTGGTCTGTTCTTCAGATCCAATACTACTCTACATCATCTGCTGACCACTGCAAGTGACACCCCGAAGCTGTGAACAACGGGAGCACAACAGCTCTCCCCACTTTAGGAGGGTCAGAGCACAGCAGAAGCTTCATCTGCTACCCTGGGCTCCAGGAGGGACTCTGCTCCCAGCTGGACAGGTCTAAGCCTCTTCAGTCTTGCAGTAACATAGGCTAACAAATAAAGCAGCAGAAGTTCAGCTGTTCAGTTTCTCATTCTTAACAAGGAAATGGTTAAAGCATCTACTTAAAAAGAAATTACAAGTTGCTTGTAATGTTAGGGATTGAGATTACAGCTCTGGAGATGAATGCTCCAGTACACACAGTTTTATATGCAGCAATTTAAAATATTTGGTGTGGATGTTACACTCCAAAATTGCATGGATTAAATTTTACTTAAAAAACAAATTTGGTCTTCGGTGACCTACTAATTGCAGCCAGATGATTCTGTCAAAATTAAGTGCTTCAGAAGGGTACAGAATCAGGACTGCAGACAGGGAAATGAAGGTGGGCTATAAGAAAGTGGCAGGCCAAAACACACATTTAGTCACTTATGTTAAAGAACATACAAGTTACTGATAACACTTAAAGTATTTCACAATCTAGTTTGCTTTGTTTTGATTTCACCATGTTAGCAGATAAAACTGAGGCATAACACAGCCAAAAGCAGATCCTTCAGACAAAGTATTCGGGAAGCAATAAGGGTCTGTAATTATCATCAGCAGCACAATACGCAAAAAAAAAAAAACCACCCTCCGTGTTCCTCTTTACTTTTTCCTTTCAGATGATCAAAGAGACCAAATGAGTGTACCAATCTGCACCTGAAAGTAGAAAGTAAAGCAAGACTAACCCTCTTCCAGACTCAACTTTAACTTTCAATGCCACTCTAGAGTACAGTCCCTTTTCAGGTCTGAGGCTACATCCTGCTCTGCCCAAAAACCTGTCTTGTGTACATGAACTCAACATCCTGTATGGATTTGCCAGATGCATGGTACAAACACCAACCACACCGAGAAAGAATTTTAATCTGTCCACTTTTTTCTTTCCAATATGATTACTTATATTAAGTAGTTTACGAAGATCTGGCAAGAGTTTTCCTCAACTCTTGCCAGGTTTTAAAGTGGATCACTTTAAAAGCACACTTCATAACTTGAGTTCTCCGCAGATTTTGCTATACAACACCTTGGTGATTCTAACACCAGAATATAATCTTGAAAGATGAGAGAGCAACTCTAACACAATGCCAGGGAGCAAGGCATCTCAAAAATCTGCCTGCTGTCCCTCTGCATGCATAGAAGAGCAAGCAGAGACGGTTGTTTTTACCGTTGTTAAGAGAGAGAAACCATGGCTTGTTCTCAGGAAAGGACGCAACCTCTACCAATAACAGCAGCCACTATGCCGAAAGACATCCTTCCAGCACTTGTCTTCCTCACCGCACAGGCCAGGCAGGGACTCACCGCGAAGACGGCGTTCTGCAGCCCGAAGGGGATCAGCGTCAGCCGCGACAGACACACCACCTTGAGGCCGCTGCCGCCCTCCACGACACGGACGATGGCACTGAGCGTCCCGCTGCCCTGGATCCTGGCCCGTGCCCAGCGGGACAGCAGCCGCTTGCAGGCCACGTGGGCGACAAAGGTGCCGACGAGGACGCCGAACACCATCAGCCCCATGCCCAGCATGAAGCCGTAGAGGTAGCCGGCGGCCACGTTGAGCAGGATGTAGCCCCAGCCGCACGGGAAGGACACGACGATGAAGCCCACGGTGAAGAGCAGCACACCGGCCAGGCTGTCCAGGCTCTCGGCCCAGAGCAGCAGGTCCCGCAGGTACTGGCGCACCAGGGCTAGCGAGGCGAAGCAGACGGCGGCCAGGATGCACAGGCTGAGGCAGCTCTTGTACCAGCAGGTGCCCAGCAGGCAGCAAGAGCAGCGCCAGCCCCGGGTCTCGGCCAGCCCATGCCCGCCGCCGCCCGGCTCGGGCAGCTGGCAGAGCAGCAGCTCCGCGGGCGGCAGCCCGTCCTGCTCCGCGCAGGGCCCCAGCAGCAGCCCGCCGGCCCCCGCCGCCTCGGCCGGGACGAAGCCGATGGTGTCCCCGCTGCCGCCGCCTCCCGCCGCCGTCCCGGCGACTCGGGACAGCCAGCGGCCCAGGTCCTGCCGGGCGCCCTGCGCCGCCGCCTGCTTCACGGCCCGGGAGAGGAGCTGCAGCGCCGCGGCCCCCGCGCCCCGCATCCCCCCGC
>VWYO01011973.1:220847-240182 GCA_013400275.1 Rhadina sibilatrix | reverse complement strand
CTTCCTTCCTTCCTGCCTCCCTTTCCTGTAGAAATGTCTCCTGAAGAGTCTCATAAAAAAAAAAAAAAAGCAAGCAGTTCCTTAAAGAAATCAGAAAACTGGTAAGAAAACTGGATATGAGGTGTTGAGTTTCTGTTGTGAGCAAAGACCTTGTATCTTGGGTCTCTCTAACACCTTTAGTCTTTATGATTTCACCCTATTGTTTCCTAGTTGTCCCTTTTTTAAAAATTTTTCATGCACTTTAAATTTTCAACACTTCAAATGCTTCACTGGTCACTACTCCTCCACTTATCCATTCAACCAAAACTTGCTGGGCAGAAGGCAGATTACATTTCTTAGGCAATACCTTTGGAGATTGCTTCAGAATTAAGACAACGGATGATAAGCTTCGTTTGTAGTGATAAAATCAATCCCAGTAGCTTCCCAAGAGATAAAGGAAGTTTTTTGCAAGCTTACCTTTTCGAGACATATCAAATTTAGGAACAGTTCATTGCACTAACATTTGGAATTCACAAAGCATTTATTTTTTATTGTCTTGATTTTTAATTAGCACTTACTTATTTAAGTTTAAGCAGCCCTTTCCCATCCTTAGTTATTCCTTTATCTCAGAAATTACAAATTGAATCTATTCAAGGTAATCAAGTTGCTCAGGCAGGCTTTTCCTTTGGCAAATCCATGATGATTACTCCCATTTATGTTCTTCATGTTCTCAGAAGACTTTATTTGTGCTGTGTATCTTTCAGATAACATACAGAAAAGATTTATTCAGAATGTATTTTTACTCTGAATAAATTTCTCAGTCATTTCCCTGCTACACTTTTCTCACAGTGTATTTTCTGGTACCAGAATATACATATACCATGATCACAGAATATCACTACTGGACAGCAAACACAAGCAGGGCTGGATCCAACCCTTATCTAGATCTGGGGACTGTGGTGTGTGTGGGGCTTCACACAGTGTGAATCCATGTGCACACTGGAGAACGCTAAGGAAGGATGGACCAATGATGCCTAAAGAGGCTTCCTGGAACAGGCACTAAACAGTGTTAAAGGATTAAAATAGGTATTTATCAAAAGGCCTTTAAAGGATGCACCTTGGGCAGTACAAGAGCCTGGCCATGGCTCTACCCAGGATGGAGCCAAGATGGATGCAAGATGGACAACAGGTCCCACGTTTTCACACTTTTATAAGTTTTGTTCCATTTACATATTGGAGTTAATTGTCCAGTTACATCTTCAGGTTATGAAGTCCCATCCTCCCAGATTGCTCTCCTCAATTCGCTGTTGTTTATACTTTTTGGGGCCTGAAGCTGCAATGGTGTCCTTGGTTTTTGGGCTGGAAAAATTATTGTTTTGCCTAACCAAGCTGTAAGGAGAATTTGCTAACATTTTATATAAAGTTCAGAGTCACACACTAAGGCAGTACAGAAATCTGGAAAATATGAAAGGAATATATCTGGATAATAAAAAACTTAAGGCATCACCATGAGAAGGTTAAGGGCCATGTTACCTGTCTCTCCTCCCTACCTCTTCCTTCAGGGTATTGTTCCCTCATTAGGAACTATTTCTTTAAACAGGGAGCAAACTGGAGGAGGGAGATTAATAAAATTCTATACATCAAGTAGTTACATAGCTGAAAACTTGATCTGATTCAATAGGGCATTACAGTAGCTGTAGAAGAATTCATCCTTCTTGACATCAGAGATTTTGCATGAGCAGAATAGGAGACACAGAAGCAGTGTAACAGAAGGCTGCTTCAACAACAGAGGTGATAAAGTAGTTGCAACTCTGCTGCATCCAATTACAAGGTTTCTAATTATGAAGAATTATTTAGGATTTCCCCAAGGAGTTAATTTTAAAGAGTACTGGAGATTATCTCTAAAGACCTCTTCTAACCTATTGCACTTAAAAGCATTCCAGCTTCTCAGATGTGCTGCTCAAGGGAGCTCTTTCTATTTTATTGGTATCCACTAGAGAAAAATCAGCAACAGACAAGTCATAAAAAGGTTGGGGTTTATTGCTTAACATTACAGCAATTTGCTGTTTCTAACCTCGTTAGGAAATTGCAGGGAGGTGAAGATGAGTGGATGAACTGATTCACTGGGGAGTATGATTGATTGATGGTGGGAAATAATGACAAGTCCCAAGGAAGCACACAAGAGAGAGAAACTTCAGCAAAATGAGAGCTTTAAAGTGTTCTATTTCCCCCCCCCCTTTTTTTTTTCTTTTTTTTTTCTTTTTTTTCTTTTAACAAAAGCACCCAGTATCTTTATGATATGCTTTGATGTGCACAATTTGATGAGGTTATTTTGAGAGCACAGGAAACTCTCCTCTCTTTGGGAATGTGAAAAGGCTGTGCTTGCCACCCCTGGAAATAGCTGTGGGATTCACAGTTCACCAGAACTCCTGAAGAAATAGATTCACATGTGTAGCCTGTATTTCTTTTTGATAGCATAAAACCAGCTGGTTTGAAGTAGTTTGTTAAGAGGAGTCTAGACTAGGTCACCTGTGGCTGGTGGTGAATTGTATAGCCCACCTGAGTGGATGATGAACTGTTCCTTTTCATGCCAGCATTTCGTTCAGAGCAAAGCACACGTAAAAAACCCCAGAATATTTCCCCGTGTTTCCTGCCCTCCCACAGACTGTAACCATCTCTGTGGTTTGGAAGCAAAGTTGAAGAGGGAAGCTGTGATTTCAAAGCAACACAACATGAAGGAAATGATTAGTGTGGCAACAGGGTCTGCTGTGCTTGCTGTCCTGAGGGACTGCTTTNAGCCAAAGTCTGTCTCTAACAGACCTTTGCTTTTAGGGGAACTCAGGATGTGGGTAAACTTTGTGGCTCTTCCTCATCGTTGACATATATGGGCAGTGCCACATTAAGTCCTCTCATTTAAGATACAGATTATCACATAGACATGATCTTCCATTTTCATATTTTTTTTGGAATTAAATTTAAACATACACTGTACTAGCACGGCTAGTGTTGCTACCACAGTGGTTATCTTTTATTTCCTATATTTCTGCAGGAACACATTCAATAAAAGAATGAACATGACTTTAGGACAGAAGAGCCCCCTGTGTAAAGGAAACAATCTCATCAGGCTTCTGAACAGAACTAAACAGTCCTGTTTAAGTGCAGAGGAGACCAAAATTGGTATGTTAAAGACAGCCTGTACTGCTTATGCAGCTTCAGGAAAGGGGAGCTGCCACAAAGGGATTATTCCTGGTGCATACTTCAGACATCACTTTTCAGCCTANTGCTTTGCCAGTGTGAAATACTTGCAGATGCAGCACACGAATCTGGAAGAGATCTCCACTTTGTGGTCTGCAACAGCATCTCTGCTTTACTGTGAGGGTAAAAGAAGAAAAATATGGTCAACTGGGGGGACAAACTACACAGCCAAGAGATTTTTTTCTTTTTCAGAGCTTGAGCAAGAGGAAACAGTAGCANTGTTAAAGACAGCCTGTACTGCTTATGCAGCTTCAGGAAAGGGGAGCTGCCACAAAGGGATTATTCCTGGTGCATACTTCAGACATCACTTTTCAGCCTATGTAACTCAAAAAAAAAAAAAAAATGTATCATCATGAATATTTTTATTAAGGAATGAGAAGGATTGAAATTAAAACAGGAGCATTTAGTAGGTAGCCAACACAGGCCAGGTCCTGGAAAAACACTTGTTTAACAACTGGACAAAAATCAAAAGATACATCTGAAGGCCACCTCTTCAGTATGCAGTAAAGCTCCTGTAAAAATGTTACAAGCCAATCAATCTAAAGACACCATGTATCTTCTAGGAGAGATTCAAAGTGAAACTAATCTGCTTAGGGCCGTCATGACCCCGCAATAACGTATATTGTCTGTCCTCATCTCATGTTCACAATACAGCATGGCAATCAGATTTTCCTAGAGAGCATATTAATAATCTTTGCCCTTTATAATAAACTCTTGGTTTTATCTGTACTGTATACAATATGAGCCCAGGATCCTGTCAAATACTCATCCTTTATGGAACTCCCACAGCCCAGCAACAGGGGAGTGGGAGTCTCTTCTGAGACTGAAAAGGTGTCCATTGTGATTTCCCTTAGCTCAGGAGAAGGAAAATGTGAATAACTCCAGAGAAAGAAGTGCAAATTGCAGAGATTACAGTCCCCTGCATGTGACCAGCTCTGTGCTGGTCTCAGGCGTGCAGTGGATGGATGCACACACTGCAGCAGGTGGAGCTCCCTCCCACCTGGCTCTGCAGGCAGAGCTCTGTCAGTTCCTGAATTAGGCCAGGTTCCCTCTTGGGAAAACCTCAGGAATTAGCAACTCTAATTGCATGCCCAGAGAGATTTTGGCCATGGTGAGCAGACACAGCCACCAGTGAAACCCTGATAAAAATGATAAGTCTTTTGCCCATCTCCAGATACTTCTTAGCAAGTTTACCCAGTCTAGGCAGGTATAATGTAGCAGAATTATAGCTTTGTAAAGGCTGTATATACAGCCAGCTTCAGAGCCAGGAACTGAAGGAAATGGCAATAGGAATACTTGGAGCTGGAGAGCCTAAGAGCAGTGCAAATACAGTCATCCAATCAAAGAAGTGCTTGTGTTTTATCTAGATTCTCTTGCCATTTATATTTAAAATAATCTGATTAGTTCAGGTTATTCAGCACCTGGAATGTTCCCTTTGCTGCTTGCCAAAAATAAATCATTAAGCTTAGTTTGTGTGCTAGAGGGCATTGGAAAGGGAAGCCATGGAGATAAACACAAGTGAGTAGGCTTTTCTCTATTGAGAAATACTCAGAATACTCAGCAATGTATAATAATTTCTAAGTACACCTGAAGTTTACAAGAGGTCAGAATTTTGGGCCCACAAACATGAGAGAATTCAGGAGCTGCTCAGTCAGAAATGATGGGAAGAACAGGTCTCATAAGAGTGCCAAAAGGTGAGGATGGCTGCACCCTGGTCATATCCTTAGCAATGGAGAAAATGAATATTTCTGTAATTCTGCCCTTGATTGAGTATGAAGTCCTAAGGGAAACAGAGTGTCTTACTGATGTTCCCATGCTCCCAAAAGATGTTTCCACGTTCTTTTCATATTCACTGCTATGCTAACAAATGTGCATTGAATGCCTTTCCACTGATGCTTTTTTTTTTTCAGAACCTCTGCCAAACCATCCAGCCCATGGGTTTTTTCAATGTTGATGGACAGTTTGAGAGACTATAAACTATGGTTCCTGCAAGATACACACAAAAGCAAAGGGAAGAGAGGAATAAAAATCTCTTGCCTGCTTTGATGGCAAAATTGTCTGTACAACAAGGAAGTATAAATGCTTTTGTTATTTTCTTTCAATTTTCTATAGCTGCCAAATTCATACTCTGCTAAATTTCAGTATTTCAAAAATGCAATGACTTAACTCCAAGGGGTTTTGCTGATGAACTGAAATCCCATCCCTCTAGTTTTGAAGCTAACTTTTCCAAACTAGCATATGCAGCCATTTTTGTACCTGGGTTTAGAGGTTCTCCAGTCTCAGCCTCAGACCCTATCTTCTGTATGCAATGGTCTTTATATCCACCTCCTTACCCAATCAAGAATCACTTTCATCCTTCAAACTAAAGATGGAGATGTTATTTAGTATTAGTTAGCTTCATATATATCTTCTAGTTAGACAAAGAACTTGTCAGTGGAACCTGGGAAAAGGAAGGGGGAAGGAGGAAGAGGAAAAGAGAAGAAAAAGTTTATTTGGGGAAAGTAAGTACCACTTCGTAAGTACCACTTCATAAGTACCAAGGATACCTCTGATTGCTATTTCTGAAGAACAAAAACGAAGCAAAAACTTGCATTTAGACCTATAAGTCTGACTGAAACCAGTACAGCTGCCAAATAATTTGGATGTCTTGGGAAAATTTCACTAGGCAGTACTCTCCATTATACTGTTGTTTCCTCATGTGAGTTACATACTCAGTAAAGTGAGCAGAAGGAAAGGGTCACTGACTTAAGGAGAGAGAAAATCTCCAATAAGAAGAACTCAGTTCCCACTAATACCGTTAATAGGTGTATAATGATAATGAATTATTAAACTGTTACCATCTTGATAATTAAAAGGTAATTGTCTAAACCTATGCCTGTAGTGTAAATGGAGATGTGCTAACCCAACTGAAATTTGTGCAAGTACCATCAGCAACTAATCATACCCTTCTTCTCTATAGGTTTGTTTGAATTTGCTTATTTTGGAAACAAAGCAAAGCTTTAACCTCATTTGTTAAAACTGTATAGACAGCAGAACTAGCCAGTGTTTTACTCTGTCCCATGACCTACTAGTAAAGTTCCCAGCATCAGCAGATTTCCAGGTGCAGAAGTTTTGTCTGGTGGCAATATACATGACAGTAGTGACTCGTGGGCTGTATGATTCATAATGAACTAAGTAGCTCTGATGTGTGTCCCAGTAATGTATTCCAGTGGTACACATTCACCATTTTACTCAGGCACATTTCTGTGAGGTGGCCTGGAGGTCACCAGCATTAAACATAAGACAACACAGTCAGGTTCAGTCAGCATTTACAATATAGATCTAGACTGACATCAGTATTGAAACATCAGAAACAGAGAGAGAGAGATCAAGAGCACTTGGCTTTTCTTCTGGAAAGACAAACTTCTGGAAAGGCAAAGAACCAAAAACATAGTGCTACCTTTCCCACAAAATTTTGCATGGGCAGAAGTGATGGAAGCTTGTAAGTACTAATTCATAATCCTTGGAATTAATTTCTAAATTTTCCTATCCTCTCCATTGAGACTTTCAAATTACTTTTGTTATAACATCATTTCAGTTAGAATTTGTAAGGAAGTTCTGACTCCTTGAAAGTTGTGCTCATTCTGAATGGGAACAAAATCAACTTTTTATAGTTTCTTAAAAGAGTTTCCAGAGGAGATGCTGTTTCAGGAAATTTGAAGTGCATTACCCTAAGATAATTAACTAGTAAAGAGGTTTGAGTTTCAATCATGAAACAATTTATTCTGAAAAGGATCCAAATTAATCACACTGACATTGTTAAAATGCCTTTCATGGAATTTCATGAAAAGCAGTGCATTTTTTTCAGGTACTTCAGTTTTTAATGAAGCTTCATTTCCCAAAAGAGAATTTTCTGTAGGAAAATTTCTTACCTTTTTACTTTTATCCTTTGTTTTCTATACTCTGTTCATCTGACACAATTATACAAATGCTGGAGAGACACTCGCACGACTACCACTACCACAGTCTCCAGGCATGAGTCTCTTACTCCATCTGTCAGTACAAAAGTGTATTACAAGACAGACGTTACAGCTCGAGGTATTTTACAGCTGGAAGGTTGTCTAAGGGTTAAATATTGATACCAACCATACTGGTAAATACTATAAACCTACAGCATTCACCAGCTTTAATCTAGTTTTTCATATTGGAAGTGAGTGCTGGCTGAATGAGGCCCTTCTGCTTTTAAAGGGGTGATCAGAGAGAAATGGGTAGATTAGGAAAAGAAGCTTATCTAAAAAAATTAGGAGGGAGGAGTAAGGCCTGAAGTTGAAAAATACATAGGCAGTATCTCAATTAACAAGAAAAAGCTTTCCAAAGAATGGATGTACTTGAAGCATGGTAAAAAAATTAATTGGTTCTCTTGAGGTTAATAGGGAATTAGAGAGAGGATGGAGTCGCATTGCAGACCTGTTGTGTAATTTCCCTGCCTGCTTTTACAATTGAAGTGGATGGAGATTTGCTTTAGCTGGAAGCCCATTTTCACAAACGCAAAGCAAAGAACTAAGAAATAATGCTCAGCTTTGAGGACAGGCAGGACACAGCAGGGCCAAATGGAGTTGAAGCAAAAGATTTGTGGGTGGAAAACTGTCAGATGTAACTACTGACAAATATTTGTCAGGCTGGTTTTGGTTGATTCTAAAGCAACGAATGTTCTGAAGGACACAGGAAAAAAAAAATGTAAAGCAAATACTAATACAAGAATCAAGGCTTATTTGCCAGAGATTAGTGACTTTTATTACTGAGCACACTTATGAAAATCTGACCTTTGGCAAGGAGATGTAATTAGACAGTGTGCACACTGCAGGCAGCGTGGCTTTCCCCAAAGGACAGTGTCAGAAGCCGCAGGGGCTGAGGTGCTCTGGGGCTATAAAGCAGAGACCAGCACACTCTGGGCACAATGTCACCTGTGTAGCAAATGATGCCCATTGTCCGTGGGAGAAGAGGGTGTATACACTCTGTGCAGCTCAGGAACCTCACCAGGTCTGTGAGACATGTGAGATCTGGCTACAGCCTCTCCAGGTCCTGAGTCTTCTGCAGATGCACCTTTGCCCTTACTCTGGATAGTCCAGAGTTGGCAGAGGAGTTGTTCCCAGGCTGCAACGGCCTGTGGTAATGTTACTTTACTAAGGGCTGCTTTAGTGTCTTTAAAATGTCTTACACATAACTTGCTTCCTTTTCAAGTGGCATCCACCTGATAAATACTTCTGTTTACTGTTCAACTACCTTGTGTTCCTCACTGTTGGCAACACAAAGCAAGTAAGGCTGGTAAATCTTAGCTGTTAATTAAGGCTATACTGAGAGTCAAGGACTCTGTCATAAATACCCATTTCGTTGCCACATGTAAGAAGCTAGCTAGGAGAGCAGTGCAGACTGAGTGTGAGCTACTAAACAGGAAAGGTGAATTTATATAACTCATCCACCAACTATCCTTAAATTCAGCATTGATTTTCCTCTAGTGAATGCCACCTCCCAGGCAGACTCCTGTTCTCCATTTATGTCTGCTGAGCAGGTAGGCAGGATAGCCAGGACCAGGATGAACCATCCAATGCTTTGCAAAGTGCAAAACAAGAAGGTTTGTGGGAAGGAAGCTGGCATGGGAATAACATGACTGCAGAGGCAACTGAAGGGAGAGACTCCTCTGGACCAAGACCTTGGGGCTATGAGGATCTTGTCTCTTATAAATTAGAGAGACATCAGCTGGGCTCCTTTGAATATTTGCAAAAATAATAATAGAAGGGGAAAAATACATCTGCTACATAGGTCCATAAATGTTCTTTTCTCTCCAAAAGTTTCAGACATTAAATCCTCACTCAGTCAAGAAACTGGCATTGCCTAAAAATAATCATATTAACAAATCAAAGAACTGAGAACAGACATATGAGGAAATTATTAAATCGTCCATATTTGTATTTTTTATGCATTGTATTCATCACAGGCTTTCATCTTATATTCATCAAAACTAAAGTTCCCTCCTTGTAATCTCTTCTGAAAATAAAATCACTCTCTACCTTAAGAAACAGAATCTGGAGCTAACAGCTTTGAGTTATTAAAGATGCTGCAGTTAAACACAGAGTGCTATTCAGCAGGCAGGAGTGTTCAACAGACCGTGCCAGCTTCTGTAAACACTGCCTGTGTCTCTCCCTCTCTGTAAGCACTTTCCCTGCTTTAATTTGTGGTTTGCAGAAATTGATAGCCCATTAGTAGGTATCTTAGGTCATCATCCTGTTAATAGCTTCCATGGTTTAATCAAATACACAACAAGTACTACTAACCCTTGTTAATTCCCAAATTCTTATCCATGAGAAGGGCTTAGTGTGGGCAATGCTCTTTGTGTGGATGGAGCTTGTACATGTATGCATTTTATTTCTGCTGCTCTCATTTAACCTGTTCACGGCCTTTGAATTTTAGGAATTGAAATGCAAAATGGAGGGAAAGAAAATAAGATGGGGACCAGATGTGACTGGTAAATCTTCCACGCACCACAGCTTTCTAAAGACTAAACAAAATTGCTGAATGTCATGCAGAGAGAAGTAGGAGACTAGCTTTGCACAGCTTTAAATCTCTTTTTTAATGACTTCTTTTTAAAATCTCTGTTTTATTGACTTTTTAGGCAAGATTCAGAATTTCTGAGGTGTTTCATGTCAGAAATTCACTGGCAATGAAAAAGCAAATAAAACAAAGAATGTTATTGAAGAATGTTATTCAAACCACCTTCATGCTGCTTCATCATATGACAATTTTGATTTTTATCTAAATATGATAAGCTCAAAATGAGTTAAAATTAATAGAGGCATCATGTTTATTCTCCAAAATATAAGTAATAAATTTATAAACTCTGTTTTCTAAAATATTAACATATATTTTCTGTTCCTTTTACATGTTAAGGTAGAATATTTGTCAATGTCATTTTAATGTTTTAAAGTTTTATCAAAACATTATTCACAAACAACTTTAATGATTTACATGTTTAGCTCTGAGCAAATACTTTAATGTGGAAATTTGGAAAGATTGTTCAAATATTATTATTTATTCAACTAATTCTGGTTGAGAGCCAGCAGAAGGCATGCTTGCTGAAAATGTACTGTTCTGGCACTTTAATATAGAGAGACTGGAGAAAATTACCTGAAGCTTTTGTTTAGATAGTATTAGGCTGTAGTGTAAAAAATAAAATCTAAAATGAAGGAGGAGTGTTTGTCTCCTGGCAGATTCGTGTTCAAAGGGGAGACCAGAACTTGCCTGCAGCCTGGATCATGCTAAAAGGTAAAAACACTGGGGCTTTGTATGCTTTTTACAGCAAAAATTGTACCAGATGAGAAGAGCAGATCCATGAGAGTTAAAAGGAGTCAGCTACAGAAAATGAAAACCTTAGACCATGTGCTGTTCTGAGACTCCACAGCAGGGCCCGCAGTGTGCAGAGCCCGAGGACAGCCCCTGCCTGTGCCCAAACTGCCCAGCTGGGCAGGGACAGCCCTGCTTCCAGACCCTTAGCATGAGCTGTTCCCGTGCTGACTTTTCCAGAGAAGCAGCACTTCCTAAGACTGCAGCTTGTGCTGTACCTGATCTGTAGATTAATGGGCTTCAGCAATCTCAGCTGTTAATCTGCTTTTCAGGAACATGATATGTATACTTACTTACACTTGCATTGCTACTCATGAATGTATAAGCAACTGTGAAAGGAGCAAAAATAAAAATAAAAATAAAAAATGAGACTTGTGGGAACTCTGATTTCTAATTAGAAACACTGCACATCTCCTATAATTTTGGCTCAAAGAAGTTAATAGAAAATGAGATCAAAGGCAGCTTGTGTTTACCAATGGTAGATCATGCCAGACCAAGCTTCTTTGATGTGCTGAGAGATCTGAATAGGAAATGCAGATCTCATCTATCTGAACTTCAGGAAAATATTTAATGTGCTGTCACTTGGGACCATATCTGCTAGATAAATGGTAAAGGAACTCATAAGAGAAATGGAAAAAATGGAAATGGAAGTTTGGAACAAGACAGATGATAAACTGATTCTGTTGAACAGAAAATTATTATGCTGGAAGGAGTTTAGTAGTAGAGATTCTTGTGGGCTTGTGGTGGGTTAGTCATTTTCTGTAACAGCACTTACACTGTTACTCCCCCTCAACCCAATAGGTTCCCGAGGGATTTTCTTACCAGCAGTTCCAGGGCTGCACAGCAAATAAAAGCAATTCTGCCCTGGACCCTGAGCTGCATTACTCAGTCTGTGGGAGCCAGTATTACAAGGCAGCTCCCTTCCTTCCTCCTAGGCAAATCCTCCCCTGGGCTGCAAGTGTATGCTCCAGGGAGGGCTCCAGTACCCAGCAAATGCAGGGGAAGGGGATGCCTCCCATTTCCCTTCAGCATGGACACTTTCAGAAGAGTTTTCAGGGCTCTACAGTCTTCTGAACTCAAGTCCAATTGACAACACTGTCAGGTCATCTGCGAAATCATTAAGAAAATAGGTTCCTGTGCTGAGCAGAAACAAACACCACAGAAAGAGAGCTTTCATCCCTACTTTAAAATGTTATTTTTAATTGATATTGGCATGACATGCATGACAAAGCAGAAGGCTGCAATATCATTCAGGAGGATCCAGGGAATTTTAGGACATGGAGTCAAAGCAGTGTGATGATCTTTCATCAAATATTAAGATCCTGCCCCTTGGACCTGTAATGAGATTTGTGTTGCAGACTATGAGTGGATCATCTGAGGAGATGATGGGATTTATTTTCAAAGAAACAAAGGTAGAAAGTCTTGTCTGAGCTCCTGAAGCAGGTCCAGCAGAGGATGAAGATGAGGGGATGGGAACACCTCACTTATGAGGAAAGGCTGAGAGGCCTGTTCAGCCTTGAGAAGAGACAACTTCTCAAGAGGTCTCTCATGAGGAGACCTCATCAGTATCTATCAGTATCTAAAGGGAGGATGGAGAGGCTGGAGCCAGGCTCTTAGTGGTGCCAAGCAATGGTACAAGAAGCAAAAGGCAGAAAATGATGAACAGGAAGTTCCACCTGAGTATGAAGAAGAAATTCCATACTGTGCAGGTGACCTGTCATTGGAACAGATTTCCTAGAGAGGCTGTGGAGTCTCCCTCACTGAAGATATCCAAGAACCATCTGGACATAATCCTGTGCCATGTGCTCTGGAATGGCCCTGCTTAAGCAGGGAGATTGGATCAGGTGGTCCCTTCCAACCTGACCCATTCTGTGATTCTACACTCATTTTAGCAAAGAGGACAGGGCATGTAATAACATTTGTCTTTTGAGCCCTTTCTGAAAGGTGGCCTAAGCCCCTTGTCCTTTGCTTTGAAAAAAGAAGCAAATGAGTACCAGTGCACAGAAGCAGACATGATGANACATTTATATTGTTAATATTCCTAGTAAAGAACTGTTATTCTTATTCTCAAATCTTTGCCTGAAAGCCCTTAATTGCAAAATTCTAATTTAGAGGGGGTGAGGGGTTTACATTCTCCATTCCAAGGGAAACTCCAGCTTTCCCTGGCAGATACCTGTCTTTCCAAACCAAGACATGAGGGAACTGACAGCTTCTCTTAATGAGAGAAACACTAAAAAAACCCCACAAACTTAATTAGCTCAGCAGAATCAGAGGTAAAAGAAGAAATAATTTTTGTCTGTAAAGCTATCAAGACCAAACCTCAGGGAAGGAAAAGGACTTTTAGCTGACACAGCAAGACATGGAAGTCACCTGGCCATGAATATGTTTAGTCCTAAAAATAGGGGGTAAAATAACTACCACAAAGCAGGGTTATCTCCCAGAAAAGGCATAAAAAAGCATAGTCAATTTTAGGACAGCAGCTACTAAGAATATGGAAGAGCCATCTGGAGCACCACCAGCAGGAAAAAGAAAACATGAGTAGTCAAAAGGCATTTCTAGTTTGCAGCTGGACATACAGAAGCCAAAGGGATACCAGATTGCACAGCACTTAAGTAAAACCACTTCATCTCTCAGTGAGAGGGACTGCTCTCAAAGCAGTATGCTAATGCTGGGATTAAAAGGCCAGTCCTATATCATGGCAAGCAATTCCACAGCTCTGGGGTTATAAGTGAAACTGGAATCATATCTATCTGGCCCTTTTTGGACCCATCTGCTCTGCTCTCCTGCTCCTAAAAGCAAAGAATGAAAGGAATGGCAAGATCAGCAAGCCCACAATAAGGAACTTCAGCCAATATTCAGATCCACAGCTGAAGCAATGGCAGAGGGTTGGTTATAAATCCTCTCTCTGTGTTGGAAAAAAACACAGGACCTTCTAGAAAAGTTTACATTTACTTTTGGTATGAGTTATTGAAACTCCAGGTAGGAGATGAATGCAATTTGAAGATGAAAAGATCTCTAGACATTACCACAGTGACCTCCTGACATGCCTTGTTCTCTGTGCCTGCCAGCCAGCAGTCTGCAGACTTGAAACATTGTTTTGGGCATGTGTCTGTCTGTGAAGCATCCTCTCCTTAGCAGAGTAGTGGGACCACTGCTTAGGGGGTGCCATTTGAACCACCCCCCCTTGGCTGTGGCTGATGACAAGCTGTTGCACTTCTGATTAATTCCCAAAGTAAAAATCTTTAAAAGCTTTGTGCAGACCACAAGATGGCACAGATGTAGTAGCTATATAGAACTGCATAAGGCAGCCCAGCATGAAGAGATTAGAAATAAAAATTAAGATAGAGAATAATATTGAGTTGGAGTGGAGTGAAAAATGTCCTATTTGGTGAAAAAACTCTAATTTATACTTGAAGGACAGTGTTCTCTGAGCCTATAAACAACAACAATGCAGCCATCTTTTATTTATGGTAAACAACTGCTTATGTATTTAAAATTAAATAAATAAATAAATGTATTTAAAATTAAATATTAAATAAATAAATACATAATACATTCTGAAAGCAGAAATTACTTTTGAACAAGCTAATCAGTTTTGTTTGAGATCTAACAGAATCTTGTGATTTTAGATTCTTTTCAGTCAAATGGTACAATCATTATAGAATGGTTTTTTATTGATCTATTTTCTTAAGCTAGAAAATTTCTTAATTCCTACAAAGCTTGTTTATCCTATAGACAATTCCATTTGCAACCATCTTCAATTTTTAAATAGCAAAAGAGTTTGAGAACAATCCCTGATTAGATGGCACACACCGATGACCTTTTGAAAACAGCCTTTTTATGATATAACCACAAGGCAATGAATGCACTCCATGATACCATCAAGTTAGTGATATGGATTTATAGGTTTCAGATTTGCTGCTCCAAAATCATGTCACAAGGGAATGAACAGTATAGGTGTACTGTCTCCAGGATATTTGCTTTTATTATCCCTTAATTACTGAGGACATTATTTGAGGTAAAGAGAGGTAGACATATATCAAGAACTACACAGGGAAGAGGAATTCTGTTTTATATCTGTTATGGATTTTTTAAACAAAAATTATATAATTAATATTACTCACCAGTGATTTTTGCCATTTGTCTGGCAGCTGTTAAGCATCTGGCATAGCAGATATTCTATGGTTAAGATTTCTAGGAATATCTAGAAATAAAATGTTTATTTTCTATCTATGTGCTGACATGTTTGTCAATAATTTTCAGGACTGTCAGGGATTTGAAGAGGTCCCTTTATGGCAGAATAATCAAAATGTAAACATAAAATCATTTCAATACTGATAAAAAAAATAAATAAATCCACCAGAAATATCTAGATCTAGTCATCTAATCTATATCCAAAAAGAAGGAAAATAATAACTCTGTTATTCAGTTCTGTAGTAAATCAGAATTCATTTGATTAGCATTCAAATGAAAAACCGACTTTTCCTAATTTGCTATATTTCATCTAGGCAAACTGTTCTCTGACTTGGACAGTGAGGAGACCCATAGAAGCCTGTAATTTTTAAAATGAGATCTGAAACTTTAATTAACAAATTTTTATTTGGGTTGACAGCCTTCCTAATGTAAGTAACTGGGAAATGCCTATGAGTGTTCTCGTTACGCCTGGGGTAATATTTATAAAGAATAACCTAGCAAGTGATTTGAACAATCAATCTCTGAAAGTTAAGAACACCTCTCACAGGGAAACACAATGCCTCTATTGTTTATTGTGTCCTTTGATGATTGTGTTTTGGCTTTTGTAGAGAATACACATCCTAAAATCTTGTTACAGTTCCCTGTTTGTGTTGCACGGAGTGGCCGTATTCTTAAATCATATGTATATCTGTAGAATTTTGTTTTCCTGCCCCTTTCTTTATAGGTAAATGTTCTGAGGAGCCTTCTCTTCTTGAGAAGAGAACTCTTCTTTGGAGTTGAGACTCCAAAACCACACACCTGCTCCCCTTTGCCCTTCCCCCCTTCCCAAATCACTGGGATGGTGTGGAGAATTGGAGGCACAAAAGGCAAAGAGCACAGGTTAAGGTAAGAACAATTTACTGGAAAAAGAAATGAGAATGAGTGGTTACAGCAACAATATTTATGACAGAGGTTATAAGAAAAGATACTATTCACATGGGGAAAAAAACCCCTTGGAACCCCTCCTCCATGAACAAGTGTCCCTTTCCCCTGCCCCCAGCAATGACAGGAGGTGGTTCAGAATTACCTCAGTGCCCTAGCCATGCCCCCTCCCAGCTACTGCAAAAAATTAACTGTGTCCTGGCCAGAACAAGGACATTATGAAATCATTTTAGGTGCAGACTAATAGCAGTCTTCTTCTAACTTATAGCAGTTTTCTTCTAACTTATTTTTTGGTGGGAATGTTAAAAATGCAAAGAATAAAAGCATAAATTTTTCACTTTGCTTTGACATTGTTTTGCTTATGACCCTTATGCATCGATCCTTTCCATAATTCTTTTTCTTAGACCTTATGAGTAAATATCTGCCTTATCCATCCAGTCTCACAGCAGGCTTTTTCTCAACATGAGCCACAGTCACTGCTGGGTGCCCCATCACCCTCCCTCCTCCCCTTGGCCAGGGAGTGCACACCAGGCCTCAGCAAAGCACCCTGCTGCCTCCACACATGACTGATTATTTTGAGTCGTTAACCACTAACATTTCAGTTTCACACAACAGCTTTACATTGTATTTATTTTCCTGGTGGTTTAGGAAAGAACTCCAATCCATGCCGACTGCATTCAGGCTCACCTGCTGATGTTTATCCCTGTTGTCTACACTGGCTTGTCATTGAACTGCCCTGTGGCTCCAGTACAGCCTTGGTCTGGTTTTCCTTTCCACCATCAAGTGGTTATGAGGTTAAGAGGGAAAGCAGGAGGGCAGAAAAGCCATGGGAGCAGATTCAGGCCTTGTCTCAGGAGGGATCACAATGAGGGTAAAGTGAACTCCCAGAGCTGGGAACCTTGAGGTGATTTTCATCTGATGAACTATACCTAGCCACACACTCCTGTATAGGTCGCTGACCTAATGGTTTTCCAGACACACCAACACTTCTGGGATTTCATACATCTACCCTTGCTATCACTGCCACTGTTACCATATGTTATAGAGAAGGACTTACTTCTTCATCATCAGAGTCCAAGTACTAGGAACACCAAGCTGTAAAGATACTGGGTCTTCACTTGGGTCAGATTAGTTCACGTGTGAGACACAAAGTGAAGGAAAAGAAAGGTGGCTTCTTGCTTCCTCTATTTCTGCTCATATTACAAGCTGTGGCAACAAACATACTAAATCTGAATTTTCTCTGTTTTTACTTTATGACCAAGAAAAGTTATGAGGGAGTAACTACAGGGGCAGCATTTGACTACCCAAACCAGAGACTGGTTTGGGATTGCCCTACAGAGCACCAGACCGGATGGTCAAACCATGACAAAGCAACAGGTTTTGAAAGCTGGAGGGGGACTCTGTATAATACTGACTCAGCCCTTTGGATACATACCAGTCAGCTCCTGCAGTGAAAAAAAAAAAGACCATAAAGCAGATCCATTCCCTTAGCCAAGTGCAAATAGTACTGTTCTTCTGCTGGAAAGGTTATATTTCATTACATAATGTTTTTCCTGCCAGTTAGAGGCCACACACGTGTGGAATCATGGAGTGGTTTAGTAACTCAATTAGACACTTGGACGAACTTGCATTTCCTTGGTAAAAAAGGAAGTTTTGCTGTTTATCTATCTCAGCAATGGCTCTTGTTGCACATCACAGTGCACTGCACAGTAACTGGAAGGTAGCTCTTGCTGCCAGCTTTCATTTGTTTGTTTTTTCCAGATTAAAGGGCAAAATCATTACACACTGACTGACCACTTCATTTCGCATGAGCAAAGATGCTGGTAAAGTAGCTGGTTTCTAAATAAAAGTTTAATGATTTGACACACAACAAGAAAAAAAAACAAACAAGTTCTTTTAGGTTTTATCCTCAGACACACATGGAAGAACTTTTATTTATTGCAATAGCTGGTGAGCAGCACAGGTCTATGGCTGCAGAGGGGAGCATGTCACCGAGTGCTGACCTTACCTGGGCAGGTCACAAAGCCACCATCCTCCCAGTAAGGCAGTACCCGTACTCCCACATCACAGGGCACCACACAGCTGCATTCCCCTCTCCTGACATCTTCTTGCTCAGAGATAGAGGGAGATCATTGAGTGAATATGGAACCTAGTAAAATCCAGAGCTCTGGTTCTGCTTGCAGCATTAAAATTGAGATATTGCTTCAGGTGATTTTAAGGTGGTATAAAAGCTATCATCAGTAAGTTTCACATACACTCTACTCGCAACTTTCTCATACAATAAAAGTCCTAAGAGACATTTTTGATTCTTATGTTTTAATTTTTACTCTAAAAATATCTAGATGGCACAATATTTTTTCTTACAATTTTGAAGGAAGATTTCTCTAGACAAACAAAATATTCTTAGTGAAGGTTAAGGCTAATCAAAAAGGAAAGATACTTGTTCTTCATCAAAGGTCTTTTTATTCCAAAATTGAAATTAGTCAAAAAAGTTAAACATGTAGGTTATTAATGTTGTAGTTATAAAAGTTAACAAAAACAAGCCCCTCTATAGTCTAAAGAAACTTGTTCTTATTTTCACCCTCCTGGCACTTGAGACAACCTTTGGAACTTTTTCTTCTTTCCTCTCTCTGGAAAAAAATATATTCCCATACTTGCATCATAAAAATCAGATTAAATTAAAGCCCTTCAGTATTATTAAAAAGCAAAAATAGCTTGAGATGATCTTTCTATCTCTTTTTCAAGCCATCTTTATGAATTGAGATAAAAACTGCTAACCCTGTGAAATGCCTTGTCTTTTCCAATTCTCCCTTACACCTCTCAGATTTTCCTCTGAAATGTGGAAAGGTGAGAGAGAGAAGCAGAAACTTTCAAGTCACAGCACGGCTGAGGCTTTTCATCTGTGAAGGTGTTTTAAAACAAAAGCTTCACTCTAATATTTGTTAAGAAGCACGGTATTATCATATATAGCAATCAATAACTGCAGTATATAATACTGTTGCAATGTATGATGTATAATTGCAATGCCAAGTGCTCCTGGTGTGTGGTGAGAGCGCAAAGTCAACGCCCCTGTTACACGATATCTGTGCAATAACTCTTTGTCACGGGTCTGAAATAACACGGAGGGAGCTCCCCTCAGAGCTGCTTTCCTTCCTCCTCGCCCCGGGACCCTCTTTGTCTCCTCCCTCACCCCGCCGAGCCCGCTCCTGCCCCATCGCGCAGCTCCGCCATCGCTTCCTTGCAGGAGCCACCAGCGCTACGCGTCCCTGCAGCCCCTGGTTTTTTTGGCCAGGCCACTTTGAGGGGTGTTTATATATAATATTATATTCAAGCATCTTGTTAGCAAGCCCGAGCGCTTTTGCGGAGCGCAGCTGTTGGCGGTGCCCGCGGCGCAGTGTGGAAGCTCAGAGCCGCCCCGGGGGCTCTCGTGGCTCGCTTGAGAAGATCTCCCAAAAGTGACCGTGCTGAAGGGGAAGGCGGCCAGAACGACGGTGCAAAACGTGGCCTGACAGGTCGCAAGCCCCAGGTTCCTCTCCCGGAGAGAAAGCGCCTCCAGCTCACACTCTAGGGATGCAGCAGCCTGCGCGCCCCTCCCGACGGCCGCCTCAG
>VWYO01011973.1:180169-220795 GCA_013400275.1 Rhadina sibilatrix | reverse complement strand
GCCCCGGGGCGGTCTCCCGGGGCAGGCGGGGCGGCGGCTCGGCCCCGCAGGGACCCCGGCCCGGCCCCGGGCGGGCGCTGCGGGCGCTGAGGCGGGCGGATGGCGGCGGAACGGGGAGCGGGGCTGCGCATCTTCCGCGATGTGAGTACGCGGCACCCGGCACGGAACCCATCCCTCCGCACAGGGCACCTGCCAGCGCTTGGGGAGGGGGGCACCTGGTTTGTTATGTTTTGCCTTTTTCTCTTGTCTTTTTTTTTTTTTTTTTTTTTTTTTTTTTTTTACTTTTCCCTCCTNNNTTTTTTTCTCTCAGTACTTCCCTCACCTCCCCCCTTTTATTTCTTCTTTTCCAGTTTTTTGTTTCTTTGAGCTGTTATCTCCTCCCTCGGTGGAAGGGAGTGAAGCCCAGCGAGACTGTGTACCTTCCACCGTTCCCTTTCCCTTATCCTTCCCTTTTCCTCTTTTCCCCTTCCCTTCCCCTGCTTCTAATGGCTGCATGGGTGTGGAGAGCAGATTAGTGTTTGGGGGTGGTTAGGAGAGGTCCTGGGTGAAAACAGTCACCTTTCCAAATAAGTTGCTTCAAATTTTATTGTTTTTATCGGGACAGGGGAAGAGGGGCGTTTTTTTCACTAGAAGTTCTCACCATATAAAAGTTTGGGTTTTTTTCACTAACCATGCAGGTTAGTGAAAAAAAAAAACAAACATGCAGGTTCCTCCCATCCCCTTAGGGCCTGATGAATTTGAGGTGCCCAAGGTCAATGTGTAGAGAATCCTGAGCCCCTCAGCCCTTTGAGGGTGAGCCCAGGGAGGTGCCCTGATGTGCACCTGGCCATGCAACCCCCGGGAGATGCTGTGTTAGACTGTCACCAAGGGCTTAGTATCTTACAAGGTGCAGCTGTAAAGTTTTTTTTTGTCTAAATTTGCGTGGCACAGAGTGTTTCTTTGCTCCAAGGCAAATCCTGGTAAAAGGCAAACTCCCACCCAAAGATCTTCAAAGTAACCCCTGACCTTGGTGAGACCTACAAATCTTGAGACCAGCTCCACTCACAACTCTGATCCATTTCAGACCAGCTCTTGTATTGGCTTTATTCCACATCATCTGAAAATGGCATGTTCTCTATTAAAGGATTCTTTGTCTAGATGTTTTTTCTAGTATGCGCACTTCAACTTCCCCAACCTTTCCCCAAATTATTTCAAGCAACCCTCATCTGCTCATCTTCCGATTTCTCCAGCCTCCACAGGAAATTGTTTAAATAAATCTCTTTATTGACTTCTATTATTTCAATTCAAGTGTATATTGAACATGCAGTTATTTGGTGGTGGGTTTTTTTTGGTTTGGTTTTTTTTTGTTTGTTTGTTTGGGTTTTTTGTTGTTTTTGTTTTGTTTTGTTTTTGTCTCAGATTTTTGTCTCAGAGATACCACTCGTAAAAGAAATGGGAGAATTACAGTCATACATCACAAAAACAGAAGAGAAATCTAAGTTGCCAGGAAAAAGTTAGAAAGCATTAAATGGAGCCAACTCCCCACTTTAACTCAGCACACTGGGTTAGGAAACTGCACATGGCCACATTATCTGATAAACTGAAAACTTTTGATTTCACTAAAGCAGAAAAGATAATTCAAAATAAAATAATTTGTTTCATTTTCAGGATTTTCTTAAACTAGTGTCAGTTTCGCATTTATAGAAAAGCAGATACCTTTCACAAATCTGCAAATAAGAGGGAGGGAGGCTATTTCTATGATTCTCCTCTTATATCTAGAGGAAAACCTTAAATCCAAACTGTGCCTGCTTCAAAGCAGGGACTGGACCCTGGGGGTCCTTGCTGCTGTGAGAGTACATTCATATATTTTAGATATTTGGGGGTGTGTAGGTATGTGATTACTCCTCAGTGAAGTATCCTCACCTATACAAACACATTTAAATTAGACCAGACAGCAAGAGGTTCATTGTAAGGCTGCACAGAAAGAGCAGGCACTGAGATCCTGATCCCATTGGGGAATAGAATGATAGAATCATAAAATGGCGTGGCTTGGAAAGGACCTCAAAAATCATTCAGTTCTAAACCCCCTGCCATTGGCAGGGACACCTTCCACCAGACCAGGTTGCTCAGAGCTTCATCCAACCTAATCTCAGACACTGCCATCCACAATCTCCCTGGGTCACCTGGACCAGTGCCTCAGCACCCATACAGTGAAGATTTTTTTTCTAACATCTAATCTAAACCTATTCTCTTTCAGTCTGAAACCATTCCCCATTGTCCTGTCACTAAATGCTCCTATAAATAATCTCTCTCCAGAGAGACAGACATAATGAGAGTGACACATGATTGCTAAAGCAACATCCTCCTTGGTCTTCTGTCAAACTCCCTCTCAAGTGTCTAAAGGATTTTAATATTTACCCCTTAAGGTTGGGGATGGGAGGCTTAATTAATTTAAAAAATAATATAAACTTTAAATAATAATTATAAAAATAATAAATACATAAAATAATTGATTCTAAATCAATTTTTAAAATTACTTATGCGGAAACTTCTGCCACTCTTGACCCATGGTTATGGGACATTTCTATTTGACTGAAAGTCCACTGCTACATCCCTTCAAAAGCCCAATCCTTATATTGGATATTGAGTGTATGATTTATTTGGATAAATATGGAGGGAAAATGTCATCTTACTAAGTATATTTGATATTTTATGTGCTGTAAATTTGGTTCAATGCAAAGTTCAGCTTAGAAACCATCTGTGAAGTCCTGGATGTTGGTCACAACTCTGTTGGTTCCCTGCCAACCCCACCCTACACAAAACAATCATGAAGGTGCTCCAGCAGAGCTTGGCACTTGGATCCATCTTGTCTGGTTTCACTTCCAGGAGCAGAGCAGTCATGGCATGGGCTGGAGAAGCTGTTTAAATGCTACTACCATTTTAATAAACCAGAGAATGTTTGCATTGATGTCAGCTCTCAAAAATATGTGTGTCCATTTTGAAACACTTCACAGGTATTCACAGCAGCAATAGAAAATACATGTGGGAGATTTGCTTTCTTCCCTTGCCTACACTTGTTGCAGCATTTCCTGGATGACTACCCATTGCAGTTCAGGCTGAAGTAGCCTGTGACACTGAGTCTGAGCCCCTCGTGCCACCCAGCTCCTCTTCTGACTTATCCCTCTGCTTCCTCCACCCACACAAACCATGAGTCTTTCTCACCATCTCAGATGCTCAGCACATCCTCCCAGCCATCACTCTTGCTCTGCTTCTCTAAGCCACTTCTCTCAAACCTGAATCCAGTATCATGGTAGCCATATGGTGTCAGGCTTTGTGCCTGAACATCATCTTTGTAATCCATAAACAAACTAGAAAATAAAGCTGGTTCTTGTTATGGTCTTGGTTTTTAGTGCACACAGCAAGGGAGGAGTTAAAAAAGCAATACTCAGAGAGAAGAAAGGAGACACATTATGAACTTTAAAATTTTATGCAGCTTTGTGAAAATATAATGTAGAGCCCAAACTATAATTGTGTGCTAAGAAGAACATTGTTATTAACCCATACAAACAAAAAATTGACTGTGTTCTTTTGTCTCTCTTTTTGTTTAGATATTAAGAAGAGCAGACAAGAATGGTAAGATTGCTTGCATGTCTTGCCTCCTTCCTTTGGAAAAGAGAATCTATCATTAATTCAGCATTTTAAGTCATATTTTAAACATCCTAACAGAAAAACCAGACATCCCTCATGCCATTTTATATTTTCTGCAGATTCAGTGCCATGTATTATCTTGTGCTCAGATCTTCCCTTCTTTAAAGACAGGTTTTGTGCTTTCACAATTTGGCATTTGTGTTTGATTTGCTCTTTGGGTGCATGCAGGTGTTTTCTAGTGACACTGACTCAAGAAGGTTTGAAATACTTGTTAGTAGCTTCATCTTACTACTTTTTAAAAACACCATGGGCTAAATCCAGAAATCAGACCTGTATTTGTTCAGTGTGTCAGTAGGAAGAATAAACCCTTGAATCCAACTCACATATTTATACATATTTATAGCACAGAAGTCATAAGTTTTTCATTAACAAGAGAAGCATTGAACAGTGTCAAACCCACAGATCAGACAGGTTTAACACTGACAAATAATTCCCAGTCCAGTCAGTCCTCAGAAAACAGATACTGTTTGCATTCAGTAAAGAGAAGACAAATGGATATCACTGAGAAAATGAGTGATAATAACTTACAAGGAAGAACTCAACATTTGGACAGCAAATGGCTACTGTACAGTTTGGTGGTCGAACTAAGCACGTTGAGTAAGTGTTTAGCATTGCTGAGAGAGAAATCTCAGCTCCACAGCCCATTTCTGGTTACTATTCCTGCCCCAGCTCATGTGCAGCAACTGGCACTTACCACAAGACCATGACAGGCTCCCTGAGAGAGCTCGGGAGCCACAGAATCCATCATTGTGAGAGTTTTTTGGTAGTGTTTTCTTTGTTATCTCCCTCAGTCAGCTTGCAGGTGGTTTGCATGGGCAGTGATGGTGCAAGCTGAATTCCAAGGTGAGCGCTGGAAGGGGAGAAGGAGGATTCCATGCACCTGCAGTGGTGTGTCTCTAGCTTATTTACCTGCCACAGCAAAGCTCTGCTGGCAGCCCCCTCAGACCTCCGTGTGGTGTTTGGAATAATGTGTGTGTATCTGCCCTGAGGATTGATGAGGGTCAGAGCACATGGTACAGAGCAGAACTCATCATTCCTCTGGAGTTTAAAAGAGATATTAGAGCTTTGTGTCCCTGCCCTGGCCTTTCGACTAGTGCTGTCCCAGCCCTGGTGGATCTGCAGCACTTTGGTGGTTAGAAACACTTCAGTCCTCATTTGGGTTTCCCCACAGCTCATTGCTATACATTGCTATGAAAACAGGGGGAACAGCTCCAGTATCAGTGACAAACCTGCTTGTTCCAGAGCAATACAAAACCATATCAGCTTCAGAGATTTTGGTCACTGATATTCCTACCTGTATCCTGTTTCTTTAGAACTTACTATTGGCAGAAAAGTGGCTAAGTTCAGTTACTTCAGTTCTATTAATTTAAGTCCATGAAATTGAAATTATTCCAGCTTTTAGGCCTTAATTGTGTTTGCTCAACCATCAATTGCCCATGGGATTTCCACTTTGTTAATCTAGCAATGCACAGGCTTGTGCCACTTTGATAGGGAGATTTGTTTCCAGGCTGTAAAGTCAAGCACACTTTCAAAAAGGTTGTTGGATATGTGACCACTTACTGAAAATGTTTACACTGTTGTCACCATAAATTATTACCTTTGGTTAATGACCTGTCTACTTAGGCTTTCAGTGTCACCTTTCTGTGCTACAGGAGACCAGCTTTTGCCTTTCAGTAACAAATACTACATTACTGTCCATAACACAGCCCTGTTAAATTCTCCCATATACTTTTAATAGAACCTTCTCTGCTGTATTCGTTCACTTTGTGAAATTAAAATAACTTCAGAGAAAATATCATCAAAGCCTAGATTCTTGCTAGACAACAAGGAAAAAAAACAACCAAAAGTGGATCAATCTGATAAATAAGAGTATTGTATAAGCATTTTTACAATGAATTTGTGGACTGTGGGACTTCAGGTAAGCCTTCCACAGCAAGGAAAGACATTCTTGCAAAGGCAATATAAAATAAAATATCAAAAGAGCCAAGAAATTCTGCTGAACTGCTGGTACTCAAAAATGCTACAATAATTTATGACATCTGTGTTCAATTAAGTCCTTTAACAAACAGCCATGCGAATGAAGTCACACAAATGTCTTCTTTCTTTGCCAGCCCAGGCATATATATCTTTCTGCTACTGTCCTGTTTGTGGAAGTATCAGCTATGCAGAGATTGCATGAGAAGATCAGCTTCACAAACTCTGTCTGTAATTCTTATTTCATCGCTGTGCAGCTCTGCTCTTTGTGGAGCCAAGCCATACGTCTCCCATAAATGAAAAGGTCAAATGATTTTTTTTTAAAAGGAGAACAAGGCATAGGGAAAGATTTTTAAGAACTATATGGTTCATAATATTGACAAAAGCAACAGAAAATCCTGAGGGGAGAAAAAGCAATTTCATAAAGGTGAGATGCTGTACATTGACCTTTTTGGAAAGGAGAAGTTGCAGGTCTCTATGTAAAAATGAAATTTTGGTTGGGTTTATTTTATAAAACTCTATGTGCCCAAAGGAAAGCATGTGGATTTCACACAGAACTAATTTTGAAAAAAAATCCAGCTAAAAGGAAAAATCTTCATTTGTTTAACTTCTTTTGCTGTTTAACACAAATCAAATTCATTAAATTCCTCTCAAAAAGAAAAATCTTGTCCCTAGCCTGCAAGGGAGGGAGGAAAGGAAAATGGGAAACTGGAACTGCCAAATGCAGACTTTCCTAACCAAAAAAAAAATTTACTTCCCTCTTCTCACAGGCATCAGTGGTTTCCTCACATCCATGTGAATGCAGCACCTGTATGTGCTTGGCTGCATGAGTCTTTTATCTCCTGATGAAATAGGGAACCCCATTAGCCTTGCAGTGACCTGCAGTCAAGTGAAATGATATCAGTTGGTGAATGTCACCCAGGGGCCTCTTCTGACCACACAGGTGTGACCTGTGCCCAATCAGAATTGCCTCCTGCCAGAATTCCCTCCCCTTAGCACAGGGATGGAATTTCAAATACAGACTAGACTGCAGAAATCCAGTCACAAGCAGCCTGACTGTCAAAATAGATGGGGGGCGGGGGTGGTGGGGGAAGGTGATAATCTACTGAGAATGCAACCCTTGATCTTGCAAGAGTAACAGTCTTCCTTCAGCACAGGGAGGGTGCCTCAATAATGATGGTACAGCACAGACCAAAGGCAAGGAGTACCACAAAATAACTAGAAAAAAGTGCCTGCCTTAGCTGGCATCGTGGTGGGGGTCATTTATCTTCTCATCCCTCTGGGGAAGAGGTACACTGTCTTTGCCTTTGCTTATCTATGATCTCCAGCACTGGATCTCCTCTCCTGCTCTGGAAACATGGCATACTCTGGTGTTTGAGACTCCCCTGGGCACTTTTCAGTGCCCATCCAGTCAAATCTGGAGGGAGTGACTCCTAGCCCTGATCCCCAGGAGGAAGAGCTCTCAGCTGTCTCTCTCCTCCGCAAAACTTGAACTGGTATTTGGTTGTGGCCTCGTTCCAAACTTCACAGCTCCTGTCCCCAAGCTCTTGGATACCTCTAAGCCCTAAGGAGGGCAACTCTAATATGACAGGTTTGGAAAAGATGTTTTGTATATAGATGCTTTTGTTGATTTGCTGATACAAATCATCTGTTATGAAAAAGCACTGAGTAAAACCTACACCTCAAACATTCTTAAAGCTCCTAAGAGGAAGATATTTGAAAACATCATTGGTAGTATCTGCTACAGAAGTAGACATTTTTGTGAAAATCCAAAAAAGCCTGAACCATTAGGAACACTGTAAACAGTATGCTTCAGGCAGTCAGGAATGACTGCAAACAAATGAGGGAGAATTTTAAAAACTGACTAAACAACAGAAGACTAAAGCTCCATAGATTGACGACAACAAGGATCAAACAACCAGCAGACTTCCAACAGAATCTTATTAATGTCAGAAACACTGCATTTATGTCTGGTTTAATCTTTTTTTCTCTGGCATTTCAAACAAGCACTCACTGAAAGCTTTTTTCCCCCCTAAAAATACATGTTTTTACTGTATTTGAACTAGGATCTGTAAAATGAAAAATAGTCAGATGAGATCAGTCTTTGCATTCTGTCATATGCCTTCATTCAGTACCCTTGATGTCCATGAAAGAGCAGGGACACCACGCCTTTAAATGTAGAATTCTGAAACTCTATCAAACACTGTGATAATACATGCAGTATGTTGATTACAATAATGTGGGGATTTCAGCCCAGCTCTAAAACTGTGCAAGCATTGGCCCAACAAAAACTGTGGGTCATAAATAATGGATTCCTTAAAATAAGGCAAGTGCAGCAGTAGTACCCTGTCCCTTTCACTGGTGTCAGTGACCAAAGGGATCAATTCACAGATCATAGGCTCTTGAGTGACCCCACAAGGTTTCCAGAAAATAACCAAAATGCCTCTCAACTGCACCTGTATAATCATCAGGAGGAAATCTTGCAGTGCCTATTCCAGAGTCAGTTTTGCAGAGATCAGAATAAGTGTTTTCCTATTCATTATTTATTGACAGTGCCATTGCAGAATAAACACTGACTTTGCTGGTGAGTCTTCTACCATCTCTGTCAGCTCATGTGTCTGTAGGTGGGCTCTGGCAGGTTGAAAGCTGCCTCACTGCAGAAGTCCTGAGACTGTGACTTTGCAGTGGCTCTAGCTTGTTTACCAGAGTACTAGTTTATACTGTGCCAGAGGATTAAGGGAATATGCCTCTGAGAGGCAGAGGAAGTACCTTGGGAAAGGGATCTCTTGAATCTTCCCTAAAGTAAACTGTCAGAGTTGGCCTGCAGGCTCTCAAGATTGCCACTTGGTGGGTTAAACTTTTTACTGAGAAAAAATTTGGAGTTATACCAAAGCAAAAAATGCCAAGTCCTTGATTTCAGCATTTTTCATCTGGGCCAGTATCTCCTAACCTGGGACTGTAACACCCTGACATCTCATGAGGTCCTCAGCTAGCCCAGAGGCTGCCCCAGAAGCTCTGCTCGGTGGCTCCTGCATCAGTGCACAGGTTCTCCCCTCCATATGGACGGGGCAGAGAGGTCACAGCATGACAGGGTGAGCCACCCCTTGTGTGACCTTCCTGGAGAAAAACAGTAAGGTGCAGGAATCCCTTGGGGAAGCTCTGTGCACCATGATACCCAGAAGACCCACGTCTGAGTGGCCCAAAGTGGCCATGTTTGAGCTACAGATTTACTGAATCACTTAGCAGAGCACATTTTCTAAAGAGAAGCCAGAGGACAGAAATTCCCTGAACTGTAGCATCCTGGATTTAAGCTCCCAAGTTACTCAGTGAATGGATTAGTAAGGCAAAACCCTTGCAGTATATCCCATGAATTCTCACCACACTGCTGTTTGCTTCCTGACCATCTGGATCCACTGCAGACATCACCCTGCATCCTGTTTCAGAGCCCAGGCTCAGCCTGGGGTGGGATTCCCCATCCTACCCCTCTGAGTCCTTCAAGTGCTGCAGGACTGGACTCTGTGCTCCAGATTCCCAAAAATATTTTTTCTACAGGGATAATCAACACCTTCTCCCTGTTAGCCTTGGAATCACTCACTTACTTGTACTAAGCTTTTCTGACATAACAGATGCTCAATAATGGCTCAAAATCCTTATTTCTGATTATGTCAACATAAAGTACAGATCAGAGTCAATAAAAGCTTAGTGCATTTGCCCAGACTCTCGTAAATCTTCACCTATGTCTGTGCTTTTTCTTATGACTGAGACCTAGTGGATATTATTAGCATGCTCACTTTGGCACACTGAAATTTGTTATTTTGTCAGCTCTTTCTTGATCTGATTCCAGCCTGTGTGCCATGTGCCANCTCTGTGTATGGGGCAGTATCTTAGAGCAGTCGAGTAATCTGATCCAAACCTTCAAGTGTGTGTGGCCTGTCAGTTCCTTCCAAAGAACAAGTCCCACAGCAACTCCCCAGGAGCAGGTGAGCTGGGAAGAGGCCCCATACTGCCTTCCCTTTAGGTTCTATAAAGGCAGTTGGATTCCAAAATCCATAAAGGGCTGTCACAACACCCACAAGAGATTTAGAAACTGAGTTCCCATTGAGAATTGTGAGGGTCTGGATAGGGCTGTGTTTTGGCCCTTGGCTTTCCCGTGGCAGAAGTGACTGCTTCATTTTGAACAGTCATTTCCTAGTCCCTGATGTACCTTCCTGGTGAGTAAGTACTTTCTGCCACAGAGAATTCTATTTATTGCTTTCATGTGTTATTTCTTCTTCCTTTGCTAATTGTTGGCCTACAAGGGCAGAGATCTGTATTCGTAGAGCCCCAGACCCTAAACAACCTCACTGCCCTGGTAGTGTGCATGTCGCCAGCCTGGAGATAGGCTGCACACTGTCTGGTTGGGCCAAGAGAGTGCTGAGGACTTTACTTCCCAAATCACATCCTTCTAAGGTAAACCCCAGGATGAGCTCTAGCCAAGTGTGGTTTTGCTCTCTGATTGCCATAAACTCTTACGTGTGGCTCTTCCAAGAGGCATAAGCCCTAGGGCTGCATTCAGCCATGTCAGCTCCATCTGATGTGGCCCCTGCTGTGAAAAGATTGGTTTTACCTGCTGAGAAAGGCTCACAATCCTAACAGGATGCCCAAAATCGGGGGCAGTGGAAGTGGTTTAGTTGTCCTCTAGCATTTGCTGGCATTCCTGTGAGACATCCTTCTTCCCTGCATCACTGTAACCTCCTTCACTGGCTCCAGTCTCACCTTTTGCCATTGTCTGTGTGCACACGGGCTCCAAATACATCTGTGCCCCATCCAATATTCGCTCGATACTTTTTGACTTGCTGAAACCACTTCTCTACTCAGAGAGTGTGTGCGGCTTTCCTCTGTCAGACGTGCTGTTCCCTACTGAAGCCATCAGCCATCTAAAGCATATCCTGAGATTATACTGCAGCAGACTGGCTGGGGGATATCCCTTGGGCATACACAGAAACACATCTATTCAATAGGCAGGTGAATTTTACTGAAATAAATGTGAGAATGCAATTGTAACATGAAGGAAGGCTCCTGTAAACTGCTGTGTGAATCTATTTCTAAATTTGCAAGTGCAAGGTGGGGAGATGCATTTTATTGTTTATATTTTCATTTTATTTGTCTGCCAGTTGGGAGACAAAGGAGAACAGGTGACTGTGCCTGTTTATGAAGAAGCCCTTCTTTTGAAAGATGTCAGAAAAGACAGACAAAAGCAAGCAAGTCTTGCAAAGCAGCTTCTTAAATAACATTGCCGAGGCAAATACAGCTGAAGGTTGATTTCCCTGATGGCTGCCTAGCTTCAGAGAAATTTGCCTTTCATTACTCATCCTTCCCCTGCCACTTTGCCAGTGGCAAGGATTGAAGGATCTCTAATAGAGGTTTCTGCTCAGCTATTCTGTAGCACTTAAACCAGATAGTGTTTATCTGGGCACTCCAAGGGCAGTGAGGTGTGCCCAGGGCAGTGGTGCTGAGCACACATGACACAGCCTTTAAAATAAAAGCTATTCTTGACACTTGGGGGGAAAAAACCCAAAACTGTCTAGGCAAATGCATCTTCAGTTTAACAGCACAGGGAACACTTGTTCAGCGTTGGGTCTGAGCTTCATCTGAGCACTGAGGAAGCATAAGGATGGCCACAGGCAGTGGAGCCCTCCCCAGCTGCTCTGGCAAAGCAGTTACACTCATACAAAATCAGAGAAATGCCCTGGATAATCAGAGCTTTTTTTAGTAAAAGTAACTGTATGAAGTCTGTAAGTACCAAACAGGTTCAAAAGTCCTTGTGTTTTGCCAGAAACAATCTCAGTGATTTGTCACTCAATGTCAATAGCATTCAGAATGTTTTTAAGAATAAGCAGCAATAAACCAAAAGGCAGTGTCTTCTTCTGGATGACAAAAATTTAAAGAAAATAGCTAAAGTACCCAATCTGTTGGTGGATCAGTGATTTTCTGAATTGAGATAAAGCCAATGATCCTGAAGGACCGAAACAGACATATTTAATATTTTGTATCATACCCCAGGCTGTTCTGTGGGTAAACTCATATGTTTATCTCAGGAAAGCTGCCAAAAGTCACTAGTTTCTTGAGCAGGTGTATAACTTGCATGCAAATCAGCCTTCCCAGCAAAGGATAAAGCTGCAGAGGTGGTTTGATTAAGGAATTGATTGTATCTGTAAGAGCCAAAGGAAGCACAGCTGTGAGAACACCCAGCTCAATACACTCAATATTTGATACTCCTTCTCTGTAACCAGTGCTAAATGGCAAATGTATTTAGATTTTCAGCTAGGTAATCACTGCAGTTTTGAGCCCTCTTGGTTTCTGGCTCTTGAAGACCTTGACATTTTATTTTGATTGTAATGATGATCATCTCCAGCTAGAATCTGTCTTTTCTTATTAAACATTTCAAAATGGTTTTGTTGAAGCAGATGTTTAATTTGTACAAATTCGAAACCTCTTCAAGATATCTGAAGCCATATATTCCAGTCAAAGAAATTATGAAATAATAGCAAGTAAGAGAGGAAGGAAACTTCTCAGCTCTACTCTTCAAATCTGCCTGCTGTAGTGCTGCATGCAGTTACAAGGTTTAGACACTGCCTTTATAATAGATTCTTCATCATTATAAAATTAAGTCACAGTACACTGTAGATTAGTCTGATGCTTACAACATCTTAGTCTTATCCTCTAAGTTTTTTAGTGCCCTGTGAGGGATTCAGTATGTTACTGAAGGAAGAGAAAGAAACATGTGAACTTAAATTTAGTTCGGGCTAAACGAAACTAAATTAAATTAAACTAAACTAAAAAGAGTTATGAAGTGTTAGGCTATAAAAAGATTCTTTATGCTTCATGCATAGGGTCAATCAATTTAGATAAATTATTATTTAACTACAGTTTAATCTTTAAAATTTCTTATAATAACAGGAAAAGGTGAATCTTTATCTGAGTTTTGTTTGATGATTATCACCCTTGCATTTAAAATACGAAGTTTCTACATTTGTGCTGAAGACCTAGAAGCTTTTAACACTTTCTTCTTCTACTGCATGAAGTAAATAAGAAAAGAAGAATGAAATTAAGTCAATTTCCATGTCTTCGTTGTTTCAGATGATGGAAAACTGTCCTTTGATGAATTCAAATCTTACTTTGCTGACGGAGTTCTGAGTGGAGAAGAGCTGCATGAACTTTTTCGCACCATTGATACAAACAATACCGAGTAAGTGCCCCCTTCTTACAACCCCAGTGCTACTTTCTGTACCTGCCAGTGGAAAACAGACCTCAGGCTGATTTTAGGAAACAAGTTTATGCAGAAAGCTGCTTGAGGGAAGCCAGGCTGTGTCATATGGCTATAAACTGTATAAGTGAAGGGGTTTGAACATTTGAAAATATTTGCATATTCCAATAGATGTGATTTGATACACATGGTGGAAATTGGGTGCTTTCTGTATTTCCCCACCATGGAAATAAAAGGAACTGGGACCTCCTACAGGCTTAAATATGAATTCCTCAATTCTCAATTCCTCTGACTCATACTGAGATGAATACTTGAGCAGATGTTGAGAAGGAAATAAAATAAATTATCATGTATAGTAGAGAGTTGAAAAAGATATCCTGTCTGGTGGCATGGTACTTGTGCTGGTGCAGTCCCTTGGAATATTACCATTATGGTTGGGTTTAACAAGGCCACAGGGAAATAAGCTGACAGAAACTTCATGGAGTTCAGCAAGGAGAAGTGCAAAGTCCTGCTTCTGGGCAGGAATAAGCCCCAGTTTTTGTGGGAAATAGAATCAAATTAAATGTAGTTCGGTAGTAGAATTCACAGGATTTTAGAGTTTGTGCTAAAATAATGTCTTGAAGTAAGCAGAAGAAATGGTACTCCATCTGTTGGACTTGTGGGGAATAAAAAACCCTGCAGGCTTTATAAGGTGATTAAGGGATGAGGTGATGGAGAAAGGAAGGGGGAGTCACCACCCAGGAGGTATTTGGGGGATTTGGCAGTGCTAGGTTAACAGTTGGACCTGATGGTTTTAGAGGTCTTTTTTTTTAACCCAAACAACTCTATGATTCTATGGTTCCATGCACCAGTATTTGCTGGGGCCCACTCAGCTGGAAAGCAGCCTGGCAGAAAAGGCTATTGGGTGAACACAGAGTTGAACAATGTGCCCTTATGGCCAAGAAGGGCAGTGAATGGTATGAATGACCCAGAGTCAAAAACCTATTTCAGAGCCAGACTCATTCATACAGCTTTGGACTTCCTCATATGTACCACATATCTGTATAAGTGGTTTTATTTTACCATAATTCCATTTATCTACAAGCATCCTGATAAGGACAGAGATTCTTGAAACTAAGCAAGATTTCTAAGAAAAAATACAGATGTTCTACATCTATTTTTCCTTCCTTTTTATTGGTAAAGCTTTGTAAATTCATGAAGAATTATTGTTATCATTAGTAGTAATAGTAGTAGTATTATTACAATGCCATTTTCTCTTTAACAGAGAATATATAAATCTGAAAAATACATAGAAAAGTGATGATAACATTGTGTTTTTCCTCCTGGTTGATAGGATACTTGAAGCGGCAGTACAGTTGTTGAATGCTGCTGCTATTAACTGAAAATAGATAATTAAACTATCATAGCAGCCATCTGAGAGAGAGATCATTCTCACTGTCCAGAAAAAGCCTGGCAAAAATCTGGGCACAAAAGTCATAGATAGTGAAGGGTTCAGTCCTCGTGTATTTCAGGAAATGAAGCAGGTGGAAGATTAAGACAAGCTACTAAATTATCTTTTTGAAGAAAGGGTGCTTTGTATTGATGGATTAACATTTGTTACAGGAGCAGAACCTACATATGGGTAAGAAAACGTACTTGAAACTTGGATTTAAGACAGCAACAAGAAGCTTTTTGAGTGTTTTTTTGTAGAGTCCTTAAAACTGATAAAAGGCTTTGGGGTGAGTTTGCAACTGAAAAGTATTCTACCAGGCTTGATATATAACAGAGGCAAATACATTCTAAAGGCTTCCCCTTACCCCTTTTCAAGCTTTTGAGAAATCTGCCAGCAAGATGTCACAGGCCAAATATCAGATGGATATAGCAAAGAGAGACAGCTTGGCCAGTATAATATAATTTCCTTGTTAGAATAGCTTTCAAAAAACAAAAAATCACATGGAGTAGATATAATGAGGCAAAAACTTTACTCACTGGCATTTCCTGAAAAGGTCAGGTTATGTAAAATGTCTCAAATTACAGAGCTAGCTAAGAAAAGTAGCAAAATGTTCATTGAACCTTGGGAGTATTTTAATGTAAGCATTAGGAGAACCATGTACATCAAACAATACCTAAACCATCTATTTTTAGATGTTTTCACTTCCAAATTATCCAGGGGAATGAAATGGAAATGATGCAACTCAGAAGTAGTTCAGGGCTGGTTTCAGTAGGGGAGGGCAAAGAGTTCTACTCAATTTTGTAGCTAGTGGGAGATTTGCACAGATTATTTTGTCTCTCTTATCCAATTAAAATGCAGACACTGTCAAACTCTGGGAAAATCTTTTATCTTCTCTCTGCTTCACTATTTACAAATTGCAGACTGTAGCTCCCTATCCTAGAAACATTTTGTAAGCATTGAGATTATGCAATGATTTATACTACATGTAAATGCCTAGGACAGATGTCTAGGGAAGCATGTCATGATCCCTTAGTCATTTCTCAGAATATCTCAAGATTTCCTAACCAGCTTGTCACAAGAGCAGACTTGGAGTTGTTTCCATCTGTGTTAAATCCTTTAGCTCTGCCAGCATTCAAAGCCTGTCTGTGTGTGTGCACGAGTTGTTGTACTTTAAAACCTGAAGATGAAAAAAGAGATGTGGCCTTGGGGTGATAGCCATGGACCACAAACTCAGGCGATTTGAATTCCCTTCTCAGCTATGCTGCAGCAATTTTTCAATAAAATATTCAAAGCATGAAAGACTTCCATTGGCTTAACACTTCTAAGGGAACTAAATTAAGCAGGTATTAAACCCCACTATTACACAGGCCCTAATGCCAGTCTTGTTGAAGTGAGATTTAGATTATTAACTTTTAAAAAGACCAATCCAAGCTAATGCAACGTGCTTGTCACAAAGCAGATAGGCTGTGGAAGACTGCTGAAATGAGTAATTACCATTTCCAATGTGATAGCAGGGCAAATAACAGAGGGTTTAACTTCCCAGTAATTCAGGTTGTGTCTGCCTGACTGACTAGGATCTCTGCACAATGGTATTGGAAGCAGTCAGGTGCTCTCTCCTTACAAAGTAAAAGAAGAGTCAATTAGTGCATAATCAGCAGGAAAAACAGATCAGTAAGAATTAGTATCTGCCACATAAAGTTTCCAAGACATAGGTTGAATAGGAGTTTATTATGACAGGATGAATTTAAATGTACAATTTTTCTAGACCCTAAAGTACAGGTTATTCATTCAGGACAGATCATTGTTTTTATTGCAAACTTGCATTAGGTGAGGGTATTTCCTCAGTATGGAACTTGGACATATATTTTGCAGTTTATGAATGCACTTACAGGTTTATTATTTTTTCTTTCCATTTAAAAAAAAAATCTACCTTACCTTTTTATAACATTTGAAATATTAAATAAATACCACTAAAGATACAGTGTACAAATTGATTGCCTAAAGTTTTTAACTTCTCTTCCTTTTTCCTTTGGATACAGCCAGAAACAAATGCAACCAAATTAGGTAGTGTATCCATGCAGAATGAAGTAGTGAAGTACCCATGGAAAAAGGAATTTATTTCTCCTTCTTTTAGTACTGCTGTGATATTTTACCTTTCTTAAAGGTAAGCTTTGATTAGGCCATACATGATCTGCAGTAATTTTGGAGCTGAAGTAATTTCAGAACTGAAGACCCACATACTCTGCTGTCTCAGAACACTCTGGTTATTAACTGAACGCAAAACATCCTTCATATAAAACAATGTTGAAGCACAGTTGAGGAAGCTCTGCAGAAGTACAGCTGTTTTGTTTACATGTGTCATTGCCTGAATAATTGTACTGAAAGTAGAGAAAGCACATGGAGAGAAATACACAGCAAAAGTGTGAAATTAGTGGTTTAAGGGGTGAAGGCTGTTACAACTAATTTCTTTGCTAAATCATCTCCTACTGAATTTTAATGTCAGCCCTGACAAGCTTGTGTTTCAGCAGAGCAAGAGTCCTTGACATGGTTAATGGTTTAGCGAATAAGTCTTTGCAAAAGTCATTGCAAATGTAACCTTGCTTTTGCTCTTATCCTTTACCCTTGCCTCCCCCCATCATGACTTCCATGGAAATTGCTTTAGCATAATGGCATCCTCTGGGAAAAGGTGTCAGAAGATAATGAGAATATTTGGCAAAGTTGCAAACTAAGAGATATACAGAAGGTCTCAAGAGGATTTAGTTTGCAGCACTGCCGGAGAGACAGTGCAATAAATGCTTCGCTGATTACTGACTCACAGGAGTCTGTGGGGAATCAGACTTATTTTTCTCTCTTTACTCATTGGTAAAATGAAGTTTTTAGTCAGGACCCTAGTTACAAGGTAGGAGGAAAGCTAGAACTGTTGAGGGCCTGGGGCATAGGCAACCTCCCAAATGTAGGGAGGTCCCATTAAACCTTAGTGTGTGGTGTAAGTTAAACTGTGCACAAGCCAGAGATGAGTTTGGTGAGGATCTGAGAGCCTTGGCCACCTGCAGCACTGAGTCTAAGCTGGGCATAAGCTGAGTGTGTCATGCTGCACGCACAGCAGATGTAGGGATGGGGTGTGGCACTATGGACACACATCTACACTTGCTTGTCTCTGTGTCAGCTGGGTGTCTAAGGCTCCCTCACGGGCAGGGAGGTCACTGGCACCTAAGACATGATACTGTTCACATGGGCTTCAGCTCAGTTGCCCAGGCATTAGGCATTTAAGATGCTCACACTTGAAAATTGGCCCAAGGTGGAAAGGATAACACAGAAGTAGTTGGGATAGGGGAGTGGGAGAAATGCTAGAGCATTTGAAACAACACTGGATGCCTGTTTTATACCAAATTACTTCTGAGTCTCCTCCCAGCTGGTCTATTAAACCCTCCCAACTCCACTGAATACACTGGGGCTCCTTTGCCTGGCAGGGGAGGTTGGACAGCCAGTGCACATAAGCACATCAGCATTTAGGACTCATCCCCAAAGTGAATAAACCTTCCTCCCACCTGCCCAGGCCTTCATTAGCAGAGGCCTAATTCCTCCCTTGTGTCAAAAGAGAAATGCTGAGCTCATTTGCCCTGGCAGCAGACCCCAAAAGGTGACAATTGGATGTTGAGAGTAAGAGTCTGGTTAGCAATCTCTGCAGCTGTGGGAACCCATGAGCCCAGTGCTGTGCACTGAAACTGAAATGAAAGGCATGTTTATATGGACCAGAATGCTTCCCTCAAGGGTCTGCTTGTAAACTTAAACTTGAGTGACAAGTCCTCAGTAGTTTGAAGGTAAGTGTACTAATTATCTCTGCCTCTCCTTTTGTTTTAGTTGGAAGGCATACTTCAGTCTCATGCTATTGCTGATCTTTCAGAGTTCAATACAAGGTGCACAGAAAAAATGATTAATTTCTAAGTAAAACAAGGAAAATAAAAAATTGTTAAGAACAATATGACATACAGACAGGTTCTTTAATTAGGTGAACTGCAGGTGAGTAATTTTTTTAAAAGGAATTTTTGAATGCAAATTTGCAAGAGGATAATAGCATACTAGGGTTTGACCATTTTTTAAAAACTGGTTCTTTTAGATTAAATTAGAATTTCAGGTACATGGTGCAGCATTGACATCAGAAAGGTATGTTTGCTAAGACATATAATTGCATCTATTTGCTTTAACACAGATTTCTCAAGTCCATAGAAATCAGTTTGGAAATGAAGCACACAGACAAAGGAAAGATACTGGTCAGAGTGAGCTGATTATATGTTTTAGTATTTCACAAATGATCAAAACAAGTTCACCAAGAATGATTTACAAAATCCTGATGCTAACAGATCCTCTGGTCAGACATAAAAGCTGCAAATAGAATTTTGCTTGGAAATTTTCCATATGAGTGGTTATTTTTAATGGGAAATTCAGCTTTCTGCAGAAACAAATGGCAATCCCTCTCAGTGAAAAAAATCAAACAGTAATGACTATTTTCAGTTGCCGTTAACTAAATGGAGCTGATTTATAGTGCTTCATTTCAGTTCTGCAATAGATAACATTGGCTTCCCTGCAGTAAGCTCATTGCTTAATGTAGGTGTAGTCTGGAAGCCTGGTCCCTTCCATAATCTGGCTTTCCCAGAGAACCACAAGAGTTTTAATACCACTCAAAAATCACTGAGAGGTTTTACAATTACATCAGATAGCTCTGAGGATTCTTAGGTGAGTCCCACCAGGCCCCATAGATTTGTAGGGATCCAGCTGAAGCAGCAGATCCCACACAATTTCAGGGTCTAGTGTGAGTCAGACATTCTCACAGCCATGGTCCTCTAGCTCAGGGCAGTGAGATCCTCTTGGTCCATGATCTGTGTTGAAGACAGAGGAGAAAAATGCATTAAACACCTCTGCTTTGTCCATGTCCCTGTTTGTGAGGGGCCCATCCTTATCCCGTGACAGGCTGATGTTATTTCTATGCTGCCTTTTGCCATTAATATATTTAAAATAACTTAATCTATTTAAATAATATTAACATTATAACACTAATATATTTAAAATAACTAGTTAATCTTTGGCTGGATGAATTTTTGTCCTACACTGGCAAGCTGCATCTCTGTATTTCTCCAGATCACCTGACCTTGCTTACACTAGGCCTACACCTTCTCTTCAAAAGAAGATGCCTGTTCAGCAAAGCTGACCTTTTGCCTTGTTCGTTTGATTTCTGACATTTTGGAATTGTTGCCTGCTCCTTTGCATTTCAGAGGAGTGTAAGAAATCAAAGTAAACATTTTATTTTGTCTAAGAAGAAATAATTTAATCTCGCGATTTTTTTTTTAAAATTGTTTTGTGACAAAACAAGAAATTGCAACATTATCCACTCCTATGAGGTGAAAACTCTGAAATTTGCTCTCTGTGGCAAAAGAGCCACCATGATGTTGCATCTTATTTCCTCATTTAGGTTTGTGTCATTCAGACTCTGCAAAAAAAATCATAGCTCTGCAAGCCTTGTGCAGTGCTCTACACATTTTGGCATACACCACAAGTTTTAATAGCATTATTAAGCCTTTTTTAGCAACACAAAGGCTGTTACAGCTGGGATGATTAAGGTGACTTGTCAGCTATGTAGTCATCCCATGCCTGTGAATCACTGCTGAATGCAAAGAACTAGAGGGTTGTTTTTTCAGATGAATTCTTAGTCAGGAAAAATAAACACCTTTATTCTCTCGGTCCTGCCATAGGCAGAGCAGTAAGTGATGATTCTTAAGTCATCACTGAGCCTGGAGCTAAGCAAACTAGGCAATTATTTAGTGAAGCAAAATACGGGATAGCAAAAGAGCTGTGACCCTGCTGCCCATGTCAGATCCCAGAGAGCCAAGCTGGCTGATGCCTTTGGAAGCCCAGAGGGTAACCAGTCCAGATGGATCTGGGATTGAAGAGCAGCAGTGTCCTCAGGGCAGCAGCAGGTTTGTCTCCCCAGGGACAGAAGCTTTGTCCCACTTCTGCCCCCTCTTCCTCCTCTCCTTTTTCTCTGACCAGAGGCCAACTCCTGAGCTTCTGGCAGCACTGCATCCTTTTGGAAGCAGTTTTGCCCCCACTGGTAAGAAAACTTGAACAAACCTGAACAAAAGGTGTTGTTTGTTTGCTGTTGCAAGGGAGCTGTGAGGCAGAAAATCCTTATAATGGAAGTGTGCAGGTAGGACTCCCTTACAAAACACCCTCAGCAGTGATGGAGCAGTTACTTCATTTTGCTGACATAAAGTGAGATGTTACACAGGCTTTCTTGTTGCAAAGACCTTACAGCTTTTTGGCTGAGACTGTCCATGGATGCCTGTTCAGCTACCCTTGCATAGCCTAAGTAACTCTTAATTCCTTTTATTCACAAAGTATATGCTTCTACTTAACAAAAGGCCATACTAGCTTCAAACTTTCATCCCTAAAACCAAATTTAGCAAAAGGACACACAAATGGGACTGAAAAGATAGTTAGTTCAAGCTTCTGAAATAAATCCTTCTGATATCTGAGAATGAAGAGAGAGGTGAAGAAGAAAGTGTTATCCTTCTCCAGCTGTAATTCATGCCAATGATTTTCCTAAATTAAGTTAGTTCATAAAGTCTTTCATATAGTATTGGATTCTTCAATAAAGTAACTGCTTTATATTTCAGACTCCATGCTCTGTAAGATACTGCCTCTTCCTGTGGTCCAGGGAAAATATGTAGATCTTCTGCTGTTTCCTCTGCCTAGAGGTGCCTTTTGTGCCATAGAACAGCGTGTGTCAGGTCAGTGAATGGATCCATGGACCCACAGCAGTGCATGGGTGGAATAGCTTTAACTTCTCTCCTCCCTGGCTGCCCCTAGACCACAGGTAACTGTAGTGGGCAGAACAAGAGCACAGCTGCTTTGAAATTCTACATTTTGGACCACTTCCAGAGGTACTACAAATAAGCACGTTTGCCACTGTTCATTCAAAGTGAATTTGCTTATTTTTCTGTCACTGACCAATAGATATGGTCAACTTTTCAGTGGTCAGGACTGCTCAGTGTAACAGTCCTTTAAAATAGCTCATGTTTTTAGCTAGAGAATATTTTAGATGTGGACAGGCAGAAGGACTGCATCTAGTAGTCAGAAAGCAAATTGAGAATTATCATTCTGACATGATGTGAATGCATTTGCCTCGCCCTATGCTTCGTTTGTTTATCATGAGATGAGGCCTGGTGCCTGGATGTGAGTCATCCAGCAAATATTGTTAATAACATGTTCAGCATTGCCAGATTATAGGTCTGAGCAGAAGCATCCTTGAAATGAGGAACAGGTGCCTGCTGTAAGTCTGAGTACTGAGTTACAGAAACAGCCCTCTAGTGCACCTTACTCTTGTACTATTAAACAATTGCCAAACTTCTTTAATTATTTCTGCAGCATCTTTCAGGGAGCTCAAAATTGTTTGTATGCAGCAAAAGAATTCCTAGGTTTGTTCACAACTGCTTTTGAAGCAGCATGTCATTATTTCTAAGAAGACGAAATAATCACTGACACAAAATTATAGCTTCCCTGCCTAGAACAGCAGATCCCCTTCAAACAGGATGCCAAGAACAATGAAGCCTCCAAGGGTATTTACAACAGAAGGAAATACTGAGTATGCTAGACAGAAATCCTAGCGACTTTTGTGACTTTTTTTTTGTGAAAAGTCACTTTTGTGACTTTTCTGTGGTTTGTTTGTTTTTGTTTTTTGTTGTTTTTTGTTTTTTGTTTTTNCTGAGTATGCTAGACAGAAATCCGTGCTCTTTGTGTGCATTCTGTGGTTTTTTTTTTTTGCAGGCTGCACAGAATGTTTTGGATCATATTTTCTGGTTATTCAGGTGTCCAGTGCTAACTGAAAATGCATTCAGCACCTGAATACTTTTCCATCTTCACTGGTAGTCCATTTGCAGCTGTGCCACTCCTGTCAGTAGTACAAACAGCCTGTTGAAAACAGGGATGCTGAAAGCCTCTGAGCCACTCCCTAGGTCACTAACACGGTGTTGAATGTTGCAAAAGAAGACAGACCAGAATGGATTTAAATATAAAATTTTAAAAGAGACCATGAATTTGACTGGTTAACAATGTGAAAGGAAGGCTGTTTCAAGCACAGTTATCTAGCTGTGCATTAAGAAATGCAGAAGTATCTTTTACATTAAGTCATTAGGGCAGATGATGTGAGGGACTAGAAAATGCAGGGATGATGAAAGAAGAGTAGGCATTAATACAGCAAACTCTTGTCATTTAACCACATCATATACTATAAAGGCTCTTTGACTCAGGCAATTTCAGGGTTTCAGTTTGCATTTAAGAGGTGAACATCTGGACTGTTCCAAAATTGACTGCTCAACTGCAGAAGTGCTGGTCAGACACATTTGATCATAGATACTGTAGTGATCTGTGGTAAACAGCCTTAAGGGGTTGCAGACACTTTTCCCCATCACATCATTTGTTTGCCTAAGAGTGGAGTTTCACAGCTTCAGCACCTGTTCTTACAGACTGTGAATTCCTTTATACCTGCCACCAAGGTCATTGGAGAAATCAGTGCAAGTCTCATTTGCAGCCATCTAACTTGGCCTGTTTGAATGCAGATAAGAATCACCTTCAATTAACAAATGTTGTGTGAAAATCTCATTTACATTATCAATTGAAAGTGTTCAGAAACTTTTATAGCCCTGAGTATGCAAGTTTGTGATAATCCAGGATCCTGTAATTTCTATCAGTTTCTCTCCCTTGTGAAATAAAAGCCAGATGTATGGAAGATAGCAGTGGAGAAAGTGATTTTAAGATAGTACTGTGTCATCATTTTATTAAAAAGTCAATTAAAAACTCCATTAAAAAGATAAATGAAAAAATACTAAGTGCAATCAGCCGTTCAATATTCACCCCTCTGAATGATTCAAAGAGGACATTCATGCTTTTAGGTTTCTTTAATAATCTGTTTCTTTTCCCCCTTGGAAGAAAGGCAGTATGCTAACTTTCAGTAATGAGCTGTAGGTCAAAGGGTGTTTTTGTTTTGGGTGGTGGTTGGTTGGTTGGTTTGGTTTTTTTGTGGGTTTTTGTTTGTTTGTGTTTTTGTTTTTGTGTTTGTTTGTTTTTTTATTTTAACTATTAAGACCTTGCTTATGAGAGAAAATATAATTTTAAAGTTGATTAAGATGAAATCTGCTTCAACAAACAGGTTTGAATTGAATAGAATACTTCCCTGCATTTATGCATTTATATAATGTTGGCATGGGAATATGGCAGTACATCTATACTTTTCACATCACTAATTTTGCCAAAGTTAGTAGTGGTGAAATGGCCTTGCATGGCCAGAAAGTCTTAGGATTTATGTGTGCTCATGGGCTATGTCTGGTTTTGTCCTCCTTCTGTACTGTCTCTCCCATAGAACACTATTGCACAGCAAGGATAGCAAACAGGAGAAAGTCATTGGGTTTTTTCCTCTTTAGCATGGAAGACCAAGTTCTCTGAGCCTTGCTGTCCAGCATGACAGCCACTGGAGTACAGGCAGAAAGGTGGAGAAAAAAAACCAAACCAAACATTTCTGATGTTTCGATGGATTCCTGACAGAACTGGGACCAAATGTGTAAGGGCTGAGGAGCAGTGACTGCATCACGATGCACAAGGGCTGAATTTCAGAGTGAGTTTGCAGTGAGTGGGAAGGTGCCAGTGGGAACGTGCTCAGGAAGGGAGGCTGCACCTGCAGCAGCTTCAGAAAGGCTGCAGCCTTCTGCCCTAAGGCAGCAGAGCAAGGCCAGCAAGAGCCAGGCACTTGCACCTCCTGCTGCAGCCCAAGCAGGGGGGCTTCATATCCCAGTCAGGCTAATATTTGAGTTGTACTCTTTACCAATACAACAACAACAAAAAGACATTACCAACCTCACTAACCTTTTATACTCTTATCTTTCCAGCAATCTTGACACAGAAGAGCTCTGTGGTAAGTTCTTTTTTGGGAAAGAACATAATCTATGCCTGCAGCAGCCCTGTGCAAATAAACATGCCATGTGATTTTTTTTTTTCTGTTTAATCTTTGTAGCTCAAACAGAAAATAATTTCCACTCAGAGAACTCCTGGGAAAATGCAGATGGCTTATAATCTTTCTAGACTGTCATCCCCTGTGTGCAGATTTACTTTGAAAATATTTTTCCTAATCAGTATTTCACACTCTCTCAGATTCAAGGTCTGTTCTGACATAAAGATAGATAGATAGATAGATAGATAGATAGATAGATAGATAGATGATAAAAGACTTGTATTTTATTTCCCTTTAGTGTGAGATATTTTTTCTGGTTAGTTTCTCACTTTAACATTTTTCATAAACCGTTCTAAAAGCAAATTCATTACTTTCCTCCTACTTCAGCTAGGGAGAACAGCAAGTTTGACAAGTTCTGTGATCCTTTGTCATAATAAAACTCCTGCAAGGCCTAGATTTTGGCCCAGTTACCCATTTCTGTACCTCATTCTGAGCTGTGAGTCATTTCCCCAACACCCTGTTTGCTCTCCAGCTTATCTTACAGCACCTGATTTAGGAGTGCTTCTTGCAGCAGAAAACAATTTACAAATGTTTTTGCAAGTTCTCCCACAAAATGTCAGAAAAAAAATCATATCATACTTGTCAACACCAACCAATTTCTGAGGGAAAGATGGCAGCCTGATAAGTTTTCCAGTGGTCAACAATGTTGAAGACCTTTAAAAGCTGAACATATTGTAAGGTTGATTACCAGCTCATTTACTCACCCACAGGGTGACATGGCCAAGAACCCACTAAGACACCTCACCCTCTGGCTTATAAATATATGAAAAGAGGCTCATCTGAAGTGAACTGGGCTGTGACAACTTCTGCTAGTTGAGCATCTGGCCAAAACTGTGCGAATCTGGCTGAGGTAGAGAGATGGTTTTGTTCCACGGGGGATTTACTGCCTGGATGTTGCACTGGAGGTGTACAGGCTTGCTGGCTGAGGGGGTGTCAGTCCAGCACTGACTCTGTCTACTGTCTGTTTTAATTAAATACAGGCTGCTTCAAATGCCTTTTAAGTCTTTCAGATGGGGCCACTAGGATGTTTCTCATCTGTGATTCTAGTACTGAGTTTATTCAACACATGTTTAAGCTTGTGATAATACAGCTCTGAGTTACATCAGTTCACCTCAGAAATTAAGCTAAAAAACATCCAGGGTACTTATTCTTAATATGTTTTCATCTTAAATAATTTCATTCAACCCCTCAGCAATACCAGGTTATGTCACAGTGTTCCTTGTAACCTCTGTTTTCATGATTTCCCTGGGAAGTTCATGGTGACCTCTTAAAAGCCCCAAAGGGTTGCTATTTATTATTTCAAAAAGCTCCTATCTAATCTTGTTCTTCCTGTCTGCTGTTTAGATGTTGATTTTTCTGCTATTCCAGTAGATCTGCTGTCTAAATAATTTGTCTAACACAGTCTCTAAGCTTTAACATAATTTTATTTATTTTTCACACATTTTCCTTCCTGTGCTTCCCTCTATTGTATTTCACCACATCAACTAAATGGGAACTCTGGTCATGATTTCCCAGGTTTGCTTCCTCTTTTTGCTGTAATCCCTCTGATTTTACATCAGCTCTCTCTGTTAAAAAGCTTTTTGCTTTGAGAAGCTACACAAGGATATCCTGCAATTTGTTATTTCCATGATTTTTTATTAAAATGAATTTTGCATGCATCATATTTGTTGAAAATATCACAGCACCTGGGACTAGAAGCTTATCTGCCCAACTCATGGTCTCTTAATTTCTCAGAGAAACAAGTGCTTTCAACCAAGCCTGCCTCACAACAGCCCCCACTTGATACTATCTGCTCTAAAGGCTTTACCAGAATTTTTGTATTGATATAATCAAATTCACCTCACACATATATGAAAACTTAATTTCCTGCTAGTAACTGTAGAATATCAGACTGAAAATTCAGTTTACAAAGAAGATGCAGATGTTTTGAAAATAAGTTTGTTTCAGCTGTCAAATTGATATTTACAATTTTTTGTATATTTGGCAACTCTTTATTGGAAGAAAATCTATTGAAATACTGATTTAGGTATTTTAAGTACACCAGGGATGATTTTGCAGAGAAAAAGTACAAAATTTTAAAAGAAAATTATTCTTTTCATTGTAATTCTTTTTCATTTTGTATTTAGATATTTAATAATGCTGTAACTGAATTCAGACTTGATAAAGCTGATATTCAATGAAATACTGTTTTTTCAGGCCATTGGTGTGGGATTCTGTCTTCTTTCAGATTATTTTTCAAAGCACTTAGGAGAATATGAAAATGTTCTATCTGTCTTGGAAGACTTAAACATAACCATACTGAAGGCAATGGACAAAACAAAGAAAGTAAGTAAAAACTGTGACATTTTCTTTACACTGTATGTTTTGTTTGTTTGGAGTATTTCTGGTAGGTTTCTTACCTGAATTTACTATTCATATTTAAGTTCTTCCACATATACATGTTTGTAGCACAATCCAGTATATAAAAGCTTGTCACAATGGTTGTATACAAAATCTTTAAAGTCCTGTCTGCAAACTATTACAGTTTGGATACAGCCAAATTTCTCTTTGTGAATGGTCTGAAGAATGTTCTTTGCACTGTTGTATGAAGAGGGTTCTATGTCCCCTGCCAAATGGGGGTAAGCATCAGCACCAACATTTGGAAATAGAACAAATTGGAAAAACAAAGAACGTGGTGGGTTGAGAGAAAACTCCTGGCCAAGAAGAAGATTTCATTTCCATTTGAAGTATTTTTAACAAAAGCAGTGGTGACAGAGCCTGCCAAGAGGAGGTGTTAGGGCTGTTGCCCACCAGCACAGCAAGGGGACCTTTACCCTGGAGAGAGGAGAGGTTTCTCAGGGATTTCTCCAGCTGCACATCTGACTGGGAATGTGGCTGTGCTGCTGGATGTGCCAGGCAGCAGATCCACCTGGCACTCAACTCCTTGTGGTTGTACCTGCTCCTGTGCTCAGACCACGTCCCAGCTGTACCAAAAGTGCCTGGATACACTGGGTGATTCACTCCTCCTCCCTGCCTGAACAGCTAAATATCCTGTGCAAGGTGGAACAGTTTCAAAAGGTGAGGGAAAGCACAAACCCTGATCCTCCAAACCCAGCCATGGATCCATACCAGGCTATTCATCAAAACCAGAAATTCCAGCCAAAATTATTCAGTGAGATCCCATGGGGTCAAAAAACATGGGGTTTTTTGATTTTTTTTTTTTTCAGTCAATCAGTGGAGAGATCAATGTAGAGAAAGCTGTTCTTCTTCAGTGAAGCTGTTATCTTTGGTATTTGGGTGTTTGTAGGAGTAAAGTACTCATACATTTTACATAACCTACCAAAATAAAAACCTGAAAGTGTAACTTACTTATTTAGAGCTTGAGCCAGAAAGCTGAATTTCTTGCTATGCATCTTCCACTCCTAATGAAGTGAACGGACACTGACTCAGTGTCTTGTTGAGTGTAGATTTTTTGTGTAGATATTTTTCCCCAACAGATTTTCCTTGCTTCTGCAAGGTAATTTCAGCATGATTTCTGTGTACTTTATTACCCTCTGTAATTTGAAAAAGGTATCAGCACAGCTTTCTTGAACTGAGTTTTCTCCAGCCTTCCATCCTCTGTTATCTGAAAGTGAAACCATCATCATCTGTGGCAGAAAACATTCGAGTCTGTTAGCAGGTTCAAGAAGCTTTGACTTCCTTTCACTGTTCTGGGGCCAAATCCCTCCTGCCAAACCAAACTAAACAGCATCTGGGAAGAGAGGGAGCCCTTGGGAGTGTAGGAACCATTCATGCTCCATTGCTTGATGGGAAGGTGATATGCTAAAACTGCAGAGAAATAGATTTCTCCAAGAACATATTTCAGCAGGGAGAAGACTGAGTTGCATTTGCAAGCAGTATACTCCAATACAAATCCCATCAAACCAGAAGATGGTAGGGGAACTCCAGTCTTTCTGTTCTGGTACTGTTTTCCCTTTGTTTTATCCTTAAAGCAGGAAGGAAAAACATCTGAGGGGTTTTAGAGAGATTTGTGGCATTTGATATTCAATAATTTCTCTCCTTAGGTTGGAGAGTCTGCATGAGTTGCTTATACTAGAGTGGTGAGGGCAGGTTAATCTTTGGTGTCCCTTGGTTTTTTGCTCCTGCCAAGTTGATATTTTCTGGATCAAAGTACTATCTGGATAGCTCTGTTTATTGCATTCTTCTTCATTCTATATACAGGAAGTATTAAAAATTAAACACTCAGCAAAACTTTACAGATTCATTCTTTAGGTCTTTTTTTTCTGACATCTTTTATAAAGCATATTTAGTTAAAGTATTTAATCTTTTTTATTACCCACATGAACATAACACTTTCAGCAAGCTACATTTTTATTACATTCTCTAGCTTGCAGTCACGTATAAATATAATTAAGAAAAATTTTGCAACCCACAGCTCTGAAAATAAAATATCACTGAGTAATGATGTAGATAGGTAAAATAGACTATTTGTTGAAGGTGCTTGACATCTCAGTTCTATTGGCTCGTGAATATTGAAAATCAGAAACTTAGAGAACATGTCTTCCCTAAGTTACTAAGCTGTAAGATTGTTGCTGTTTGTCAGCTATTTGGTAAGAACAAGTTTTGCTCTATCATTTTAATTTCTAGTATTGCTATAGTTTATTGCAAATGCAACCATCTGCTGGTGGTGAGCTGTTTTGTACTCAATAACCTAGCAAAAGCTCATTTAGTCACCAAAAAATCTAATTTCCATATGAAATTAAATTGGCAATATAAAAGTATTGTTATCTAAAGATATCTAAAATATCTAAAGATATTTTAGAAGATCTGGGATGTTCGAGGTTGTCCAAGATGTCTCCACAGGCCTGACAAAGAGGAGCTCAAGGAGACCCAGGGGCAGGATGAGACTTCCTCCTGGGGCAGCAGGTGGAAACCAGGTGGATTTTTGTAGGACACCAACTCCAGTTTAGATACTTGAATAGCCCTGAGGTCTCTGAAGGCTTTTTTTCCCTGAAAAGCCTCTGTCTCTCAGAGGAAGAGCAGGTGATGCTTACCCTGATCTGACAGGATCTTTTATCAGTCATTGCACCCACTTGAAGTTCACTTTTTTGTTGGCTGAAGGGCACCCCCCTCTCTGCCTGACTCCTGCCCTCAATTTCAGTGTTGGTAGAAGACTAACCACAGCGGGCTGGTGGCCAAGTGACTGTGCCAGGGGGATTTCAGGATGGGACACGCTCCGTGCTCCATGATTTCAGTGCCTGTTGGCTTGAGACTAACCTACTAGTCTGTTGTGGAACTGGCAATGGTCTTGACATAGAGTATCAGCTCTTAACTTACTGGAGCAACAACTGGAATTGAGACTGTTTGCACTGCCACAATGGCAAAGTGTGGGTACTGGGGATCACTGGGAGTGACTGAATTTGGCAGAGCTGCTTCCTCAGGAGAGCAACATGGTGACCATGCATGTGTTTCTTTTCACTGCAAGTGCCCTCATACTAACTCAGTCTGTGAATTGCCCCAAAAGGGACTTAAGACCATCGCAGCTGTTGTCAATGTGATCCAGTCTCCAGCAACAAAAACCTTCATATCTGAGCTGCTACTTAGATTATATTGATTATATTTATTAGATAGTGTATTTTAATTTCAAAAGGAAATAGTGCTATAGATTCTAAGAAAAAAGAAACCCCTGAAACTTGTTTTTACAGTAAACACTGCTAATAAAGGTGAAACTTTGATCCAGTGAGTAGGAGCGTAGCTTGACCTGTTATAACTTTTTATCTCAAGTGCAAATCCAATGACTATGATGCAATAGCTATCTCCTGGATAGACTTGGGCAGGACTTTTGAACAGTCAATGGAAATTTATTTTTTTTCCCACAGATTAAAGCCAGAAGGTGCTTTGGCTACAGCAGTTAATGCACACTTTTTCAAAGTGATGACCTCTGAGTGCATTTAATTTTTTACCTCTGTAAATACTGAGGTATAGTTCTTTTGAAGACAAAAGCACAGCAGGCTTGCATGGAAAGGAATGACAGACAACACAAAAAAAGAGAGATGGGACACTACAAATTTTATGTCTTTTCAGACTGTAAAAGTCTGACTCTTTGCTTTGGAGGGTCTTTCCTCCCTCCTTTGCAGCTCTTCTATGAAAGACACTTAACAATCTATCTGTGATAGCAAGGGACCAGACTAGGTGAACTAGCAAAATGCATTTGAGCAGTAGTTATCAAAACTCGTTTATTTAAGACTGGTTTTCATTCAGTATTTGCATACGCAAAACATAAGCATTAATTTTAGGATAAAAACAATACAATTCTTCAGGATGAGATCAAGACAATTTTTCAGTGGAGCTACAAAGTTCTCAAATATTCTTCCAAGTCTTTTTGGGGGAAAAAAAACCCCTAACTTCTTTTTACGTATTGCTTGCAAAAACATAAGAAGGAGGGTGTGGGGTGTGCAACAGCAAGGTGCTGGATCAGCACAGCAAATCTAATTATCTGCTTCTGTGAAATCATTAATTTTTCTGCTTTGCTCAGAAAACCCCAAAGTTAAGCAAAGCCAGTTCAGCCTTATTATTACTTTAAAATTTCTTGAATAGTCTAAAAATAGGAGCCAGTAAAGTAAAAGAGAAGATTATAGGTGCCAAGAGGGTAACAGGGCTTGAAATTTAGTTACTGATGGTGCATTTATGGTAATTATGTAAATCACTGCAATCTTGAGAGTTGATAGCCATTATAAACCAGAATACCTGGATTTTTTTTACTTGCATATTTGACTAATAGTAACAGTAGCATTTATGTAGATTTTATCTCAAAACAAATTATCTGTGAAGAAAGTTAGATAAGCATTTGTTGACAAGGGTATTCCACAACTAACATTCTGTTTGAGCAAAAATGAAGTTTTAAATTGCTTTTTTGTTTTCACAAAAACTATGTTAAATTGGCTGGCACCCATTTTTCCATGAGTTTAGAATTTATTAATATTTTTTACAGAATCTAGTCCAGTTCCCTTTGAAATTGCACTTTTTACAAATGCACCTTCCACAGAATTCGTGCAATGAATAGCTGCTGCATAAGAATAACAGGTACTGCTCAGTTTATTCTGAGTATTCGTTTTCATGCACTGACTTGGTGAATTTAAGAATCTTTTCCAACTGGAATGATTCTAAACCTTAATAATTCTATGATTTTTGATTGACATAAAAAAAATAGTGATAAATCTAAAGGAACAAATGAACTGTTTTCCAAGTCCAGCCTCCTCTGACACTGCCAAATCCACCGCTCAACCATGTCCCCAAGCTCCACATCTACACATCTTTTAAATACTTCCAAGGATGATGACTCCACCACGTCCCTGAGAAGCCTGTTCTAGTCAGTGACTGAATTGACTGTCTCTCAACTGAGGAGAGGAATGCTGGTGGTAACACTAAATATATCACCAGTTCCACCCTGCTACAAAGCAGAGAGGACCCTATGAGTAAATGCTGGTTTTTATCTGAGAACATTATTAATTATGGTCTGGAATTTTTATTTTTGTTTCTTTTTAAGATTGAGGCTATTAGTGCAAGTCAGATCAAATTCAGATGAATTCAAAAAGTTGCAAGCAATTAATTCTGAGGAGTCATGCAAGGATATTCCAGAGGTTCATGCCTTTCCTCTTCTAGCTCCTTATCAGAGTAATGAAAACTCTTGGGAACTTCTTTGATCTTTTTTTTTCTAGAAGTTTTATACTTATTGGATCAAAAAGACACAATGCTCAAATTTTTGCCAGTAGCAGAGAAGATGTGTTTAGTCAGAAATGAAGATAAAATGAAAACCCCCTTAATTTAATGTTCATGCTTCTAAATAGAAATTACTTCACAGCAGAAAAGTAAACATTTAACTAGCCATTCTCCTCCTGATACCTATCAAAACCACCATCAGCTTTGATGTTTTCTACGTATTGTTGCAAACTTATCCCTGGAGCAATGGCTTTACACATTTCCCTGCTACCTGCTATTAGCAAATACAGCCAAACCAGTTTCCTTTCTCTAAGCTATGTGATGCACCTAAATGGCACTTAAAGAGGAGATTTTATCCATGCATGGATTTTGTGCATACTGTTACTGCAACAAGAGTGTATTACTGCTTCAGTAACCCCAGCACAGCAGAGTGCTGGACTGCCCTGAGAGATGTTTTTACAAATGTGTGACGATCTTCTTTCTAATCAGCCACGGCTGCCTATTTCATCTCATTGCTGTTATGTCAGCACTGCAGATGCTTGGTAGAAATTGTCACCGTTCCAATTCTCTAGGTAGAATTTAAACACATAATTTATGCTAAATATTATACTTGGATAAACTTGTGCCATATTCAAAGTTGATTCTAATAATTAGGCACATCCTGCCTTTGATCACTTTTACAGTGAGGATGCTGTAAAGGGTACATGTGTGTGACGTCAGTACATTGAGCATGTCTCAGTATGGCTGTTGGTGAAATGATTTTATTCTGATGCTGTTTTGATTCCTTCCTACAGTCTGAAGAATTAGATCTTGGGGACTTCATTTTGGTGAAGTTATTCTGACTAATTTTATAACCTCAATTTAAAGTTGTAACCCAGGGCATTGTCCCTCTAATTTGGATCTAAACATACAGGGCAGGAGACATTCCATGATAAAGGGAAATTTAAATAGATTATTTCTTACTGAGTTCTACTCAGTGGTAACTGCTTTTCTGTTGACTTGAGGGTGTTTTCTGTAAAGATAAGCATAAATATTTTTGTGAAATTATGTTTAATATGACATATAGATAGGAAACAGAAAATTGCTAAGTAATATATCAGTAAGAAGTGTCCCACTCCTTCTCCATCTCAAGGAGCTGCTCTTCTGATAAATGGAGCATCATGGCCAAGTCACCCAGGGGAGAGGGCTGAGGCTGGCACCAGAGACTGAGAGGATCAAGAGCTGCTGAACCTTGGTAACCCAAGAGGGGGACTGCACTAGGATATTCCTAAACCCTGCCTCCTCTGCCTTTAGAAAAGGACAACCTCTTCTGCACTTTTTAAGATAGCCTTTAGACACTTTTAAAGACCACAGTGACCTTTTCCACAGCAAAATCACTAATTATGTGCATTTTCATTTGCATTAAAGGAAACACAAGTCTTTGCTGCTCACAAAGGTCACAGTTGCCTCTTGAGGAAGATGTGGAAAATTACCCTCATTTATTCACACTCAGTAAAACTAACAAGCAGAACAATATGTTAACACAGACTCATTTCACCTGGACTGCCCAAACTGTGTGCAGTGTAATGTGTATGTTAATGAACAGTAACTTAGGGCTAATGAAATTCAAGAAATGGGCCATTTTTCTAGTTTATGTACAGACAGCATCCGTGGGCTCCATTACTCATCAGTGGCACGATGCACTGGCAATACAAATGCTGGGCATGACAGTTAAGCTGGTTCTACCATAACATAAACATAACAAATTGATACAAATATGTTGTACCCGTGTGCCTTTAGTAAAATACAAAGTAAGGTAGTTTTTGAAGGAAATAGAGTGAAATGATACCAAAGTGTGGCTACTAATTCCTTAGGGCTGAGAGCTGGGCTTGAGTTTAAATTGAATTGTAATGGACAATCTTTTTCCCTCCATGACTAAGATTACAATTATTTAGATCATTTATATATGCTGAATACCTTCTTCTGTGATCTTTGAAGAACTTTAGAAAGGCAAGCAGTAGTTACTTTTCACTGGACAGGAGTTGAAGCTGCCCAGCTTTGGCAGAGCTCCGATTTTCTTGACTCAGCAATTCTTTAAAAAGAAAATAGTAAATAATTTGTAATTATTTGCTCAACTACGTGCATTAAGAGAGTTAAGTAATTCCACATAGAAGAGTTGTAAGTACTAATATTTGGATAAAATGTGCATAAGGAAATAGTCTTTGATAATTCTTGACTGCCATGGATGATGTTAGCATCTTGCCTGCCTTTCCCATCTTTACAAAAATAGCTCTGTAAATCTAATAAGGTAACACTAAGACATATCTAAGGATCACAAGGACATTTTCCATAGGGAAGCCCTTAAATATAGAAATTATGGGACAGGAATGTAAAGAAAAAAAGAGTAAATCCCAGTGCAATGCAAAAACTTGGAGCAGTTCTAATGAAAAAAATCTTATTAACTTTCAGATGCAGGAAAGCTTTTCTAGGTAATTTTTTTTTTTCTGAAAGAGTTAGAAAGCAGTAGCCTCAGACAGCAGCAAGTATTACACAGCCAATGTTTATATTATAAAATAATCTATCTGTGAGAGCCCACCTGAACAGTTTACAAAATGAAACAATACTTATGTACATTTATGTTGTAATTCAACATGCCTGTATCAGATTTACCATGAGTATCAGCAGGAAGCAATATGGACATATCTGCAACATTTACTTTCTGGATGCCCAGAATTTTAAAACACAGTTCAAAAACTTATAAGAAATGGTCAGTTCTGAGACGATTTGTTCACTTATTTCAGGAGCAATGGCAAAAGCTGGAAAACAAAATGAAAATATGCCCTGGATTTCTACTGAAGGGTTTTAATTATCTGTCCATGCTTCACAGATTCACACGTGTTCTTCTACCATGCCAGAGAATCAAAATTTTTGGAAATTAAATCATCTGTCAGGTTCACTGAAGTTTTAAATCAATTACAATGGAGACAGTTTAGAAGAAGAATAAAATATCAGCTTTCCTATTGCACAAAAACTTTAAGTAATCATAAAAGGTTGCCATAAACATTATTTATAGACTGGTGTGAGTGCCTCAGGTAGACAGACAATCTCTCATGAGCATCTGTTTTAAAATTGCATCAATGAAAAATTATTTGTTGGAAAGTGACTCACAGCAGATTAATCTCAAGCCAGAAGAAGTAAATGTAAACGTCCATGAAGCTTCTGGCTACGTAAGTAGCTTCTGAAGATTCATGGGAGTTTTAACACCACCTCTGAGATTTCTGTGGCAGAAATCTTCCATCAAGAACTAACTTACTAACATGTATTGTGAAAAGATTGCACTCATTTGGGAATAAAATGCTTTTAAAGCTGTTCTCTGACAATCTTGCATTTTACGTTCAAATTTCTAAACATCTTGTACTTGTGTTCTGATTGCAAACACATATATAAAAAATTCTAAGAGAAGTCTAAAAATCAGAAGGACATTTCAGCTGTAATTCACATTGGAAAGAACATGGAATACCTTAAAAATACCCATATGCATTGCCAAAAACATTCAAATGGGTTCTCAGATAGTGTAGGAGGCAATGTCATTGAAGTGACAGGTCTTCTTTAAAGCTTGGAGGTAGGGGTACCATCATCTCCCTTCAGATGTGGTGACTAAAGAAATCTCTTGTTGAAGGCACCTGATATTTCATGAAACTGTTTTAGACAGAATTGTGCCCAAAGGTTTTCAAGATCAGCTGAGTGAGGAGCCAACAATTTCATTCAGAGCTTAAGAGATGTAAACCTATTTTCTATCTCTGTTCCTGATGTGACCTCAACAAAGTAAGCAGAGGCTGTAGGGGTCTGCTCTATCCTCTTTGTTACATTTATTAGTGAGATAAAATAAAGAGGATGTTTATATAATTGTAAAGGTGACCCCCCTCACAATGCATTACCTACATATTACTGCAGAACTGCCAAATCACAGAATCACATAATGGACACAGTTGGAAGGGAATACAATGGGTTTTTGCAGATCTGGGCTTGCCAGAAATGTCAAATTTGACCCCAGCCATGGAAATATGATTTATTGGGCCAGGAAGACAACAGGTATAAAGATTGACTTCTGAAATTATCTACACCAAAAAGAGCATAAATATTTTTTGTTACAGACAACATATAGGAAATGTCATTATTCAAAGAACCACTATAAATTGCTAAGTATAGGTGCAAAATATTATAATAACCAAACACTAGTTATAATAACATTTAGATGCATTTAATGAAATTGTGAAATATACAGATACATGGTTTCAAAAATAATTAAGCAAATTCAAGGAACAAAAATCCATCAAAGAGTGTTTAATTCAGAAGACAACCTCTCTCGTACAGTCCTTCAGCCAACTGCTAGTGGGATTTTTCAGGGGAGTATCCTAAGCATGTGCCCTGTTCAAAGATTATTCCAATAATCAGTGTCTGAGATAGGCCAGTGGGCTTGAGAAACATCTTTTAAAACTTTAAATTCAGTTCTGCAGCTGTCAATCTTATTCTGGCTTTTCCACACTTCAGAAGTAATGTGGTGCTGCCATCAGCTGGAGTTGATGATGTAAAGAAAAGGGTCTTTTTGAGTAGAAACTGGCTTGTGTCACTGTGTACTTGGGCCTCTCATCTGAGTGGGAGTTGAGTCTACACCTGGAAATTCAGAGATCTTTTTGTCCATCAACAAAGGTTGGTTACGGGGTTTACATGTATGAACGTGGAAACATCCAACCTGCGTCCTTTCTGGATGAAGTCTGAACCTTCCTTCCTGTATTTCTAACTTAGTAAGCAAAGCTTGACCTTTTGTTTTGTTTTGTTTTGTTTTGTTTTGTTTTGTTTTGTTTTGTTTTTTTCATGTACTTCTTAGGACTACCAGGAAGCTTCCAATTTGGAGCAGTTTTTGACTCGCTTTCTTTTGAAGGAGACACTGAACCAGCTGCAGTCCCTCCAGAGCTCCCTGGAGTGTGCCATGGAAACCACGGAGGAGCAGACCCGGCGGGAGAGGTGAGCAAATCCCTCTTCAGCTCCAGGGAAGGGGATGAGGAGTGAGGTCACCACAAACCTCCACGACCGCTTTACATTTCACCCAGAAGTCTGATAGAGGGAATAACAGGAGAAATAAGGATACACTTTTTATTCTCTATAGGAACACATGAACAGGAGTTTTGCTGAAATTGAGTGCAGCTGGTCCTGTGGTAGGCTGCCTGTAGGACCATCATTTTGGTACATGTTAGGCTCTGCTGACTTATTTTTAAATCCCTCGATAGCTTAATATCAAATGTAGGAACCAAACCACTGCAATATAAAGAGCTCTGAAATTACTAAGATGACTGACTGTTTTGTTTGGTTTTTTTTCCTGCTTTATGATTTTATTTTTCATGCACAATGATCTCCATGTTAAAAGAAGAAATAGCCAGGCTTTTGCTTGTCACAGCTTCTTCCTAGGATATATGGCTGTATTCTTGATTAACATCTAGCTCTATAAACTCTCAGTCACCTGGGTAGCCATTATCCATCCAAGGGTTTTAACTGAATTTAGTACAATGATCTCTGTGATGAGGGTTTGTAGAATCAAGGATCAAAATATTTTTTAAAAATTACTTGGCTATATGGATTTTTTTCCTCAGTATGCTATTGTTAAATACAATAAGGAAAGCAAACTGTTGTATTTTATGGACAAAGAAGATCTTAAGACCTTTCTGTTGGAAATGCCATTTTCTTTTTCTGTTAGAAATGTCATTTTCTTGTTTGTTTTGCTGTTGGGTTTGAGATCCCTGAAGTACAGGAGTAATACTCTGGTTTTGTGCCAGCAGCACAAAAAACAGCACCTTGACTGTAGGGATCAAGCAGGTTTTGAAAATCTGAGGGTGCACTGAGCATGCACAGTGTCTGTGTACCTCTATTCATGCCAGTTCCTCTGCAGTGATGCTGTAAAACTCCTGTGAATGAAGAAACTGTGAATGATTACCAGGGTCAGGTCAGAGCCACATCATGGACAGATCTGGAGACTTGTGATTTGTGTCCCTCAAAGATTTAGGTTTATGCCAGATTAATCCTCCTTTTTTTTTTTTTTTTTTTTTTTTTCCTTTTCTTTTAACTTCTTTAATGACCTAATCAAAACTATGAGTCATTGTTAAAATCCAGAAAATAATTCAGTGCTCTCAACAGAGAGATATTCTCAATAGAGAGGTATTTCTTTTTATTTAATTCAAAAGGGAACATAGAAATATATGTTTTGAGAACAAAGAGAGAAGTGCTATCCCACATATTTTTCCTTAAAAAGTCTCCTGTGTTTCTGTGCAGAAAAGATCCAACAAAACCAGAAGTGCTCTCAGTTCAGTGGCCAGGAAAACGTTTAGCTCGAAGACTTCAGAGGAACAACAGCCTGTCATCAAATAACCCTTATTCTAGCACAGGTAGGGTGTTTCACATTTTAAAGATATTCAAAACACATGCATATACTCATCTACAGAAAAATATACACATATCTTCCTCCCAAAAATTTAATTTAGACATGGAACTAACTCAGATACTTTACTGGCAGAAGACAATTTATAGAAGGTATTAACTGAAAACTTAGGAAACTGAGGAAAATTAATGCATATCCATAGATCTGAAATTATAAAGGATGAAAACTCAATTGTGGGCTACACTGTGTGTTTTTGGATTGAATCAACATTTTTAGGTAATCTTTATTGCCTGCAGATACGAATGAAAAGGTGAAGGCTATAACAACCAAGTTTTCTGCCATGACTCACATCTCAGCTGAGGGGAATACATAGTAAACACAAAAGGAAAATACAAAACCTGAAACAAAATAGTATTTCATTTAAAATAATACAAAGAAAAGTCTACAGCAGCATTTCTGCTTTGGAAAATGATAGAGTACTCTGGTAAGTGAGATTTTTTGGAAGCAGTGGCATTAAGCACGAGGCTGCAGTGAAGACATCTCTGTGCTTAGTGGCTTGTCCCAGAATCAAGGCATGAGGAAAATCATTCAGAGTCAAATCATGCTTTCCTTTAGTTTCACCTACATGAACATTGAACTAGCTGCAGCACAACCTTTGAGAAGGTAAATAAATATCAGGGTATTTTTTTTTTTTAAATGAAAACCAGGAATACACTATGTACCATCAACTTAGTAACATTTTATAAATGTTTATCATTTATTTTTTCCAAAGGTTGGATTGAGGAAGACAGCCAATGGGTGATGCAGATAAACAGACTCCAGAAGCTAATTGATAGACTGGAAAAGAAGGTGTGAGGGCTTTTTCACCTGTTTCTTCTTTCACTTTGAGTAAAGCAATCCTTAAAACTCAAATGTTTTCAATGTTCCAGCTGCAGCATTATCTAAGTGACCTAACAATCATTAAATGCTTACATTTTTTCCAGCTTCCTCTTTCCTATTCATGGCACTGTTTTCCCATACTTCCCTTTCCCCCTTCCATCACCACAGATTCAACTTTTCATAAAGATGTGAAAAACTGTATTATTCTGTGACTGGAGGATATTAATGTATTTAGTTATGGTTGTCATGGGGAACATGCTACAACCTTCTCCTTTTAGGATCTGATATTTTCCTCTTCCTCCTCAAACTTTCCCATGAAATCTTGACAGAAAGTTTTGTTTCCTTTGTTGCCATCAGAGAATACTCATTTATAGAGATTAGACTGCCTTCCTTGTCAGTACAGTTCAACCAAAATCTGATGCAAATCCTTCTTGGGAGCCAGCTGCAGCAGCCCCCAGAGCCCAGAAACCACCTGTGGTTCCCACACCAAAGCAGAGCCCTCCAGGAGTCTGACAAATGATCCATCTGATCCAACAATGTCAGGGCTTCCCAGTGCTTGTAAAATCCTGAGACACATCTGTCAGTAGAGAAACAATCCTTATAATCTGTGTGTGATGACTTCTTCTTTTTTTTTTTTTTTTTTTTTTTTTTTTTTTTTGGAGAAGAAAGAACAGCAGAGGAAAATGTAAGGTTATAAATTCCTGAGTTGTTTTCTGCATTAAGTTTTCCTATTGAAGGACAGAAACAATTTCAGATAGGCACTAGGGGAGTGGCTGAATTCAGTGGATTTTGAGACCCAGGGTGTTTCTTCCTCCTTGTCCACTAGAGTTGTCCAGTTGGGTTGAAGTGCTCTCAGACTCAGGAGCAGCTCCAGTCCCAGTGCAGCTGCTGCTGTTCCTCCCCACAGGTCAGTGTTCACCAGCAGTCAGACTGTGTCTGTACTCCAAGGACATTGGCATGGGTCTCTGCACCAGAACCCACACACAGGCAGCACTCACAGGGACATGAAACAACATGATCTTGTTCTTTCTTTCTAGCTGATTTGGATATTCTCCTGTGAATATTGTCATCTAGCATTTGTAGTTAGACCTATACCCCTTACCTAGGCAGTGGCTCAGACTTTGGGTCATGGCACAAAAATGTCTCCTGTTACTCAGTTGGACTCACTAGTCCAACTTGAGTTCAGTAGCAAGTAACACACACAGAAAATAAGTAAGGGATTTAACCAAAAAAAAAAAAAAAAA
>VWYO01011973.1:116528-180153 GCA_013400275.1 Rhadina sibilatrix | reverse complement strand
AAAAAAAAAAAAAAAAAAACACAAAAAAAAAAACACCAAACCACCAACCCAGTAAATGGTGGTGACTTGGCACAGGGCTCAGCAAGAGAAGCATACTGACCTTTCTCTGCTGTTCCTCCCTCCCAAATGAAAAAACTGCCCCTAATTACTTTTCCCCTTTGGTCCCAGTTTGGTATTTCTGTTATCTCAACCTTATTAGCTGTATATGGCCACCCCTAGCACTGCTGGCCTTGCTCCAAAAGGAGCCCAGTATTCCCTTTGGTTATCCCTGCAGTCTGACAGTCTCTTGCATCACTTCTCCTTAACCAGCTGTGAAATTTGTCCATTCCTTGTGGCACTGTCCATGACTTCTGTCAGCTTCTCACTCTGCTCCTCACCATGCTCTGCAGCTCCTCATGGTCTGCTCAGTCCAGCAAGCTGTGCCAGGGAATACCCGTGAGCCTCTACCCAACAGCTTCCTCCCAGAGGTCATTTCTGCATGGGAAAGGCAATTACACAGCAGTTGCCACATTAGTGACATTTTAGTAGCAACTTGATTTTTCTCTGAATAGATCTAAATTGGATTTTGAAATGTCAAAGTCCACCATGAAAGGTAAGTGTGGCTTTATTCCCCACTCTGCTTTAGAAACAGCAGCTCGCTGCCCTGCCACAGGTTGCCACCTGACATGGACTGATGCCAAAAGAAAATATATAAAAGAATGTTACTTAAAAAAAGAAATAAACCTGGCATTCAGCAATAATGCAATGTAAATGTTACAGAAAGCAGCCAAATGTTTTGTGATAAATAAACTTACAACAAGGATATTTTAAAATTATCAAATTTCCTACAGTCAAATGACAGAGAACTCAGTCTGAAAAGGTGCCAAAGGGAAACAGTGGCAGGGCATAGACCTCCCACAATTACCTCCTTGTTAATATAAAACTTGATTAATAAAACATAGCAATTGCAAAAGTTTGTTTTTTCTAGTAGGCAACCTATCTATATCCATCTTTGCCTAACTTTGCATCTGCTTGATTTTGTATCGCACATTAAATATCAGCTGCCTTTCAGTAGCTACTAAAAGCATTGGGTCTTGGGTTTGTTTTTTTTGTTGTTGTTGGGTTTTTTGTGTTTTTTTTGTTTGGTTTTTTTTTTTTTTACTTTGCCCTGAAATAGATTAGAAAGGATTGCACAATCATGCTAAAAGGCAATTTCAGAAGCCACCACATCTCAGCTGAGGTGAGGTAGGATTGCAAAGGTATTTTAAAGCCCTAGCTCTGGGCTGCATGCTTTTTTATTTCCAGGCTGTGTGGTACTGGGCTGGCAGGACCTCTGTTCTGCACACTGAGCTACTTCCCTTAGGCTCCAGAGCCAAGGACCAGTGACCAGCCCTCTTCCCACAGGTTTGGGGACGGGTGCCAGCGCTCACATGGAGGTCACCCAAGCGGCTGTGCACACCCACCCCACCTGTGCAGCCACGCTCTGCCTGATGACACAACATCACTGAAGAACTACCAGAGATTATTTTTAACTCCTAGATGGGGCTAGCACATTATGAGTCACTGTTCCTACTGGAAAGCTACATGGTGAAGGGTAGAGTTAGTGCTAAGTTTTCTGCTGTGTTCTGTCAAAAGGGAATTTGACCATGAATCAGTTTTGTAATTTGTCTATTTTCACTCAAGATCTACATATACTGGCAAAGAAAACAATTATTTTCTTGCTACATTTAGAGAAACTTTGCAGTACTTCCTTGACTCATTCCTTTCTTCTCTTTTTCCATATGTTTCCTGAGAAAAAAAAAAAAATGGCAGTGAAAGTGAACTTTCACTTCAGGAATACACATTTTTTCCCCTAGTTGTGTTTTGTTGTTTTTTGTTTGTTTTTTTTTTTTTTTAAGCCGAGGTGTCTGCAATGACAATAAAGCTGGCTGTCTTTTTTTTCCACACACATTTCATGACTTGAACTACACAACAGTTTCTGAATACTTCACTCTTGCCTTCCTCTGCCACCTGCTGCTGGTGGAGATCCTCTGTTCATTTGAATTCTACCTGCACATCTCTTGTTGGCTTTTCAGCGAGTACAGCAGCTGTGCTGGCAGAACAGCTGCTACCTGAGATTAATCAATCCTCACCCACCCTGGGAATAGAAGAAAATTTTTCTCTTTGTTGCACAAGAGCTGTGTTCAGTGAGAAGTGGAGCATCACCAGCAGTGTGTTCTGCTCCAGCTGCTTATCGCAAATCAATCTGCTTATTTTTTTTTCAAGCATATGGATATTTTTCAGAATATCATAATGACACTGGGTTAGGAGGTACTGTATGTGCCTGGCAAGTAAAGAATGGTTTTGTGTGTGCTACTGGTTGGTGTTTGTGTGAATCACTGATTCCTGAAGTGCACATCCAGTACCAGGTGTACTCACAGACACATCTCTTTGCTGCTGCCCTCACAGCAAGGGCAGCAGTTCAGAAACCTGACTTGGACCATAGTGCACATCTCTTTCAATGCTAGAAAACAGCCCCTTGCAACCATGGATTCTCTGCAGGGAAGTTTCTTCTGTGTAAAGTTTTATGATTGCACAATAGTAGGTGATAGTTCATTTCAAGTTACCATTCTTGCTCATCTCCACAGACCATGTGACAATTTGAGAGGATGTCTGTCCTTTCTCAGTTAAGTCCAACATACATTTGGGAGCAAGCAGATTTGTTAAAATGAAAAATCACTTCACAAGCATTATAAATAAAGCTTTACAAGACAGCCTGGTCTGGAATTAACCACTGAGGCCTGCAAGATCTTGTAAACACTTGTGTTTGACTTAGAACTAATAAAGAAAGGATTTAACTTCTTGAGATAGAACAGAATCTAGTTATTGGAATAGTTTATTAAAAATGTAAGAGCAGAATACAATTGTAGCATTGACTTCTTACAATTTCTGTTTTCTTTTCAATTGTCTCAAAGGACCTAAAGCTTGAGCCACTTGAAGAGGAAGTTTTGGAAGAAAATGCAAGATCTGTAAGTACCATTCAAGATAATGATTTTGACATTTTATTTTAAACACCAGTCATTGAGACCACACCTGGTCTCTTTTGTTAAAAAATAATCTAAAAAATCTTTATCCTCACTTTTTCCAGTGATAAGAATCCATTTTAGTTAGCAGAATACACTGTGCAAAAGGCAATAGAACAAAACTTAGAATATGGGGGCAAAACTTTTATATTAATTTTTTTGCATTGTTTTCAAAGGATAGAGTGAACCAAAACCTTAACACACATAAGGAGAAAAATGTGTCATTAACAAGATTTATCAAATTTGGCAGCAGTGTTTATGGGGTGGTAGCATTCTCCAAATGCTGCATGCATGCTTTAACCATTGTTGTACATCCTCCCTCCCAAAAACTGCTATAGGAAATCTTATGAGGAAAACTGAAAGAATATCTCATGCTCATTACAACTTACAAAACCAAAATTGTGACCAGAAATAAACTTACTGTTAAACAAGTTTGTGCCTCAAGATTGATATACTAGTATTCCTTAATTCATGAACCTAACATTCATTCATTTGAACCAAACAAAATGCAAATCAAATACACATAAAAAAAATTATTTAATCAGAGGAGTTGTGTTTGATTGTTTTTAAATGAGATTATGCAGTATGACACAGACTGTTTATAATCCAGGATATAACAGTATTCATAATCAAGGCAGAAACAAGTCAAAAACCTGTACAAGAAATTAAGATGTACTCATTAAGAAGCACATAGTGTTGCTTTAAATATCCCATTAGTAAAGTTGACAAGCTTTAATAGATTAATCAGTAAATAAACTACTTGAAAGAGCTAAATGATAATTATATTAATTCAGGATAAATATGTCTTCTGCACTGTTGACTGTTTCCATAGTCCTGTTTATAAAGACTTCATTTTCCTGCAGAATTATGCAGGGGAAGCCCCCTCTCTATTCATCACCTAACCCGGGCTATCTTAGGCATCTCACTCAGGTGAGGGTCAGGGCTCTAAAAGGTAAAAACTATGAAAGCATCTTAACAAAACAACAATGCATTCAGTGCAGATAATGGGGACATGTTCTTATCCCAAACCTCATATCTGCTGGCATACAGATTCATCCAAGGAAACAGACTGACTTTATTACTGAAGATCTGAAAGAACAACCTTTGCTTTGCCCTCTTCTGAAAAGACTCTCTGCTCCAGAGTTAGGACAACTATCTGAAGTGGACACTCCTGCCTAGACATAAAAGCCTTGATGCTTGAGCATTTCTACTTCTCCACTCCAGATCACTAAAACAGGGACTGCAAACTTCAAGGGAACTTTTGTGGGTTTTCTTTTATGACTCTGGTTTGTATTGTTTCATGTATTGTTTCAAGACTTTTCTGAGTTTAAAATACAAGAAATTCAGAGGAAGATGTGGCAGTAATATTGTAATGGTTTTGTACCAGCACATAATGATCGTTCAGCATCAAATGTCTGTGATAGAAGAGAAAGTGGAGGAATTCCGTCTTGCTCTGAAGCAGTACGTGCAATCTGCTTCTGCTCAAGGTGACTGCTTGCAGTAAGTACAATGTTATTGTCCTTGGGCTGAAGAAAGAAATGCAGGCTTTTTTCTTTAATAACTCAGATTATTTGTGTAGAGAGAACCTATGACACCTTTCTTGGTGGGTTATGTGTGTGTAAGACAGAGATTTTCAAAGACACCTAGAATTAGAAAGAGATGTTAGAATGTGCAGATTTTAGGTGCTATCACAGAATGACAGTACATCCCAAAGATGCTAAACAATGTTAGCTCTTCAGGTTATCAATTCATGACTTCTGGAAGCTCCTAGGCTGACAGTCTTTATTGGAAAACTCATTTGCCATCCTTCATTTGTGCTCACCTGGCAAAGCAGCAACTTATCAACTTGTTTGCCAGTCCTCTGCTTGGAAGCTTTCAGAGTCTTCCCTTTTTGCTGTCATTGTAAAATTTTAATAATTTCATATTAATATTTCATAATAAAGAACAGGGAAAATTAAAAAGCAAAATTTTCAATGAAACTGTGTTTCTGCTTTGCTCCTTTTAGAATTAATAAAACTTTAATTTATGTTATTCTTAAGAATAACATCAGAATAAATGTTAGTTAAGAATAAATTTTAGTGGCTTACCATTGTGCTTAATTTCTGAACTTAACATAGGGGAGAGATCTACCATCATACATACTACAGACCGTTATGAAAAAGATATTTTGTAATGCGTACACAATACAAAAACTTCCTATATATTCAAGGGCTTCAAAGACTGCCTGTCACATCCCTAACTTATGAGACTTGTTGCTATGAGATTATCACATTTAGGATTGTTATCAGTAGTGGTCATAAAGATCAGAGAAATTAAGCTGGAAGAAGAGTGGTCTTTCTGTAGTGGTTCACTTGTAAAGGCAGACTGATGAAGAAAATAAAATTCCCTTGTTGGCCAAGAGATGAAAAAAAAACCCAATGAGAAGTCCTCCAGGCCTGCTCCCAGAAATGAGCATCCAGCAAAACACTGTAGTGACTGCAGACTTGTCGGGGAAGAGAGATTACATGACTTCAGAATGCAAGTTAACAAATGGTGGCAGAAAGTTCCTTTCTTTCCCAAGTTTGCAGGGATTTGGTAAGTCTGTAATGCCACCTAATGGATGGGTTTTGCTGTAGCTCTAATTGACAGTACCTTGTTTTTTCCAACAGCTTTTGATATTTTTGGCATATTACCATGCACTTTCACATAAAGCAGGAGAAAAGCAATAAATCATAAAACATTGCTGACTACATTATGAAGCGTAAGCTGAGACCAGTTTTCAAGCACGTCATTAGTGAGGTCAACAATCTCACACTTGGGCTCAAGGAAAGATCTGTGTATATACTTTCTGTGCTATTTATCTAAACACTAATTCAAGTACCCAAGTGAATAAGTACCCTACACACTATAAAGCTTTTATGTTCAGGATAATAAGCAGGATGGTTCTGTGTAGAGGATCAACAGATACTCTGTGGGTCATTTTTCACTCTTGAGAAACTGTTACTTGAATAACTTAAGAACAAGTAACTAGTATGAGAAATACTACTTTAAAAGCATATTTGCAGCAGATATCAGCCTATCTGGCTTCATACTCCATTATACGTATACCTCATTTACTCCAATTGCTTTCAAAGCACCTAAATTCTATGACACTTTGATGCATCTCTCATACAAAATGATAACTTCTACTTATTAGATTATCTCCCCTGAACAATTACCACAAGCTGTTTGATTAATTTTGTGTTTAGCATTTGTTTAGATAAATTACACTATTGGAGCAATATGAAAAATGAGTTTCAGAAAAAATATTAATTAATATTAAATAAATAATATTATTCAATTAATGAGTTTCATTAAAATTAATTAAAAATAAATATACATGGGGTTTTATTTTAAAATGCTCATATAATTTGCAATATATGATCACTTTGATCACTCATTTGTTAAATTTATTGATTGGGTTGGTTTTGGGTTTGGTTTTCTTGTTTTGTTCTGTGGGGTTTTTTTTTCAAAAATCCCTGCATTTTTTCCTACTTATAAGCAGTTAGGAATAAAATGTATATGTCAAATAACTTTGTTTCATTAAATTAGTTCTATTGTGAAATTTTTAGTGTTTCCATACAGAAGCTTCCAAGTAATTTCCACTTCATTGTCTATGAGTTCTGGGAAAACAGTGATGCCTGGAATAGGTAAGTGGCAGGACTTTGGTGGCTTTTTGTTTTGGTTTTTTTGTGGGTTTTTGGTTTTTTGTTTTTTTTTTTTTTTTTTTTTTTATTGATTTCTTNTTTTGTTTTGTTTTTTTTGGTTTTTTTTAATGGTAACATATTAAGTTTTGAAGGTTAGAAATCAATTGTGTAGAAAGATTGAGTACTAATTACTTTAAATACTGCTAAATGATCTTTTGCTAAATATATCAAATAATACTTCAGAACAATACTTTCATTGCTAAAGACTTGAATATACTGAAACATAACTAAAAATGCCAGAAAGACAACGGTGATCATTCAAAACAGAAAAAGTCCGAAAGTGAATACATACAGATACAGCATTGGCTGGATGTTAGTTCAGCAGAGACAGAAAACCAGGAAGACAGCAATATCACCAGTTTCAAGGTAAAGAAGAAACAAAAAGACACAATTATTGAAACAGAAGATGTGCCAGCCTGCAGCACACTTCAGCATGCAAGTAGTAATGAGGAACTTCCCGATCCACATCATAGGAGCCCGTCTGACAGACTCCCAGTGTCTCTTTTGGGCCCAAAATAGGAATTATTAAACATCCTACCAGCTGAATTCTAGCCTCCAGCAGACAGATGACTAAGGAATTGAGGAGAGACAAAAGTCTTGTCCTTATCTGCATTAAGTTAAAACACTCAAATAAACCAACCCTATGATCCTAAATCTGTAGACACAACCTGTTCTTAGGGAGATGGAGAAGCCTCTTGCAGCTTTGTTGCTGTCCTTTCAAACAAAACCACAGTTTTGCTGGGTTTCCTATCACAAAGGCTTAAGAATACTGGTAACACATGTCAACACTGTACTGGGTCACAACCAAGAGATGAGCATCAGACTGACAGCGAGCTGCACAGAAGAAAACCTGTGTTTAATATAAACTTCATAGTTTATCTGGTCTCCTGACCCACTATCACTGCAAGTTTTAAAGCACAGAATCTCTGTACAGCATTAATTGTGAAATTTCTAATGCTCTTTAAAAAAAAATTTGAGCCCCTTTAAAAAACCTGTTATGTTTTTATTTTTTACAATTATTTAGCCACCTTCAAATGAATCACAGCAAGGCATTCCAAAGAAGTAACGTGGATTTCTTGGAAACTCCAGAGCTCATCACAACAATGCTAGTTCCTGGTAAATACAACTTTTCACACTTTTTTTTTTTTTTTTTTTTTTTTTTTTTTTTTTTTTTTTTTTTTTTTTTTTTTTTTTTTTTGTTCCATGTGAAAGGTTCTATTAGTGTATTCCATAGAAAAGACGATTGCATAATATCACCCTTATTCATATCTTCTTTGGTAAAGTATAGAGGAGAAAAAGACTCCAAATGTTTTTATTTTAACCACATAAATATAAAATGCATCAGCAAGGAGAAGACCCACAGTGCTTTATTTTACATAGTGTGAAGTTACACTAACATACACTATTTAAGAAAATATCTAAAATAAACAATACTATTTGTGAGTGGTAAAACAGATCCCATTTAAGCTTTTCAAGGGAAAAAATACTATGTGATTAAGAGTTCAATTTATTCCTACTTACATTGACTGAAGGGAGCCTTAATTACTAATAAAGGATATTTACTAACCAACTTGTTGTACACACTTCATGCTATGTTAAAAAAATGTGGTAAAGATTCTATATTATTATTCTTAATACAAACCAATGAGCAAGTAACATTTTTGTCTTAGAAGTAAGAGTTAAAAGACACAGTGCAGGTGCAGGATGAAGCAAAGCATCAGTCCCATATTTACAAGAGAGAGGACAGGTTTTTGGGTTTTTTTTAGGGAACACAAATCTATTACAATGAAGCCCTAATTTCCTATATGTCTGACTACAGACTAAATTTAAAATAATAAAACTCCACTTAGTAGAAAAATAAATGTAGTCCTGTGCCCAGGGTTTGTCCCAGCCAAGACATCTTCAGACCTCATGAGCTTGATGTGGACACAAAATTATATGCCAGGGATGCAGAATCAGGAGATTGAAGTTAATGAACTGAGTATCTCTGTAACTTGTATCTTACTGGGGTATTGCTGGATTTAAGACAAACCTGATTGTAGGAAACAATGAAGCCTTTTCCCAAAATTCTTTGTGTGCAAGATACTGCACATGATCCAGCAGTGTTCTAGGGGAGTTCACTCATGGGTAAAGTACAATTAACATAAAATAAAATGTAAACATAATTTTTAAGTGCCTAAATATGGAAGTGTCTGAAATTGGATTCCAAGTACTCATTAAAGCATTTACTCTGCCTGCTAAGAAGGATTTCAGTCTGCAGCACTCTGTCCTGGCAGACAGTTTCCATAGAAACAGCATTTCTCACTGTGCACTCCTTGCTGGGGTGGGGGGGAAATGGGAATTAATGCATTCACAGTTCTTTGTACAATTTTATACATTACCTGTAATTTAGAAATCTGTGCAATAATTTGAACTCTGTTTCATGGAAGAGCTTCCCAGAACTGATCTATACAAATCATATTTGTGTTTGAAAGACAGAAAATGATCTTGAAGTAAAAAATGATGGCTGCAATCCCACCAGTACGTTTTACAAAAGAGTTCAGGCACTATAAAGTGATATCACTGTAAAATCAAAAGGAAAAACTCTAAACCTGTCTGCAGTTAGAACACAGATAAGCTCCATTCTAAAAACAAATTTACCCTAGCTGAGAAACTTCCAAATTACTTTTACACATCTGGGTAACTAAGAACTGAATCAATTGCAAATTGTAATCTGAATCTGATTCATTCAAAGTTTACAACCCATAAATCTTTACCAATTACCTAAAATTAGTAAGGATACACTTATGTGGCCAAGAATGACTCAGGAAGACAAGTTTTCAAAACTGTTTGATCCAGTACTATCCTAAAGAAAATTAATTTACCATCTGTTAAGAGGAACCACAAAGTAATTATAACCACCCATAGAACTCTTAACTCACCCAGTTGCTTCAGCCAATCTACCAGGGTGGCATGAATCACTCAGTTCACATTCCGTGAACGTCTCATTTTTATACAAGATCCGGACTTGAGGGCTCTAGAGAACCTTTGAGCAAAGAAAACAGGCTAAGGGGAAACCATTGAATGCTTAGAACACTGTAACCCACAAAATAAATAGTTAAATTGGCATTTTTGGGGGCTGAAATGCATTAATCCACTGATGTTTCAGAGACTACTAGGCTCATAGTCTGAATTCCCATAGGACTCTTGAGTACTTTCTCATCATTTTTCTTCATGAATAATCATTTTCATTAAAATAGCATTAATGGAAGCATTTATGGATACACACATAAGAAATAAGGTCTGCTAATGAATTTCTGTAGTGTGAAACCTACGTAGCCTAGAACATCCCTCTACTAAGGGTTCTTGGCATCTCATACAGTCACAGTTCCTTTCCTTCCTTCCCATCTCTCTCGATGAATCTTGTGGTTCCTCTCTGCATAAAGCTCCATTTCAAAAGGGCAAAGGCTAGAGATTGTGGGGAAGAAACACATTGGTTCCACCCTAGCCCTGCCTATAATCTGGTGATTACAGAACTTTTTATGAGAATGACATTTTACAAATCCATCAATTCTCTTACTTTTGAGGACAAAAAGCTATTAATTCCTAGAGTTGTGTAAAAAACCCATCAGATTTGAGTAATGTCACCAGGAAAGCAAGTCATTAAAGCTAACACAACCACCCAGGGAACAAAATGCTTGTCTTAAAAACTGACACACACAGCAGCAAAGGATAGAGGATTTATTTGGTTTGCAAAGAAATGCAACTCATGCTCACAATTCAATAAACTCTGCTCTCTTTCAGCATCGTGGTGGATCCTCAATAACAACTAGAATCTGTGGTTCCAAGTAATGTTAAAGTGGTATTGTCTTTCATTACGCTAACACTCATATTGCAGTGTACAGGTGAATTTATGATGTGATAACGTTTGTTATTATGGATGGGATCTTTTCCACTTTATCCATTCTAAAATCTGGAAAACTGCTTGTTTATTATCTTTTCTTCTTGTGACTAGTTCAGTGAAATTATGCATTTTAAAAATTGATATAAGACAACAATGATAAACTATTTATTTCTCTGACAGTCCAAACTATCACAGGGAAGTATGTCTTGAATGTATGACTAAATATTTCTGAAAAGTTTTATTACTGCATTAATAAACAACCATTACTTAATGCTGCTGTGGTCTTCTTTTACAAAAAGTATGAACCTGCACACACATTTTCATACATGTCTGCAGAGAAGCTTCAAGTCATTAATGAATGGCAGTTGCAGTGATGACATAGGGACAACTCTTTGTGCTAATACAGAACTTCTCCCAGGATATTTTCTGCTCACAGCGAGACAAGGCAACACTGTCTTCTCTTAACAGACTCTTAGTCCTTACCCTCACAAGAGGAAACATACCTGCCCTTCTGTTGTCACTACAGAACCCCACAATGAAAATTGCACAACCTCTATGTCCTGATCACTCAGAAAGTATTTTCTTTAGATCTCTGGCAGGTCACTACAAAATCATTACACTGCAGTTACAGCATTAATAGCCATAAACCTCGAGCTTGTTTGGAGGTTGGTTCTAGCAGGGGGCAGGGCTACTGTATACCCTTGACCAATGAACAGCACCATCTCCATGGGGAGATCACCCTCTTCAATCAGTGTGCAGATTTGGTTGGGATGTGCCTGGAGCATTGAGGAGGAAGTGGACACCCACAGGTCAGCTTAATCAACCTGGTCATCAGTGGGGTGACAGATGTTGCAGCCAGACTGCCCTCACATCCAGGGGTCTGGGGGTCCTGGTTGATTGAACATGAGCCAGCAGTGCCCTGGCAGCCAGGAGGGCCAACCGTGTCCTGGGGTGCATCAGGCACAGCATTTCCAGCTGGGCAAGGAAGGGGGTTGTCCTGCTCTGCTCTGCACTGGGGCAGCCTCACCTAGAGTGCTGGGGGCAGTTTTGGGCACAACAGTGTAAAAGAGATATAAAGCTACTTAAGCGTGTCCAAAGGAGGGCCATGAGGATGGTAAAGGGCCTACATGGGAAGCCACACGAGGAGCTGCTGAAGTCACTTGGTTGGTTCAGTCTGGAGGAGACCGAGGAAAGACATTGCAGTCTGCAAATTTCTCATGAGGAGCAGCAGCCACTGATCCCTTCCCTCTGGTGACCAGTGGCAGGACCCAAGGGAATGGCATCAAGTTGTATGTGGGGAGACTGAGGTTAGGCATTAAGAGAAGGTTCTTTACCCAGAGGATGTTGGAACACTGGGACAGGGAAGTCAAGCACCAAGCCTGACAGTTCAAGCAGCATTTGGACAATGCTCTCAGGCACATGCTATGTGTCTAAGTGTATCCTGTGCAGAGCCAGGAGATGGACCTTGATGATCGTTGTGGGTCCCTTCAAACGGAAGATATTCTGTGATTCTGTAAGACCTGGAAGTAGCAATACTTGATTCTCTAACAAGTCATGATGGTTTCACGTGCATCTGAGGTACGTCCTCCAGCACAAGAATGGGCAAGCTACCACTGTACCCTCACACTTCCATAGCTGGTTGACAAGATCTACATGCTACATGACCACTCTCCCCATTCATTATTCATTTAGCAGTCTAAGGTTACAAACAGTACCCAAAAAGAAAAGCCATGTTCAATAAAATACCTTCTTGTCTAGTTTTATTTCTTCTCAAAAAAAAAANTATTATTTTTTTATTTTATAAAAAAAAAAAAAAAAAAAAAAAAAAAAAAAAAATTACCATATGTAATTGAAAGGGGGGAATTTCAACTACAAACAAGCAATCTTCATTGCAGTAAGGTCCTGTATTCCAGAAATCATGACAATGTCTGAGCTCAAGATTAAGAAAGGTGTCACATTTAGGTTCCTGCATGTGACCAAGGCTCTTATTTTATCAGTGGAGTTCTGAGGTGAGTTATTTGCCTAAACAAAGGTATCTAGTGCATGTGAGTTATTGTAAAGGACACCAGCTGGTCTCCAGCCCCCAGCTGAGGATGACGTGTTACCTGTAGTTTTTCTGTCACTTATGCCAAGCCCATGCAGCAAGTGAACTGGAATTCCAGGAGAGTCTCAGATGACACCAGATGCCTACCTTTAAGCAACTGAATCAAGCCTTTGCCAATAAAGTTAATGAGGCTTGGTTCTCCACACAAATGTGGATGTCAGAGAGGGATACATGTACATCTGAATTTATGTGCCCATATTACAGACAAATTTCACCTTTATCTCTCTCACATTAACTCAGTGAAAGCAAATGTTTTTAACACTGAAGTCCACGGCTTTCCTGTATTGACATGATCCAGTTACCAACCTGTCCATTTTCAAAAGGGCATTGAAATTACCTGCACAAATGACATCAGTAAGTTTAAGTTTCTTGTCTTAATCAAAATAAATCTACTCATACTCCTGAATAACTGGCTGATGTTTTTCCTATGCCAAGATGATAAGCTAGTGTATAGCATGGGGTTTTTTGTCACTACTGACCTACCAACAAAAGAAATACAGTAACATGTGAAACAGATTCAGTGAAAATCCTTAAGTGAAAAATTATATACTACAGCAAAATTTGTAACACTTTTCCTTTTCACTGGAAAAAATATTTAAATCATTCTTAAAAAAGCCTGCTTTAGAATGTCATGTTGATTAGGTGCTGGAAGGGTGAAAAAAGTTGTAGCAAGTCATATGTCCTTGTAACAGTTAACTCACCTTTGTATATTTACTTCAATGAATCATACACAAGACCAAGTAGAGAAGTTTCACTTAGGAGTTTGAAAGCTACACACAGAAACTGTCTGACACATACTGTGAAAAAAGATCCATATGACCCAGCCTAAGAAATTCCCAGTGACTAAAAACTAACCAACAAAAAGATCTCTTTTCATAATTCAGAAAAATAAATCTAGCACCAATTCAATGCAACTTGACAGCTTTTTGCATTACTGCATTGCCATTTAACACATCCTGATTTAGCTTTCATTATCATTTGTGACAGAGGGTAAAAAATTGCCTGCAGTACCCAAATGATATTATTATAGGTCTAAATACACATTTGGAAGTTAATTATATTCATACAAAATACTTATTATTGATGCCTGTCAACTGTTTGCTTTCAGGAAGTACTTGAACTACTGCTTTCCACTTCAGTATTGGATACTCTACTCATTTAAGGGGAAAAATGAGAATTAACTCTGCATTGGTACACCTACTTACCCATATAAGACATAGGATTAAAATATGTCTTGTTCCTCAGATTTTCCCATTACTTTCACTTTTCAAAGTCAGGAACACTGGACAATTATTTACAAAGAACTTAAAGGAATGCAATGCATAGGCAGGTTTCCTGTTATGATCCAGGATGAGAGAAAATATCTCTTGTCAGGGAAATTATTACTAATAGGAGACTTCATACCTTGAAAGAAGGCATGCATATTCACAAAATATTAAGGAATATTTTGTGTCAAAATGAAGATTTCAAATTAAGAAGCAAGTCAAGTTTTGTCAAAAAAAAACCCCAAAAACTAACGAGTAGATATCCTAAGACATCTGAGATTTGGCACAGCCAGTATTTCTTGTTCCATTTGTATTTCTGAGGAAGGGATTTGGAAGCAAGCAAGAAGTCCCAGTCAAGTATTTATTTAGAATTTATGGTCAGGCAAAATATATGGCTACATAAAACAAACAATTCAATGACAAAATTCTGCCACACTAATATGTAAAATTATTTATTTTCACTTTAATCATATTACCATTTCAGGCATTACAAATTAAAGGTTTGTCTCTTAAAGCATTCAGGCAATTACAGGAAGAAACAGGCATTTTCACACGTTTCACAGGGTCGTACTTCCATCTGCAGGCACCCAAGTACCTTCAAAAACCTGGAAGACCTACATCAAATGTAGTTCCCTCATGGATGGACTTTGGATCTTCCAAACAACATGTCACTTCTTGCAGATGTCAATGAAAGGTTTGTTCTTTACCTGTAAGACAAACCAACCCTCAAATTACTTTGGTTACAACAGATCACTTAAAGTGTTCGTTTCAGTCTGCTTGTAACTCTTCTCTACTCTACATACATTTCACAATTTGGATTTTTTTTTTTATTATTATGGCAAACAGTTCTATTTTCATTAACCATAGAGAACTCATCTAAAATTTTCCCATTGTGTGCCAACACAGTAAAATCTGTTCAAATACTGAGCTATGTATTGGTAGCCCTGATCTCCACATCTCAAAAAACTGCAGTGTCCTTCGGGACAAATGCAGTCCACAGTCCACCAACAGTAACTGCATCTCGCTTGTAAAAGTCATTCTAGGAAGTTTTCTTCATCTGAAAATACAACTTTTATTCATAAATGGGCAAATACTTCAGCAGTGCCTTCAAAAATTCAGAACTAGGAAAGTCATGATAAGCATGAACTGTCTGAATACTCAGCTCAGCAGCAGCAAACTGTTGAAAACCACCTGCTTCAAAATACAAGCTCACTGACACTGTAGGATTGTCTGGTTGTCATTAGAAATTTATTTGCAGGCCACCTTCTGCCACTTTCAAGTATCATTCATTTAATTTACACATGCATCTCATCAACCCCTCTGGTTTCTATGCAGAAAGATCAGTCAACAGGCTGGAATTTTGGCTAAACTAGGTGATTTCACTGATTTCCGTAGGAACCCTCCTTTTTCCCAGGAATGTAAACATCTGAAAGCATACAGATTATCAAAATTTGCCACTCTTAAAAACACAGGTGGTGGGAGAAGGGAGAAAGTTAGGAAATTAAAGAGCTGAGATTTCTGAATCTGAAAGCATATTTTCAAACAAATAAAGCTTTCAGCTTGAGGGTAAATAGACATAAAAAGTAAGATCAGGGAAAGCTGATTATGGTCAAATATTAGTTAATTTTTATTTTTTCGAAGGACAGTAATTTTAGAAGTTTTAAAATGCCTCCAAATGTGGCCGACACCGTAATCATGTGGACATACTTTTCCATAATAGGAATCCTGTTTCTAGCAGAACTACATCCCAATGGTCTCAAAAGCAACCTAGTATGTAGCCTAATCTGATACGGTGTTTACACAGAAGATTTTCCCACAGTTTGGGTCTGGAATGGGATCCAGTAGATGTTTTCTCCTAGCACGTGAAGTATTTGATGATTATTTTATCACAAACATTAAGGTAGCACACATTCATCATTAATTTCTAATAATTTCTCCCCAAACCCAAAGACCAAAGATAATGACAATACAAACTGCATTGAGCTCTTTATTGGTTTTGTAGTGGACACTGGTGCATGAAAAACTCAAACACTGGATTAAGACTTCTACCAAGCTGGAAATTTATCAAGATTGTTCTCTTTTATTTTGAAAACATGGAAACATATCTGATCTTTTTCCCCCAAAATAAATTAAAACCCCTTTCCCTTTATATGGTACTAATCAGGGTAAGATGTCAAATACCAACCAGAGAAGTTACACACAAAAGTTGTGCTGAACTGCACAATCTGTTCTTTGAAGGTTTTACCAATTTGGCAGGCCAGTTTGAAGGAAAATCTTTCCCATCAAATGGCTTATCAAAACCTCCATGGATGATTTTATAATTTGACTTACTACAAAAAAAAATGCACTTACTGGCTTTTCAAGTACAATTGGGTGATCAGGAAGAAACTCTGGTTTCTTCTGAGACAGAGAAACATTTGAAAGCTTCAGAAGGAAATCTCTGCTGTATTGGATCCTTTCTGTGAATATACAAAATCGCTAAATTCGACATTCTTGTTTAAGGGATTAAGATTGGGAATTCAGAAAAAAATTTGGTTACTTATAGAATGGCAGAAATGCCACATGTGGAATACAAAATCAGCTCCAAAAACAGAAGTAATTTAGGTCTTATTTTGCATCTGGAAGATCTGAATTAAATTATAGAGCATTTCACTTTAACTGTATAAACTGACACGGTAAATCAACACAAAAGAAGAAAAAAGGTGAATCCAACCTTACACCAGACAGACTACCTGTATCTTGTTCTAATTAGCAGAAACACCACAAACTGGTCTTGAAACCCATAAGAAAATCTGTTTATAACTCACTCCAAAGTGGCATCAATTTCTAAGGGAGAGATAACAAAAACAAGGTGTCTCTTTTCTTGGAGCTAGTAAGTTAAACGTCTTTCAGCACCTAAAAGTAATGACGAGATCTGCTGCATGTAAAATGGTAAACAGATTAATAGCAGTGAAATACTCTTGAGGGGTCATGCTGAAGCAGCAAGACTCAGAGCCTTTGCTCAGAACATGTAGGTTTCTCATTTGAGTTTATAGCACTATCTCTACTATGGCATAGCTTTGGATACAGTTATGTCTAGCAATGTCTGTATTTAAGCTGATATTCTCAAACAAGAGCAGAAACAAAAGGAAAGGAATTAGGCAATGGAACAAATTTCATCTCTGGTCCTTGATGACAAAGAAGCTTATTCCTTTAGGAATGATGGGCTTCCTGCAAGATTGTTACACTGTCACCTGGTGGACAACAGTTTTTGTTTTTCAGACTGTAGGATGTTGAAAAGAGAGAAGCTGATCTCAACTACTACACAAATTTTTTCCTGCCTTTGAACACAAACTCTGCAGGTAGCTGGTGATCCTAAGGGAGGGCATAGGGGTAACTTTGAAAAAAAACAGTTTAAAGAATATGAGCATACTTGAAAACTTACAGCTTGTTGTTTCCTCCCCTTGATTAAAAACCCATGAAGATGATGACTTCTGTAAGGCCTTTGACACAATCTCCACCACATCCTTCTCTCTAACTTGGAAAGATGTGGCTTGGATTGGGGGACTGTTCACTGGATGAGGAACTGGTTGGACAATTGCATCTGATCTCATGTCAGAAAAAGTCCAGAGGAGAGTCCCTAAGAGAGAGAGGTCTCCTGTCTTCACGGGAGTTGATCACAGGGTTGGAACACCTCTCCTGTGAAGACAGGCTTAGATAGTTGGGGAGGTTCAGTCTGGAGAAGAGAAAGCTCTTGAGAGACTTTGGGGAAGCCCTCCAGTACATAATGGGGGTCTACAAGAAGACTAGAGAGGGACTTTTCAGAGGCATGTAGGGATAGGAAAAGGGGGAATGGCCTTAATCTGGGTTTAGGTTAGATATGAGAACAAAATTCTTTACTGTGAGGATGGTGAGGCACTGGAAAAGGCTGCACAGAGAAGTTACGGATGCCCCATCTCTGGGAGTGTTCAACATCATGCTGGCTTGGGCTTTGAGTAACATGGTCTACTGGCAGGGGGTTAGAACTTGATGATCTTTCAGTCCCCTACAACTCAAACCATCCTGTGATCCAGACAGTAATGGTCATGTCTGGATGTAGATCAGTGAGTGATGAGTGGTATCCCTCAGGGTTTCATATTTGGACCAGTACTGTTGAGTATCATCATCAATGATAGACAGTGGGATCAACACCCTCAGCAAATTTGCAGATAACACTAAGCTGAGTGCTGCAGTTGACACACCTGAAGGACAGGATACCATCCAGAGAGGCCTGGAAAAACTCAAGAAGTGGGCCCACAGGAACCCCATGCTGCACTTAAGAACTGCTGAGACAGATAATTCAAAGCACAGTACTGCTGAAGAGATATCAAATAGAAATTATCTGGAACTTAAAGTACAGCTGAATATAAACAGAGTTCTAGAAGAAATTTTACTGTGCAAGGAAAAAAAAAAAGAAAACAAAAGACTTATTTGTAAGCAGTAGCTGAATAGTAGGACCTCTGAAGTTGTGTAACTCGGAAGGAAAATATTACAACAATCATCAAACAGAAGCCCTTTGAAAATAAGTGTGAGAAAAAGTTTGTCAGTGTGGAGAACTGTGGAATAGACTCAGGGAGGCGTGACAGAGCAATTAACCACTGAAAGCAATCCAAAATGATGGCTTATACAAGACACCAGGATCTGATGGGAAGCTGTTTAAGACCTTGTACAACAAAACAATCTCTACCCACAAGCAGAACCAATGAGAAAGGATCAGAAAGACACCACCAAACAGAGAGCACTTGACAAGTCTGTCATCTAACTAGATCCAAACACCAGAACTCTCTTCTGTTTATCAAGATCAAAAATAGAAGAAATGAACCTTGAATGAACCTCCTTGAAAGGAGATACATGGAAGACTTATTTTCAAGTCAGTAATACATGACAGAATAGAAGATAGCTCAAGAACCTGAGAGATGGTAACCTCAGACTGACAAATATAGAAAAGTCTCACTAAAACTAAATAGAATTCTTTCAATTTTTGAGTACTAAGAGCAAAAGAACAAACCCATCTTCAAAGATTACTTAAGGATTGGGGATTACAGATGGATGCCTGATAACAGGCAGACACAGACAAAAGAAATAAAATACTTCAATGAACTGGTGACCTAATCTGGGTCACTGATGCAGTTTCTGTGACAGGTTTAAGAATGCAGAATTAGGTAGGAAGCAAGGCAGAGAAGTACTGTGAGAATGCATTTGAAATCTGAGGCTATCCCTTAATGAAAAAAAAAAGGAGTAAAATTTTGATTTGGTTAAACTACCAATTCTCTATGAGAACAGTGGAGGGCAGTACACAGAGAAAGCATAAGGAGCAAACATTAAGGACAATACTGACACAAAAATAAATCATCCGGGATTGATCATAAAAAAAATTAATTCATATCTAAACACCCAAATACTATTATTTCAGAACCACTGCAGTAAGAGCAGGACAAGGAAGCCAAAATGCTGAGTTCTTGACTTGATTACATTCAATAGTCTGTATGTCACAACTGAGCCCTGCAACAGACTAAAGGATGCAACTCAAATCTGTACTTCTACACAGAGAAACAACCTATACAAACCCAGGATTTTGTGTGAAGAATTGTTCTTATGTTTGGAGTCTGTTTAATCAGAGGGTTGGTTGTGGGTTTTTTGTTTATTTTGTTGGGTTTGTTTGGTTTTTTTTAAGGCAGTTACATCCCTATATGCAAGCAACTCTACCAATGGAAGTTTTCCACCTCAGTTAAGATCAAATTTACACCTTCTCTAGAGTGTTATGTGAAAATCAGAAAACTTTGATATTGCTCTCCAAATTATCAATGCACTGGCTGATCAGAAAAAATAAAGTTCAGCCCTTATCACTTCAAAGTTCAGTTGTCCTCCATCCAGAAAATACAACCCTGACAGAGCTCCTCATGCAGTATTTTACCTTTTTTTGCTCCTGATTCATGTTGTTTTGGTTGACAGAGCATCACAGTTTGAGTTAAGATCTTCACTTCAGTCATTTCAGATGACTAAAACAGGAAAGAAGTTATAAAACTTATCTCCTTTAGGCATATTAAAACAAGGATACATGTTTCTTAGTTAAAAGTAACAGTTGTAGCACAGTTTAATTTGAACCTGTAGAATGTTCCTCTTGATTACATACAATAAGGAAATAGTTCAATAAAACAATACAAATGAACATACTGCAGAGACATTTTTTACACAGAACGTTAAAGTGCTATTGCTAGTTTTTAAAAAGAACACATTTATCCTCTCCTTTTCTATCCCACCTAGAACACAGCCACAAGCTGCTACATTCAGGAATAATACAAGCAGGAAGAACTTTCCTTAAGACCAAAGGATGGATTTGGATTCTCTCACTTAGCAAAAAGGTTTGCTTCATAAGCATCAAGACCCAATATCCACAGTATAATGCCACGTTTCTTCCAGCTGCCAGAACCTTGTAGAAAGTGTTTAGGAAAGTTGGAAAGCATTTTATCCTCAAGAGTTTGTCTTAGCTCTGAAAAGGATCTATAGGTTTGAGGAATCTTAACATCGCTCTGAGTCAGATGGGAAGTGGGCAAGAACTGAAAATTGCTCATGAAGCAGGGGTAGAGCACTATTCAGATGGTATTTGGGGTACTCATGAAACAGTTCATGGTCAAAAGTATTGTTAAAAATTCTTTTCCATATACTATCTTAAAGAAGTTTAAAAAATATAAAAAATACACCTATACCTATATCAAACAAATGCAATATTCAGCTACATGTAGCTAAACACTGGCGAAACTGAATGTTACAACACTGATGATCAGAGGCTTATTTAAAAGGGAGTAGTTTGTTCTTCTTAGTAATTACTGCTCAAGAGACAAGTGTGTTAATTTCTCTATGTCAGATCAAAGATAGGCTCCCAAGACCTTGACTTGTTTTTTTCTTTTTTTTTAAGTCAAAGGCAGCTTGCAGAAGCTTAATACAATAAAGAAGGACTACAGGATTACTAAATAATAAAATAATAAAAATAAAAAATAATGAAATAATAAAATAATAAAGTAAAAATTAAGGAACAGGCATTTGTTCTAACAAAACACCCCATCTATCAACACTCTGAAAAAACATTCAAATCAGAATCAACTGAAAGTCAAATTCAGACTATGAAACATGAAGCATTCCAGTTGGAAGACTTCAAACTTCATTTTCCAGCAAACAGCTACAACCAATTTCAACTTTGAAAAACATATCTGTACCATGCCAAAGCCAAGCACTTCCAGCAATAAATCATAAAGTTTTATGATGTTTGCTGTCTCAAATTAATTTTTGCATGTGCTAATAACAACAACAAAAAAATCTAATTTTATTACTTATACATAATAAGTGAAGACAGAATTCATGCACTCTAAGTTTTAAGGACCTGACTTAAATTCAGTGAAAACTAAAGAAATGCCACACAGATTTTCCTAAGAATCTTAAATTCCTAAGCTGCATTTTTCAGCTGTTAGTGAATGCAAATACCAGGGAAAGGCATTACTTTTCAACTCATAATTCTTTTCAACAGTTCTGACACTGCTGGTTTAAAATACTCAGAGCCAAGGACACTCCTAGCTGGAAACAGTTTTCATTTGGTTACATAATAGATCAGCTGACCTCTAATTTATAAATAATTATATATTTACTCAATACTCACCCAGTTAACCTTACTCTGCAAACATACTTCGGTGCTGCTGGGTAATTCAGTCCGAATGTTTAATGCAATGGGTGATGCTGGTGAGCATAAAACATTAAGAAAAAATAATTTCAATAGACTCCACAGTATTATTTTGTGATACTTGCCCCAAGAACACTCCTTGCTGCATAGAGATTATATGAGCATTTATTCACAACTCAGAAGCTCTACATCACCACAGGATCCCTTTTCAATTTCTTCCATAAATTTTATACAAAGTAAAATTTTATGATGTCACTTATTTTCAGTCCACAGCTAATGATTTTCTGGCCACCAAAAATTTCTAACTTAAAAATAATAACAGCTGCAATTTTGCAATATCTAGGCTTTAATCTACAGAGGTTTAAAAATTAAACCAATGTATCCACACCTGACATAAATACTGCATTTTTTTTCTGGAAGTTTTTTGGGTTTTTTTGCTTTGCATTTGTATGAAAGCTAGATAAGAACAATACAGTGCAGTGTACTGTATTTGCAATAAAATAATCTGTTAAATTATGTGTATTTTATGTTTTCAATAGTAGGAGTCAGCTACCCCAAGAAACCCAAATTTAACAGAGAGGCCTGATCCAGCTTTCTGAAGCTACATTTCAGATGCCAAGCTAGAAGAGCAGTACCAAAGAGCTCTGCATAATCTTAATGTAGTTTAAATTCAGAAATTTCAGATTTTATCAGAGATTATGTCTTAAAATCAACATACAGCAAGGTATTTACTCACTGTAGTTTAACAAAGTAATTTAAAAATAAAACAAGACACCTTAGACATCCTTGTTACTTCCCTAACATAACCCAAACTTTGGTAAAGTGAACTGCACCTTAGCCATGCTACTCACCTTGTTTAGAAGACAGTTGATGCACAGGTCGTCCTGGCTGAAGGGATTTACCAATAAACTTTTTTGCTTCTGTAACATTTTGAAACATCGCACTTCAAAAAGCAGCTGAAATCATTAGCATTCAGTTTCACATATGGGTGTTAGCAAGAGGAGCAATCTACCTACTCCTTGTTAGTTGCATTTGACAAGGCAATATTATATCTGAGCAGAAAAAAAGCAGAAAGGTCTGATGCATACATTTTTTTTAGATGACTGAACACGCTGGATAAAATTTGCATGAAGATAGAATCAGACACTCCTCTCATTTTTCCTTCCAACTGAGCTACCCTAGCTTCTTCTCAAGATTCTTTCCCTGTATGTCTATTTGGAGAAAGGAGATGGGGACATGATGGAAATAAGGAGGAAATAATTAATTAAACCCCATTTTAGTTCAGTGGGTTTTTCATTAGCATACCACTTACCAATCTTTTGTCTGCACAGGAGTGCCTTACATATCTATATAAACATACAGGACTGTTTTTTTTTAATAGCTACTTTAGCTAAATTAATACAGTTTTGTATCTTACCACTCAGTTTAGCTACGATAAAAACTGCTAAGGTGGTGCTGGGCTGAATAATCTCATGCTTTAAGTAAGCAATCAGTTGGAAAATGTTCATTTGTAGTGTCTACATCTTAATGTATCTCCTTCTCACCGTATCTTTCATCAACTGGGAGATTTAATAATTTGAAGGAATTTCAGCTTTTTTCAGAGAAAAAGAATAACAGGAAGAACAACCGCCACAATAAAATTTATACTGATTTTTTTCTCAAAGAAAGTTTACAAGACAAGGGTATAATTGTTTTAGCGAAAAAGAAAAAAAAAAAAATCAAGAAATAATCATGACTCCAAGAGTTACAACAACATTATCCATTTCCAGTATGAAACAGGAAAAGAGAAGTTAAGCTATTAGACCCAGTATCATACCCAACTTTAGTTGGTCTTTCTGCTATAGGAAGAAAATTAAAAATCATCTGAGAATTTACTACATTATAATTTTTTTAACACTTTTAACATAGTCAAATAATTTTCCAATCTATGAAGTTTGAACCCACCCAGGTCTAGAAACCAACTGTTTGATGGTTACTGTCTGAATTAGAACAACTTAAGTAAAGCTAGGAAAAAGAATTCTGGTTTGGTTCTCTAATTTTCCTACCTGCTTATCTTAAAAAAAGGAAAACTTCAAAGCTGCAGTCAAAAGCAGCAATGAAAATTCCTGCAGCTGAATTAACTAAGACTATAGATATGGATGATATATTTAATTTTGCCCAGATTAGAAATGCTTGTATAAATCACACTTATCCTAGATAGTGAATTTCCACAGAAAACAATGCAGCAACATTTGCATCAGAAGAGTGAAAAAAGCCCTAACAGGCAAGTTTTCTTTCATGCTCCTATGACAAATGATATGCATGCTTTTTAAAACAGGAAAACCTGTTTAAGAGGCTGGCTAACTTCTTAGACTGCAGCACACCTCTATATTTTTTTTTTTTTTTTGTAGTGTTCTGACAATAAACACAAGTAGTGTGGTGACAGCAAAACAACACATTTTGCTGCCCTTCCCTCACCCTCCCTCAGGAAGACTCTATATAAGATCTTAACAAGTTATCTAGCCCAATCTCCTCAGTTAATAGGGTGTTCTTTCAGATCAGTGCCAAGGAAAGTGGAGAAAAATTCGTTTTAATAGCTGAGAAATAAACTGCTCCTATGAGAGACTACTGCAGTAGGGGTGGCATCCCAAGAATTCCCCCTTCCAAGCCCACACTGCTTCTTTGGGGTCATTCCCATGGGAGCCCGTGCCCAGCACAAGGGAAGCCTTCTGGCACCAGCAAACAGGCCTGGAAGCAGTTCTGCAGAACCCAGGACATTTTTTTTTTTAGTATATTAACAAGCTGGACATTGACAGAAGCCATGTTCCAAGAGCCCATCTCAAGTGTTTGGAAGGCTCTTTCCTAAACGCATGAAGGGGATTTGACGCTATTTTCGTGGAAAATCCCCACGAGTAACCAGAAACTGACCGTCCCTCCTCGCTCGAAATGACACCGCACTGGGAACCCCACAGCCGCCGAGGAAAGAAACCTCCCTCCGCCGCCCGGCCCCTCGCCCCTGCCCAGCCCCCGTGCCCTCCTTTGNCACGGCCGGGGCTCCGCGGGGCCGCGCCGCCGCTGCCCGCACCCCCTTGGGATTCAGGGAAGCGGGGCGCACCTGAGCGGTGCCCTGCGAGGCCCTGCCACGGAGCAGGAGAGGCGAGATGTGGTGCTGCTGCCCAGCTCCCTCAGGGGTTAGACCTGAGGGGATAAAGGTGGTGTCCTCTTCTGTCCCACAAAGGGAGTCATGTTCTATCAGGGTCTGACAGTGGAAATTGGGAGAAATAAGTGACTTTTGAATACAACTGTGCGGCCTCTGCAACTAACCTCATCCAGAAAAGGGGCAATTTGAGGCCTTGGGAAGCTGCCAGTGAATACTGCCCTCACCGACCTGCCCCGTGGTACCGGGCAGGAGGGACCAGAGAACGGCCTCTGCCTTCTCAGTTACAGAAGTGACAGCATCCTGTATGGCTTAGAAATTCTGATTTTTTTTTTTTTCGATTTTTTTTTTTTTTCCCCTCACAACATGTAATTGACAGTAACAATGAACTCACCCTGCCAACTCCCAGAGGAGCACACTAAAGTTCCCTGATAATAGTTTGCACGACTTCACCTTACTTAAGTATCCAATATTAATCAAAACTACTTAAGTTTTTGCTGATTTTTTTTTTTTACATATATATTTCATATCACCTACTAAGAACTCCAGAAGTTCAGAATAGGAAGGTAACACCAAGTACAAAATCACATAAATAACAAGTAATTAATTATTAATATCCAATGTTAAGATTTATATTCCTGGCTAGTTTGTAAAGACTGTTTTATTGTTTCCATCTAGCAAATTGTCTCTGCTCTGCTCTAGTCTCTGTATTTTATTAACTTAGGTATTCAGAGATGAATACTGTCCCTATTATGCAGGACTCTTATGTACAGATGTCACGCTCCTACAGTCTTCTCTCCTAACACATCATCTTCCAGTTGGTTTCCTGAGCTGCTCACGCATGATGTGCTATCAGCCTTCTCTTTGCAAACACTGACGCAGCACATCTGCATACTCACTAACCCATTTGCTGCTGTTTAAGGTCTGATTTAAAGTAATTTCTCCCAAGTGAATTATACTCAGACATGTCCTGTTTCTTCTGACCCACACCATCCATTCTCTCACAAGACTGTCATGTAAAACATTTGCTCTCCTATTCTTTTCAACCATACCCTTAGCTACATAAGAACTAATTATAAATTATTAATATGTAAGTGCCATAAATATTAAATGTCTGGCTGTTACTCGAGAACAGTTAATGATGGGAAAGTCTACTAAGGCAACTAAAGGTATGGTTTTGAAAGAAGCCTGTCAGGTGCTGCAAACCAGATTTACACAAAATCAACTATCTTTCTTCACATATTGAAATGGTATCATGTATAGACATGGTAGAAGTATGTATTCTTCCAGTATTTTTGCATATTTAAATATGCTAAGGATGAACTAAGCAGTAAAAAACTTCACACGTGTTTTGCATAGGGGCTGTAAAATGGGTTGCTGCTGGGTTGTAAGGCAAGGAGAAGAGGCAGGAACAGAAATACAGNNAAAAAAAAAAAAAAAAAAAAAAAAAAAAAAAAAAAAAAAAAAAAAAAAAAAAAAAAAAAAAAAAAAAAAAAGAGTGTGCCAGGTATTTTGAAAGCTTGTTGCTTCTGGGCCTGCTGGGAAGATGGGACTATTAGGGCTGGCAGTGCTGCTTTGCGAGGCGCTGCCCATCCCAGCAGGAATAGTTATCACCTCACACTCTGCCGCCCGTGAGTTGGCAGTGCCAGCATAGCAGCCTAAGGAGCTGCTGGACTGCAGTCACTGCACAGATTCTGCAACCTGCTCTCCTCAGAAACTTCGCCTGTGCCTAGAGAGAATCGTGCTTCTGACTGTGGGAAATGAAAACATGAAGTGGAAAAAACATCAGCTTATCAGTTCTCTCCCAGTTTGTCTGGTGCTGGCAATTGCACTACTGAAAATTTCTATTTCATTTGGTTGGTATTGTTTATGTTTTTACATGAAATGATGGTAATCTAGTGTTCTCTCAAATATCTGATATATACAATAATTCATCTGAAGGGCCAATGACAGGTCTTGCCAGGAGAGACTTACTATATCTTGCAAAATATAAATATTAAAGCATTTTTGTAGCTCTGTGAACAAAATGTTTATATGTAAGAAAAAAACCCAACAAAAACAAATACAATTGGTTTTTCTATTTGGTGAACTAGTCAGGGAAATTATTTCTTTTTAATATACTGATTGTGCTCCTAAAGGCTGCAGATTGCAGAAAGTGACACAGTCACACTTGCTCCCTGTACTAGATACGGTTCAGGAAAGCAGAAAACATTTATTAAAGACAGTATCAATATTGCACGTAAAAATGAGCAATTGCCCATCTAAATGAGCGTGTAATTGTAATTGCATGTGATTTTAGGTTTGTAATGGATGGTACTTAACAGCAAAGTAATGGCTTTGTGCTGAAATGAAAGGACTCTTGGGTCAGCCTGAGGGCAGACTTGTAGCTGCAAGTTTAAAAAGCCATTTTCACTGTAATTTGATACTCAGTTGTGCAGCCAAATGTAAACAGTGTATTTGCATATGTAATTGTGATTTATTTAGCAGTACTTTTTTAGGAGACTTTTTTTTTAAAGCCATTTTAAAAATAATTTCATGACAAGATTAAAAAACCAAACAAAAACAAAACAAAGCAAAAAAAAAACAAAAACAAAACAAACCCAAAACAAAACAAAAACAAACAAACAAAAAACCCAAAAAAAACACCAAAAAACCAAAACAGCCCCCCCAAAAAAACCCAAACAAACCAACCCTCCCCCCAAACCATTATTTCCAACGCTGTATGCCTTATTAAGTCAGTCAACAGAACAAACACCAAGAGACAAGAATGTGCATGTAAATATACAAATATACGTATGCACACACAGAATACTATGGTTGCACTTTTGTGAAGTGGCTACTTTCAGCTAAACTAGTGACTTACCCTGTGGGGGCAGCCCCGGAAAAGAACACAATTCTTTTACACCCTGACTGTTCCTGAAATTGAGCTACTTAATATGTTGAGGTTCATCTTTCAACAGAGTTGACAATTCAGAATATTAACCATGAGTATTAATCTTGTTCTTTTTGACTACAGAAATTTTTGAATTAAAAGTGGGAAGCTATTGCTATATTTACTGCTTACTTATATTTATGAGTAACTAGTGGAATGTTTATGATCAGCATATAGTACCATATAAAATATCAAATATATTTTCTTCACATACAAAAATTCTCTCAAGTCTGTCAACTGTCATACTTCTCAAATTAGGATTCTGTATTTTCCTTTAAAATTAATTTCCTGTAACATTAATTGTAACAGATTCTCAATATTTTTCTTTAAATTTCTGATTCCTTTAAATGTGGAGAAAAAATCTCAACATGTCAAAAGCACTATGTAAGTACTAAAGAATCTCTAAATTACAGATAAAATTACTTCATAAATAAAATATATATCAAAACTAAACATTCATTATTTTGGGAGAGGTCTGCCTTGTTCATCTCTATTGCTGAGGAATGGCAGTACTGAATTGCAGAGGTAAATTACTGCACCTGAACTGAAGGTGCATTCAGGATGCACTGAATATTCTCAGTAACTGCAGACTCTCAGCATCAGCGTTTCAAGTGACCTTAGTTTTTAGGCTCTGAAACATCAACTGCATGTCCTGCTTCTTGAAAGGGATCCCAGAAGCCACAGGCAGGAGGATTAAAAGGCAGAAAGGCCCACGAAACCTGTAGGCTCTGCTGTGTGACAGAGAAGCTGGGCAGCAGGGTGTGCACTTACTGCCTTGACCAGCACTGGCACTGCACCTTTATCAGGATTGCCCTTTTGTTTTTATACACAAAATGTTGTCTCTGTTGAAGAATTAGCCTGTGGAGAGCACAGCTCAGATACAGAGCTTGAGTTTGCTATGTGATTGCATTGGATGGTGGAAAAAGATGCCATGGATCAGCTGATGCCTAGAGAAGGAAAACTGATAGACTGCAGCTAACAGCTTGATGAACTTACTTTGTATATAAAGGAGGGTATTAGCAAATATCAAGGTATCTGCTGTTTACTTTTTTTTTTCATTAATGAAAGAATAAGGTAAAGAAGTTAGGAAAGATTTGTGCTTCTGTTGAGAGTCAATCAATAAAAAATCATCTATCATTATTCATGACAAAGTCTAAAGTCTGTAAGTCTAAAATCTGCTACATATGCTTAGTAGTAGATAAATTAAACAAATAAAAGACAAAAAAGAACCTCACACATACAGTTATCTTGTGTGGGTTTAGATATTCACAGGAAAAGAAACTCACATATTTAATAACTAATAATATTCCTATAAGAGTTCATTTTGCTTTGGGAGAACTGAAATTCTGAAATCACAGCTTAATAAATTTAGTGGAAGTTTTGCACTTTTCTCCTGGGCCAGATTTTCACCTGTTATTTGTATAGATTCCTTTTCTCTGAATTCTTACACCTCATGCATCTCTCATAGCTGAATTACAAGACCTTTACATATGCTGGAGTTAGTCTCTGAATCTGAAAAAAAATAATCTTCAAGGGAAACCTCTTTTCTCCTGAAGAGAAGCTCATGCTTCAATGCAATGAAGAATTCTTCTTTCCAGTATTTCAGTCATGGCAGTTTGGTTTAGTTTTTAGGCTGATTGAGATTGTTGTCATAGCTTTTAATACCACAAGTATATAGTCTTATTACTAAGGCATTGCTACCTTTAGATTCAGACTCAGACTCAATCAGCATGATTCAGCTATTGCCATTCAGCAAATGGCACCAAAACGTCTACTGATAAATAAAGATGCAGTAGAATGTGGACAGAATAGTCAGGACCAAGAGCATAACAGGGAAAAAAAAAATCCAAGTTTGGAATGTGACATAAGGAAACATGCATTAACTGTGCAAAAGAGTAGTGATTATAAAAATTGCATGCATTAAAACTATGCATTCATGCTTCTTTGGATTGAGATAATTGTTTGCACCATAGTTGTGACATGGCCATCAAAATTGTTGACAATTTTAGTTTACATGCCAGATAGGAAATATAATTTCAAGTTAATACAACTGTTGTGTGTTCAGATGTATGCATATACATGAGATTAAGAATGACCTAATTGAAAATCAATTGTTTGTAAATTAATCCATTTTTATGCACCCTGGGAAATAAGATTTTTTTTCACCTTGAAATATAGTCTAAAATTACTAAATGCATATTGCTAACTATTGGAATGGAATAATTATTACCTCATTTGGCTTTTGCTAGATGTGAGGTATGTCTGATTTTCAAGGAATCAGAAAAAAGTTCCTTACTTATACTGCTAGTTAAATTATTTATTTACATGAGAAAGATTAGTATTTCTAATCTTGGCTGTTAAGTTAGTACCTGTCTTACATCAGTTCACTGTTCTTCTCTGCAATGAATACCTAGTAGCCTGCAAATATGAACTAATAAGACAGCAGCCAGTGTAAGTTCAGTGCATATTTGATCTTTCTGCATTATGAAATATATTGTCTCCGTTTCAGAAGAGGCAGAGGATGAACCCTTCTCTTGTCCTAAAACAGAGTTCCGAGTATACACCCACCCCCTGCACAGAGATAATCTGGCTGCTGTGTGTGCTGTTGAAGACAGTGAAAATGTAAGAACAAAATTTTGTGCTTCACTTCACTGCATGGAACTGTGATCTCTTGCCATGTGAACCTGCATGAGAGAACCAACACAGTGCATAGAAGCAATCTGAGAAATAGCAGTTCAGAGGAGTGCAGAACAAAGTCTAGCAAGTTCTGTCTGTGTGCTTAGCAGCTGCTTTTCCTCTGCCAGAAATAGCAGTTTCATAGACTCAGGGAAGTAACTCCTGCCTGTGCAGGGACTCCTTGTGATAGAAACTAATTGCCAGAAGCAGGAGAGCTCTGGCAAGAGAACACTCGCACTGGGGTGCACTAAGGGAAAATGAGTGTGCATTGTGTGCCTTGGCTTGGCACTGCCTACTGCAGATCATCCTGCTAAGAGAAGCCAGAAATGGCACAGTTTATGCTCCAATGCACCCATCATTTACTTACTCTCAGCTATCTAAGCTTGCCACTTCATTGTGGCAGTGTACCCATCATATTTTGGCTCCTTGGTATCTCAGGACAGCAGGTTGCTCTGGCCAAGAGGGCGCTTTTTTTCTCGCCCAAATGCTCTTGATCATTTATGGTGTGTCTCTTCAACATAAAGGCAGGGAAAAAGAAAAGCTCACGAAAAAGCAAATGAGAACAAGGAACAGCACCAAGTCAGAAACAAAAGAATTGTTGCTGTCATTAACTAAACGTAGAAATAATTAGAAAAACCCAAGAATACAAACAAAAACACACAAAAAAGCAAATATAGTACCTAAAAACTCTGTTTTGGAATGGAAGCCCTATAACTACCCCAGAAACAAAAATTAGTTTGATTTTCTGAATATGCAAAAGTTTCTTTTTCTGTATAAGAACAGAAAAAAATTAATTCATTGCTTGTAAAATGAACAGTTGAAGTCTTTCATGTTTGTGAGAATAAGCACACATCATGGTCCCCTAAATGGCAAAAACTAAAGGATTTGAATTTCATCTTATTAAAAATAAAAAAGAAACATCAAAAAAAAAAATCAGGTTCTCATTTCTGTGTAGGAAATACTGTTTGGTCTGTGAACATAAGCTTGTGGAGACATTTGGCCCCAGAAATCAGTTACAGGTGTTCCTTTGTTTTAATTAGTAAGTCTTACTTTCTAGGGTTTTAGAAGTATAACATTAATAATATGTCTTAGTCAGAACAAATTTATACCAGTACATCATATCTATCTATTTTTTATTATTCTACCACAGCTTATACTGGAAGTTTTTTTTAAAAAATATCTTTTTATGGAGCTTTAATCTGGATTTAGTGTTTATCGTATGAGTGTAGTGAAAGAAATGTGCAAATAATTTGTTTGCTTACATAAACTGTGTAAATAAAGAGACATTTTCCCTCCAAGTTTGTAAATATAAAAAACTATTGTTAAATAAGTTAAAATTTTTAAACACTTTTTATGCTTTTAACTGCCACTGCCATTTAAATCCAGCATTTACGAAAAAGCTGTACTTTTCTGGAATCATCTTTTTAATAAGATTTTATTTGCAGTTTAATCAACAAATTTAACTCATTTTGAGATTTATTTAGTTTTTAATCCAAAGGTTTTAATTAAGCCCAAGAGCATTTAGGAAGTTGAGATTTTGAGGGAGTCTTCTCAGCCATTCCTCAGAGAAGTCCATCACTAGGACATCAGTTTCCATGGAATCATCATGTGAGCTGCTGTGACCCTCTCCACCTCTCCCATCTTCTCCACCCAGGAAAGTTAAACAGGGCTGTCAGTGTCCCACTGAACATTAGGCATGTGCTGCCCTGGATCAGGAATTTGTTCAGTCTTACCTCACCTCTGGAAAGTGACTTCAGGGACTCCACAGTGGTCTCAGTTTCTCTATCAGCAATACCATTTTTTTGCAGGAGAAGTAATCTGAACTTGGTGTCCTGAATCCAGCAGTTAGCACTGTTGAAACTGCTTTATAGATTTGTACTAAACAGAAAATGTTCTATCACTCTAGTCAGAGTGTCAGAAAAAGAAATGGTTATATTCAGTGAAACGTATATTCCTCATCAATTTAGAAAATATTGAAGACTTAAAGAATGACAGAGATTCCATAAATAATAATGGGATAGGAAACTTAGGGTTCAGTCAGCTCCCATAAATACCTCATTAAATCAACTCACACCAAGCCTTTTCTTCAATACAAGATTAGGATCTGCTGTTACTTGAAAATTCCATTCAAGTTTTCCAGCTCAGCCAGCCTGTTGTGCTTACAAGTGTGAGACCAAAAGCAGTTAATCTTAGTAGGGAAGTAAATTAAATTTCACAAATACAAACATTGGAATTGTAAAATTTATCATTATCTTCTTTCTCTGCCTACTCTCAGAAATCAGATCAGTATTAGCAACATTTAATGCTGTATTAAAAGACATGAGCTGCTGTGGTGTCCTGGGTTTTGGAGCCAAATATGTGTATTCTATTTTCATCTATGGGAGAGAGGTCTGACACCTTCGATAATGGGCCATTAGCACCCTCCCAGGCTATACCCCGCCCCCAGANTTGTTTGGATGGGTGGTTTTGGGTTTTGTTTTTTTTTTTCTTTTTCTACTATATTTGTATTGTTAATATTCTTAGTAAAGAACTGTTATTCCTATTCCCAAAATCTTTGCCTGAAAGCCCTTGATTGCAAAATTATACTTTTTGGCGGGTGGGGGTTACATTCTCCATTCTCAGGGAAACTCCAGTTTCCCTGGTAGATACCTGTCTTTCCAAACCAAGACATGTGGGTATAAAAAGATTCTGCATTGTATGATGGTAATACTGTCCTGCTCCAGTCACCATAGCAAGGGCTGGCTGCTGTGACAGCCAGGCTGCTTCTCTGCACTGGAGAACAGCAGGGTCCCACCCCAGCAGTGCCTCACTGCCTGCGTGTGACAAAAATTACTGTCCCCACATGCAGCCATGCATCAGAGTGATCTCTCCACACTCCTGACCTGCTGTTTTCTTATGCTAAAGCATGGGAAAGTCATTAAAGATCTCACTTTAGGTGTCTAAAAACAAACAAACGTTTTTTTTTCAATTTAATTGCACTGATTTTTTTAGTTTTAAATGAAATTGAAACAGAAGGGCTGCAGAGTGGTTTTGTTCTGTATTCATGACTAGCTTAAAATCACTATATGTAACAATTCTGTTTTCTCCTTTCTACTCTAAAACAAAGATGAAGAAAAACGGTTTATTCTCACTAATATTACATTTTTACACTGGAAAAAACATTCTTGTTAAGCTTTCTGCTACCGATTTCATACCAGATCTATATAGTATTTTATGACTATGCCATTTCTGCCTTCATGAAATAAATTATAGTACATTTGTCTATCAGGAGTCTTATTATCAATAATAGCTGCTGCATTATGTTTTCCAAAATTGGAAAGAAAAGCGCATTTTTAAGGTTGTGTCTTTTCACTGACAGAAAGGTGTTATTTGTCACTAACAGATGGAAAAGGTGTTATTTGCTGCAAGCCTCCCAGTCCATGGAAACCATTTCCTCTGGTACTGGTGACAGGACATTTTAAACAAAACTGGATCTAGACTAGAAATGCACATTCAAATGATTTTTCAGGAAACCTACACCCTCTGTCATGTTCAGCAATATGAGGCTACTTTAGTGTTTTTCTTAATCAGAATAAAATTTGTGAATTTGGGGTCAATTTGGTTGTCCTGTTAGCACTGTATAGGACAGTAGCTTACAGTGACGAGTGTCCCATCAGCCTTTTTGGGGATTGCAAAGAGAGCTGACTGCAAACCAGCTTAGAAAGTGATTAATGCATAACAATTATGAGAAGCTTTTGTGTGTGTGTGCACCTGTATGAGAGACAGATCTTGGAGGAAAACCTAAGCCATTTGGTAGCAGGCTCTGATTTGCTTTTTGAAGTTGGTTGTTTTTGTGTTTTTGTTTTTGTTTGTTGTTGTTGTTGTTGTTGTTTTTTGTTTTTTTTTTTGTTTGTTTGTTTTTTTTTGTTGGGGTTTTTTTTTTATACTGTGCATACATTTTTAACCTTTCCTCTTAGCTCCATTGGCTCCCCAGTGTCCAGTTTAGACAATCTAAACATAGCATTAAATACAGCAGCTTTGTAAGTGACATTTACTCATTTATCATTTAAAAACCTACAAAAAAAAAAAATAAGATTGCCCTTGTAGTTCTTGTTTTAGCTCTCACAGGGTGATTTAACTCTACAGTTTATACGGGCTCCCTTTTTTCCTGGAACACAGAGGCTGCCCCTGGGTGCTGTCAAGCTCAGGACATTTCTGCCAGGGTTGCTCAGTCACACAGGACAGTGGAGCTAACTTGTGGGGAAGTGTGCTCTTAAATGACAAAGAGGAATCACATCTTAATCACAAAGAAGAAAGTTTTGAGCTACAGGTCTTCCAGCTTCCATGACCTGATACAAGGTGGAGAAAGCAGACAGCATCAGTGTCAAAGAGGAAGACCAGCTCATAGCCCAGGTTCTCTCCAGCCTCATCCTGTTGCTGCAAAGTCAGGTGGATAATGATCCATGGACAATGGAGTACTAAAAGCCTCTTTGCAATGGTGCTGGAATCCCTCATAGACTAGATACCCTGCCAAAAGGCATACCCTACCACCCGCACACAAACAAATGTAGCAGTCTGCAAAAGATTGGTGTAAGCAGAATTTAGTGTCGTTAGTAAATGATTAGGTGTTTCTTCCTCATTTCCTAGTGTGATTTCCTCTGGTTCAATTCCTGGGTTTGATTCTCATGGATTGTGTTTCCTGCTTCAGTGTTGTATCACTCATTGTTCCCCTCTCTGTTCTTTCTTCATCCCGACACTGTTACTTATTTTCCTCCTTCACATTGTCCAATTGCCAACAAAATAGCCTCCAGCACTGGGGGCGGTGGTCCTTTCTTCTTTCAGGTATGACAGAAGGAGGAATTTACAGGAAAGCCATGTCTATTTCCTCTACCTCCAGAATGAAAGCACCACCTTAACACTTCAGAGGAAACAGATACCCAGTACAAAACAGATATCCTGAAGTTTTTAGCTTACTAGTTCTAACAGATGTCTACTGAGAGCACACAGGTGAAATTTTTCCGGAGTCTTGTAAATCAGCCATATTTCAGATCACTTTGCAGGAGAGTTAAAAATGCCAACTGATCCTACCGAACTACTCCAAAGCAGGGTGCAGGAGTAGTTGTAATTTTATAGAGCTAGATATTTTTATTTAAGCATAAACAGTTTTTTTCCCATTTTCATTCCCAGCAAAACAGTTCTATTTGAACTGAAAACCACACAGAAAATATACACGTGACTTTTGGGATGGAAAATTTTGATCTAAAATATTAATATTTGACATTATAAGCATCAAAGCAAAATAAGAGACAAAGCTCAGAGAATGGAAACATTAGGCAATTAAATACTTTTTTAAATTATGCTTTCCAGTTCATTACCCTGTCCATCAAAATAACAATGGTGTGCATTTATGTTAAAAGAAATGTATTGTTTTCTTACTCCTAAATAAGAAAGGTACACAAACTATAAATAGCACTACAGACTTTTTTAGCCCTCTTACACACCGATTGGAGTGAGTTGGGAAATTTTGGATGGAGGCAAAAAAAAACAAAAACAAAAAAACCCCACACAAATAAAAAAAACAAACAAACAAAAAACCCAAAAATCAGAGAATGTCAGTTTGTCAAACTCAGATTTCTCAAGGGAAACTCCTTGGTGTGCCTGCATTTTCAATGAAATACAGCCAGAAAACTCTTGTGAAAACCTGCATGCTGCCTGCTGGTTCCTCTGGTGGCTGTTTGGGGGTCCTTGCCATACAGCCTGCTCAGGGCATAGGGCTCCAAGCTTGCACGGCTTCTTGGGAGATGTGTTACACCTTTCAAATTACTGCTGAACAGAAATTCTGTATCAAAGATTCATGTCTTCAAGGTATTCTATGTTTTATCTCTCTGATAAAGTTAGAAACTATGTTCAGTATGTTGTTAAAGCAGTCCTTAAATAGGCAAGAATTTGGTATACTTCATAAGGTTAATTTGAGACACTGACAGATACAACACACAGTGGTATCAGTTAAGATATAAAATCTAAAAATATGCAAAGAAAAGTATCATAATCACACTTCCAAAATTAAAAAAGACCCAATCTACTCCAATACTACACAGACAAATAATATAAAAATAAAATTCTCTTATTTCCTATCTAGGCAACTTTGCTAATTTTTTAACAAATTGAAAGCATGGTAAGATGGATATTATACATGGGTAAGAAACTTCATTAATGGACAGCAAAAATTTAAAGATTGCTTTGGAAATACTAAAAATTGACTCCTTCTGTGAGGGTAAAATGCTGTATACCATTTGGCCTGTCAGCAAATTCTTCCTCACACAATTTAACTCAGTCTTAAAATTCCATCAGCCAAATCATTTTTCCTAGTAAGTATTGCGAAAAAAACCCCCCAAAAAAACCCAAAAAAAACCCCACCACACCACAAAAAATCAAAACAAAACAATGCCCTCAGAGGTGTTTCTAACCTCAGTCTCTTATTCCCTTCTCGTTGTTTGGGGTGGTTTTAGACATTAAGCCATGCATGTAAATCTAAGTAAGCCGGAATTATAACTGTGTCATTACAAATTTATATAAATTCATGCAGAAGAGCTCCTATTAAGTTTACTTTGAAATAAATGGTTGTTTCTCCATTACACTATGTGCTGTTATTGGATAAAATGCTAATATGCATTGGATAAAATGCTAATATGCAAAAAACTGTCTTTTTTACCCTATGCATTTCATTCAGCTTTATCTTTTAGCCACTGCTTAGAAGTGTTCCCTGACTCACTTGATAATCATTTTACTAAGTCATTGCAATGACATGCAGCTTATTATCTGGATTAATTTCCAATCTATAGTCATATCTGTTACTTTTGTTCACAGGATTTAGCTGAACATATTTCTTTCAAATGAACTGTTCAAAAGAACCATAAAATTCACTACATAGGTTCAGGTCCAAAGTCTGCTACGGTCATGCCTTGTTTTTTTTTTTTTTTTTTTTTTTTTTTTTTTTTTTTTTGTTTCCCAAAACCAGCCAGCATGAATACCTACAAATGAATATTAAAGCAGAGGATGTCATAAAGGAATACCTCCCTGGTAGACTCCAGATTCCACTGAAGTGTAACATGACAAGTTGCTAGTTAATCAAGCTAACAAGTAGCTTTATTGTTCTAAAATAAAAACCCTTCTGTTATTAAAGCTTTACAAAAACTGAGCCTAGGTATTCTTTTCTTGTTGGCTCAAATATCCGTAACAAAAATCTTGCAAATAACTTAAACTGGATTAAGTTCCTCTCTCCCCTTCCCTTCATGACCTCCATCCAGCCTTTTACTCCTTCACCTTCATGCAATGTGCTGCAGTCAACAGTACCAATAAAATCATGGAAAGAAATCCGAATTAAGGAGGCACTTTCCAAGTTCTTTTCAAGCAGAGTACTGTCCTGCAGCAATGTGTGTACAGTGCAGTTGCTCATACTCCTCCAGGACAACTCTGCCGCTGAGTCCTGGGATAGGCATAGTTGGAAGGCTGAGGAATGGGGACAATTTAATCTGGCTACCAAGAAAAATATGGTTTTTACCCTGTAAAGAGACTATTTTTTCATATGAAGGGGGATTTAATACAATGAGAGTACAGCTTTCAAATACTACATGTTATTCTAAATATTATGGTTAGAATTTTTTATTTTAAGTAATTTAGTGATACTCATTTCTCCAACACGGATTTATTTTTCCCTTTTTTGAAAGGGAATGTTCAGTCCCTGGCACTGTTAATCCAAATCACACAGGAAATTAAGTAGGAAAACAGGATGAATTAATATAATGCAGTCACTCAACTTGCTCTCAGTTTCTAACAGCTGGAATTATAAGAGATAAGCAGCATACTAACCTGACAAAAGTATTAAGTATTTCCAAAACGCTGGTATGCATGGCTTGCCACATCTTCCCAGGTTGATAATCACTATATTTGAATAATTTTACTGATGTTTCTCCAGCTTGCTTAGAAGAACATTTCCAAGATATTTTTAGAGTGCATACCTCCTTCAGTGTGGATTTTTTGCTGTTGGAAAAGGCAATGAGATAGATCTAACATGATAAATCATCTTGCTGCTACTCACCTATTTATTATTCAAGTCCTTACAGCTGGTTACAAAGATTTTCTAGCACTTAATATGAAGCTGCTGCCCTGGCATTCCCTCTGTTTATAAAGGCATACACTGAAAGGCAGCATCCATTTCTCAGCAATAACCACTAATGACTCCACAGCTGCTCCAGCACCTTCTCCAAGCACTTCATGCTGAATTTCTTATTAGGGTGATTTGAAAGATTTAACTTCCTTCAATACGCTACTTGTGACAAAGATCTCCTGATAACCAAATTTTCAGGAACACTACTACACTCTTGGTGTCCTAAGACAGCATATTAATGTGTATGGTGGGTATAAATAATATTCATCAGTAAGTTTATAATTAAAAAAAATTAAACACAGTTTAAGATCTGAAGTGTTTCCTAGTCAAGGACACACAGTTTGTATAAAAGCTCTGGTGGAAAGGAGTGGAAGGAGAGTAGGGGAGGGGGAACTAAAACCTCAAAGTACAGAAGTCCTTAATTGTGAATTTGAGTAAGCCCTTCCCATACTTAACACAAAAATAACACCTTGAGGAAAAGACTATTGAAAATCAACAAAACAATGAGTGATTATAAAACCTGAAAGTTGTTCTGGTGGTCTGTATGCACAGGACAGAAGGAGAGGAATTTTTTTTAATTTTAAGTTCAGAGAAGCTTAATGGATTGCTACGTGGTTCAGCACAGAACATCACGACTGTTTACAAACAAGCCTGCTTCACAAATGGCCACATCCATTTGAGTCCTATCAGATTCTACCATTAGATTTCTCAGGTGGTGAAAATACCACAATGCTATGTACCCAGCAGTGGCTGAAATGTAATGATATATTTCACAGAAATTACTTTGCAAAAGGAACTAGCAGCAGACATTGTACTAATACCCTGATCCAGACAAAAGTACTTTGTCCAGGTACCATCCTGTCTGCTGAAAAAGACTGAGAAGAAAAAGGAGAAACACAAGACAGGAAGTAAAAAACAGCTTAATGCAGGGGAGAAAAGTACAAATTCCTTGGAATCATTAAAATAACATCATACCCAACCCCCTGCCACTGCCACCCTCACTGAAGTTACAAAAGCAGTGGATGATTTTCTGTACAGCCCCAGCCTACTTTATTTCACAGTGTGGAGCACGGGCAGTATTTTGAAACACAAAGTACCATGAAAGAGTAGTCATAGGTTCAAATGCAAGTGAGTACAGCAAATCCCAACAGTGAAGGGATGTAAAAAGCAGTAGGAAAAGAAGGGAGTATACTAGTCTATCAATAAACCATTGACTCGAGAAAATAGAATCCCAACAGTGATTTCATTGCTTATGTACTTCCTCATTCTTCCTAAGATCAAGACAATTGCAATCTATTATTACTCTCTTATACTCCTGAGGCTGCCATTCAGCAAAAATGCAAAGCTCACCTTTGGTGTGCTTTGTGGTTCCTGTATCATACTAGGATATTCATCCATTTATGTATTTTTATTTACATATAAATAAAAAAATACATTTAAGTTTGAATAATAATCTTTATTTCTTTATTAGTTTATTTGTAAAAGGTACATTGTAATCCTGAGCTACTGCTTTTATACATTTAGCATCATACAAAGACAGATCATTTACAGTTTGATCATTTACATTTATTGTGCTCCAAATTCCTTATCCGAATTTCATTTTGACTTAGCAGGAACATAGATAATTTAAATTACATGTATCCCTGAAACATCCATATTAATTTACCCATCTGACCCCATTGTCTAAATTTCTACAGTTGTCTAAATCACTCAGGACATTCCTTCTGAATTTAGCAAAAACTTGTTTAAAATTATAAAGATGGGCAGTGCAAGAACTGGTCCCTCAATCCTTTGTGAATACATCATTAGAAAAAGCTTTCTGTTTCCGTATTCTCTTGGCAAGTCAGTGCTAAATTGACTAGATGTACTTTGATGGAATGGTCCAAGTAATAGTTTATCCATTTCTTTACTACAGCAGTTAATGAGAATTTACAGTGTCTCCCTTTGCAGTGACCAGTGTCATAACTCTCCCAAGCAGGGAAAATCTGATGTGATCAGAGGAAAGTAAGAGGCAACCCATCACCGTCTTATTGCCATCTACATGACACTGAAGTATGACAAACCAACTCATGAAATGCTTCCCTTCGACCCTGTAAAGGAACTTATATGAATAACCAGAGTTAAGTTCCATAATCCGAGCATGGCTTTTAGGATTTGCCAGGTAAAAACCAAAACAAAACCAAATCAAACCAAAAAACCCCCAAAACAAACCAAAACCTCAGTCCCAGGATCCTTGAGGAGAAAGCATTTACCCTAACTGAAAGCCAATCCTGGATAAATGGAAATTTAATTGGACTACCAAAATAGCATCTCTCTACCTGAAAAACCTCCAAGCATACAGTGTTTACAAATGTGTCTCTAGCAACAGTGTCAATCTTTTAAACACTCACAACTTTCATTTCCTGAATAAGGTCACTATGATCTTAGGCAAAAGATGCAGTAAAGCAGTTCAAGCAAAATGCTTATTGCTTAGGTTTTAAAGCAAGCCACTTGAATATCATTTTAGTTAAAATGTTAAGTACAAATGTGAAGCTACTGTAGAAACACTTATAAACACTCTTGCTTTTGAATTCTTATTGATCATCTAGAAAAATGGCAGACGGATTTTAACATAACAAAGGAAATGTAAAACTTAATACTGTCTGTTGAAATAAAATTCAACGCCTATAAAGACAGAGTTATGAACATGTAAACACAGCTTTAGTATTCAGAGCTAGGGAATCTAGCAGCAAAACAAACTATTTGCATATTATGTAGTGCAATGAACATTTGTTCTTAGAGACCCCCCAGTCTTTAAACTACTTTGAACAGAATGGAATCCTTACAGGAAAGGTTTTAAAAGTGTCCAAGACGTAATATCCAGAACTACTAGATGTTCATCTATGACCTAACAATTTCTCTATGCAAAACTGTGCTCTGGATAGCTGACTTTAATGGCTCCCCAGTAGCAGGCTCGGATGAGGCAGATTAAACCTAAGAGATAAGCAACAGCCCAAGAAACATATGTTGCGTGAAATCGCCTGGCGAACTCTTGTGTACCAACCTAAAAAGAGAAAACAGTAGTGTCAAATGTACAGCACTATCTGTTCTTCAGGGAAGAGCAAGTTATATTAAGGAGAAGCATTTCAGCACCTCTTCAACTCCGGTAAGGGTAAATTGGGTATTTTATTAGCTTAATTTTACATAACCATAGGATAACTGAGCTTGAAAGGGAGATCAAGAGACCTCTAGTGCCAACTTCCCAATCAAAGTAGGGTCAGCCCCAAGGTCAGACCAAGCTGTTCATGTTTTATTTGGGAGCCAGCTAGGTCCTAAATAACTCCAAGGACAGAGGCTACACAAGCCTGGAAAAATGGAGAAATGTTTTCACGTAATTTTCCAATTCAGTAAGGTCAAAAAAAAGGAAAAGAAATTTGCCTCTCACTGTTTTTATTTCTGGCTTTGTTTCTATTAGGGAACCTGGAAAATCCTTCATAATTCATTTATATGAATTTAAAATTTATAATAATTATTCAAATTAAAATGCAAGTGAGAAGCATAATGAGAATTATACATATGAATTCACTGGAGGTATTCCCTCACATGAATTTTCTGGGATTTCCAGGTAGAAAGTTGGCTCTAGTAAACCATAGGAGATACTGGCAAGCCATATAGACAAGGCAAGACATATTTCTAGTGCTTGGAATCCCATTCACCTCTACTGCAGTGGAACTTATATTTCTGGCTATACAGCAACATGTATTTCTGGAAACCTGGAAGTTTTGAGAGCTCTAGCAAGAGCAAGATGTTCCAATATTTCTAGTTGTTCCAATATTGCTAGATGCTCCAATATTTCAGTGAAGTGAACCATTTTTCATAAAGCTGATGCTTTTAGAGATGAAGAGTCAAATTTAACATTGGAAAAAAAGATTATCAAAGTGCCAGAATACCTTTTAAAAAATCATTTTTCTGGCTTACTCAGATGATTAAGTCCATAGTTTTTAACAGAGATGACAAAAAACACACCAATTTAGAAGTTTTACTCAAATGCTGGGAAAAGAAGAGCTGGTCAACTAAGAGAACTCCTTTGAACACACACACCCCATAATTTGCATACAGTTGCAAATTTATCGTGGGACATCACTCACAGTTAATCCAACACCAATGAAGATGCATATCATTCCAATTGTGATATACGCACAGCAGCGCCTCCGTGGCAGTGCACTTCCAACAGAAGAACTGTTAGAAAATAAATGGTACTGTAAATTAAAAACAAACAGAAAACCCAAACCCAACCAACCAAATGACAACCACCACAGAAAGCACCCCTACCATCAACAGTAACTGATCAATCTCAGTAGGGGGATGGAAAGAGAATGGCAATACACGTACACCATCTTAAGTTTATAAAGTTGTAAAAGCAAAGTCTACAGTTATACTACAAAGTACAGGACAGAATCCACATTTCTATTTTAAAGGGGAACTGTTGGTGATTATCTAAAAATCTAGATGCTTACAAGAAAGGGAATGGTGCTACACCCATAGTTTGAGTGTGTCTATCTTCCGTACCCATAGTGCAACCCCAGTAATTGTCTTGGATAGCCTCTGGATGGCAAAACTCAAGTTTTCTTTTCAGTTTTATCCTGTCCCCTGAGATATTCCTCCAGAGCCCCTCAAAAAACTGAGCTGGCCAGAGAGAGAGCACAGGAGAGCGAGCAGGGGAGTATTTCAAGCTTCCATGCTGGTTGCAAGATACCCTTCAGACTTTTAGTGTATCAGCATATGGCTTCAATACTTCACTGCATCTAAGTAACTGAAAATAACTTCTACCACCCCTACGTGTCATCAATAACAACCTTCACTATCCATTTCTTGGATACTCAAATACACTTCAGTGACTAAACTGCTCTGAAGATAAATACAAATCATTCTAGTCGCAGACATGTATTTTTTTCCACGTTCAACATCTCCAAATACAGCAATTCTTTAGGCCATTAAGTCAACCTGAAGAACATGACAAGTTCTTATTACTTTGCAATTTCTTTCAGAGTTCTACCACAGTTTCTATGAGCTGCACAAATCACTTCTGACAACCAAGGTAAATAAATTCCCTGGAAGTTCTGTCACTCAGCATCTAGACTATGAACTCCAGGACAGACAGCTCTGTCTCTAACTGCTGTGTCAAGCTATTACAGTGCTGCACTCAAACAGAATATCAAATGCAAATAAAACATTATTTACTATAGGTTAGAAAAATTAATCTAGAAGCTCAGCAAATACAATGTTTAGCAAATACATCCTGAGTCCCACATTTGCAATCACATACAACTCACCAATGTGGAAAATAGGAACATGATTTAAGTCCACTGAAACACAGTTTAAAGGACTAAAGAGGCAGAAGATCTTTTATAAAACATGTATTATTTATCTTAGAGGTGTTTTGAAGCATCCTGCTATCATTAGTTAAGTACTTCATCCCATTCTGGGAGATCAAGACACTTTTGGAAATAGTGTAATGCTTTTACTCATCTCATGATAGTTCAACTTATTCAAGATAAATGCACAACAGAAAAAAGCACTGCTAAACAATTGAAGTAGTACACGCATCATATGACTGACCAAATTTCCAGTTAATTAACCACATAGCAAGGGCTCATATGCCTAGCATGTGACTAAAATTTTTTAAGCATTTGTCTTAGAAAGCCTTCAAATAGATTGTTTTAAGCAGCTTTACTTCAACGTAATTTCTTTACAAGGAATTTCTGAAATGCTCCAAAAAAAAAAAAAAAAACCCACACCACCACAGTCCTCAAGCTAACACACTGAGCTTCATCTTTCAAGGCAAGAGTTGAAAAAAGTGACTACTCACAAGTCGTTTTCAGAGGAGCTGGGAAAGCCCCCAAACAATACTGCTCATTAGCTTCCATGGGGAAATGACCTCCTTAGCAAAACCTCATGATACATAGTGAAATGGGATACTGGAGGGTGCCTGGGATAGGATTAGGGTAAGAGAATTCCCTGTTGGGCAAATAATGGCATCTGACCCTCTCATACACACCTCCACATACTCCCACAAAAGCCATTCTACAGCCATTCTAGAAAAGAGATATGTTGTTCAATTTCAAGTTACATGAGTTAAAAATAATAAAATCAAACAGTAGTTTTATAAAAGGGGAAATGGGAAGAGATTGAGTTTGCCAAACTGACCTTAGGTTCCCTTCTTTGCAGGATTTTCTGGCTACGTACTCAAAGTTAATTCTATTACAGAGCTGGATACCATAAGATAAGCTGGTAAAAATGTCACATTTAATACACCTGAAACATACATGATATTTACTGTGCCGTGTATTGCACCCAGAGATAAAGTTAATTGTGGAAAGAGACTGTCACTTTCAGAGCTGACTTACAGTCTTGTTTTTGTAATCATAACATTGCAGGTGCTGTGTGTATTTTCCATCTGTATTTCTCATGTGTCTCCTCCTATCCAGTAAAAAAGGCTGGGGGAGAAACCATCAACTCAAATACCACAAAATGGTAATGTAAAGAATGTCTCAAGTTAGCTGCCTTTCTCTTTCCACAGAAAGGAATGAGTAATTAAAGATGTTAAAGTTTATACAGTCACATAACAGACCTAGGAGTCCCAACAAATCATAACTCATTTTTCACCTGCCAACAGTGATACCAGCCACTGGCCCCATCCAGATAGTGAGGCTTCCTTCTACCCACCCCAAATTACATAAAAAACCCCTACACTAACTTAGAATAAAGGAAGTTGAAACTCTACCCCAAAAACCTACCAACTGTGACAACTTTGCCAAGCACATCTGGCAATATTAAAAATGTGATCAAAAGAACTTTTTCATACCACAGAAGTAACCAACTAGTTCCACTGTGGGAATATGAGGGAACTCTCTTACAGAGCAATCTAGAAAGCAGCAGTTCCTTCTTTCTGAGATGCTGCTGAGGAAGCAAAGGCACCTGCCAGAACTCTGGGCAGCAGGAGCAGATACAAAAAATGCCAAATCCAATATTGCATCAGGGAGTAATTACAAGAGGGGAAAACTATCACATGGGACAAAGGCTATAAAAGTAGCACAGGAAGGGATACTGGGTCTCTTGTGCTCCCAATAACAGGAATTATGACCAGGATTTCGAACATGCTTTTAAGAGGAAAATTAAAATGCCAGTATTTTGAAGGTGAATAGCACTGCTGAAATTAGCCTCCACAGTAGTGATGGGGTTCCAACATCTCTCTCTTTCCTAGAACTTCTTTATGGGGCAAAGGTGTTATAAATTCATTAGGATGCATAGTTTTGGCAGACCTTAAAAAGTAAAAGAGATAGGTTCTACAGGAAAAAACCAGATCTGACATTCTGAAATAATAACCTGTACCATTCAGTTCTCTTTCTAGTAACTGAATTAATGAACTGAATTTTCTAGATGGTTTAATATACATCTTGAGAAAGAAAACAGTAAGCAGAAAAACAGTTCCTGCTTCTTCATCATTAAATGACAAAATACCAGAAGCCTTCCCTGAATCTCTCACTCTTGGAAAACAAGCTGATAAACATCTGGTATTTAAAAATACAGAAGAACACTAAATCAGCAAAAAAAGAAAGTCTTCCCCCCATTCCCAGGTGTCACTATAAAATAAAACTTCATCATGACAATTTCCTCATTAGCTTCATTTATTTTCCCAATGCAAGTAAGGGCCTGTGTCAAGCAGAGCCACTACACATCAGAAAGGTATTCTGCAAATACCTTACATATACTGACATGACAGGTTTATAGTCCACTTCCAAAGAGATTTGGTCATTTACCAAACACGGATTTATTCACTACAGCACAATTAATTTCCTACACTTCCCGAGTTATTTTGCAAGACAAAACAAATGAGCCACAAAACAAACTTGTATCACAATGGTAGCACTTAGATGGGATTAAAAACAGACCAGAAGATCCTATTTCTCCCTACATTCAGATATGAGAGGTTCCTTTGTTTAGGTACTATGAGGCATGATGGCTTTACTTCTCCCTGAACACTGCTTTATTATTAACTTTTTAGTGTAATAACTTCTGATCTCCCCTGCAGTTTTAGAAGACATTCTTAATATAAAGATCTAGTATCCATCAACAAAATAAAGGTCACAAACAAATTGCAGAGATTATTCACCTCACTTTTTAAAACATTTTAAGCAAAATTATAAATCTGAAAGTGTCAGCCAACATCTCCTTGAAAAACTGACCGTTGCAGTGATTCAAGAGCCTTTTGCCTTAGTCTACACTATCTTTTTTTCAGTGACAATTATCAACTGAATCAACAGAAGGAATGAACAGTCCTACATCTGACTGCTCAGTTACTAATGGAAGAAGTTTTGCATTAATAAGAAACCCTACATTCCCTTCTAACCACTTGGCTATGATGATCTCTGACAAAGACATGATAGAAAGCAGGTCACCACAGTTATTTATTCCATCATCATGACTCAAAGCTCTGTCTCACCTATGCTATGCCCTAAATCCATGTATCAGAAATGTTTATGCTGCTGGAAGCACAGAACTCCCAACCATCACATCTCAAATGTGGGAAAGCACCAAGCAACTCCTTCAAAGCTAAATTACAATATTCCACAGTTTGCATCCTCAGCCCAAGGACAGACGTGCCCACTTGTTAAAATTCATTTTGCATTCTGCAATACAGTTGCCATGCAAGCTGTAATTATCACAAATTGCACTGCAGAGAGGCTCCCGCTTTCCTACATACAGACAGGATGCTTTGCACTTTATGGAGGAAAATACTACCAAAAACTTTATTACAATATTCCATTTAAAACAGAAGAATTTAAAACAATAAATCATCAGAAGACAGACCAAAAAAGATCAGCTGCTGTGACTTCTGACTGTTGTTTGGAGGGTGGTTTATTCTGCTGCTGTTATTGTTAGGGTTGGGTTTTTTGTTTGTTTGGGTTTTACTGTTTGTTTTGGTCTTTAAGGTTAAACAACAAGTAACACTGACCTAAGGAGAGTCAAGAGAAAAATCAAGGTCAGCTTTTTGTTTGGGCATAAAATATAATAATAAAATATAAAACATAATTGCAATTTTAAAACAAACCAAACAGCAAAACTCCAACCCCTTCTCAAGGAGTGAATGGACTTAATGTGGCAGTACAGACATCCCTGCAAAGCAGCATCTCATCCAGACTGAGTTTATTTAACCTAAGCAATTAGAACACATCCACATCTCCACAGTGGGTCAGTTACACCCCTGAGGTTAAACACAGCACTGGACTGACTTATCTATTAAACACTCTGATAAAAAGATTTCAGTGTTGAAGGCCAGGCCATGCCCACACCTACAGTATTTTTATCCTAAGCTTTCTCCTTCCTAAGGGACCTGCTAGTTTTCCTACAACATGCAACACAGCTTAGGTTCTCCATTCCCAGTGGAAAGCACATTTGTTCCTTTAACTGGAAGTCACACTTACATGTCAAAAGAAGACAAATATTTAAATAAATCAGCAGGACATGAAGGTCTCTGAAGTAATATTTATGTTTGATTTCAAACCCTGGAAACACCATGGCTGAGATCCCATGCAAAACTAAAGTATGTTACTAGTGCAACAATTCAAATCAAGAATTCCTGAGCTCAGATAAGAAAGGCCAAACAAATACTCAAAAAGAGAGGCCCAAAAAACCCCAAATCAAAACAAAAGTTTACACCTCTTGTATTCTAATTTTTCTTGTTCTTCTTGAAGTAATAACAAATTAATAGAGAAGTGATTCCATAGTAATTCATAAACATTACAAAAGCTAATGCATTAAGATGCTTAACAGAAGTTAGTTGTTGAGTTTATAGTGTCAGTAAACCCTCCTTCAAATTAAGATCATTTCCTTTCCTCCTTTTACAATAAAGTGATTCAAGTTCTACCTTTAAAGATGACATCTGATGACTACTGCATGAAGAGGTAAAATTTCAAGGACATAAAATGTTCATTTCAGCAACTCATTCCTGTCTATTGTCAGCAGCTTATTTTTGCCTCTATCAATTCAATCAGAGCATTTCATAAATGCAGGTGGATTTGTCAAAGCTACTGATTTCTGCATAATGAATGGAGAATTCACGTGCACACAATATCTGCATTAGCCTTGAAGTTCAGATGAGCACAGTAAAATAATCAAGACAGCTGACACATTTTACCCCAAAGACTTACAGGAGGAACACTGGCTACTTCACAGTAATTTACGTAACCTTGCTTTCAGAGAACTTACATTTTTTTGCAGTGTGGGCATTTTGCTAGTGTGTTAAACCTCAGTTCCATCCACTGTAAATAGAAAAAAGGGAAAAAGGTTGAAAAGCAGACCTGAGAAAATTGTTGTTGCACTTAATGTTAAATGTCACTATGAAAACATTTTGCTTCTCAGACTTTCTTTGACTTGTTTCTTGTTTTCTTCTATAAATGGGATGCCCTTTTGTCAGTGGCAACATGGGATTGGGATTTCCATGTGAACATTTCCCATGACTTGCCTTAGTATTACAAAATTTGCTTGACGTAATGTGGTTGCATCCACAAGCATAGCATGGGCAATATTAAAATATTAATAGGTTTTCTTCTCTTACTTAAAGACTAGGAATATGCCCTGAATCAAAATAAGTGTTTGCTTTGGCACAATTACAGACAGAATTATTTTCCAATCTTTTCTCAACCCTTGCATTACTCATGAAAACTAAGTTATGGGTACACAGAAAGATGTGTTAAAGAGTATTTTAGAAAGTAGGTATCAGGTTTTACATCAATGAAATACAAAACATTATTGGCTACTTTACATGACTGTTAAAAAAACTATATGTAAAATTGTACATGGTAGGGTCATCACCTTCCATGCTCAGACTAAAACCCACGTGGGAAACAGCCCTGGTGAAAGCAATGCCTAGAACTAACTCAACGGGAGATACACAGTGATATACTCACTTAAAAACAGCAGGTTCTGATAAATTTCATTCTGTGATAACAGTATTAAACAAGCATTTTAAAGATGTTTGCCTTGATGAAGGGAATAAGGCTCTTCTTTTCCCTTTAAGCAGTTACTTTGTAACTGCAGCTCTCTTCCCTTGCCTTTCTCAAGGGGAGGTTCCTTGGAAACTTTCTTGGTGATGCAAAAGCCACACGGCAAGTTAAAAGCAGGGGAAGAAGCCACAGTGCAGATCCCCAGTGGCTCCTTTAGGCCCTGCCTTATCTCCATGAGAAATCTGAAGCTGTCCTACTGAAGTGAACAGTGTTATAACTGCTACAACCACAAATCAAAATCAGAGCCCATCCTCGTATGGAAAACAGCACCAACCTACAGCAAGCACCATTAAAATGCTGAGAAGAATTTCATTTTATGAGCAAAGAAAGATATGTCTTCTCATGCCATACAGATATATGAAGAGATTTTGCTGTGAGCAAGGTTTAGAACTATGGTATTTATTGAGCATTTTCCTACATCTTGAACATCTCCCTCAGTTTTATCTACTTGGGGACAAATGTCCACTAAAAAGAGAACCATCTTTTATTTTCTTGTTCTGAAGTATCCAAGTACACATTTACAGAACAACTATGTAACTGGTATTACTTGTTTACAAAACTTGACCAAACTGATTTAGCCAAGTTTTACTTTATTCCTTAATAAAACTTATGTAATACTCCCCACCCAATTAAAGCCTTTTAAGAGCATTAATTCTACTTCCACATACCTGGCAGAGGAGCAAGTTAAGTATTTTTCTGCATCCTTTTCAAAAACCTACTCAATTTCCCGTAATTCTACACAGTGAAAGTGGGATAAGATGCAATTGTCAGTATTGTGGATGGAGAGAGGCCTTGCCAGAGCAGTTATTTCAGCTTTTTAAACTGCAATTCCAGAAATAAAAGGAAGTCTGATTTCAAGATCTATATTTTACCTAACTGTAATTCAGCTTCACTTCTACACACCAGTTTCGATTCTATATCACAGTGTAGGCAGCTCCATTTCCTTAGTTATGAAACATTAATGATGTTTCTAGGGTTTTCAGATTTCTAATTATTAGCCCAAATTACTAATGGCTACAAATTCAAATACATTTGGGCTGCAGATATTGAAAAGGAGTCAGCAATAATCTGTTTTCATTACGAGTTACCTGGAAATAACAGAAGCAGTAACTGTTATGATGCTTTTTACACAGACCGGAAGTATTTGCAGAAAAAGAGCAAAATTGTGACAAGACTTTCAAAGTACAAGAACTCAAATCATATTAGCACAGTGGGGAAAAATTATGTTCATGTACATTCTAAATCATGCTTAAGGTGGCATTTTTTACCCATATTCAAGAGTGCTTAAAAGTACCTAATATTGATTCATGATGTTAAGAAGTTACAGTTACATGAAATTTAGCTCTCTAAATATAGAGAATAATTACAGAGAATACAATAATTTATATATAATTATTTATATACAATACAGAAAATAATTGTAGAGAATAAATTATTTTTTTAACTGGAGTAATACAATATATAGCCCAAATCCCTGGTTAGATGTACCGAAATACAGGTGAAGAGATGAGAAATCCAGAGCTTGTCAATATTTCAACTGTGGACAAAATCAAACATCCATCAAAGGAATTACCAGAAGAACAGACAAACATTTTCCTTCTAAGCCTAAAATAGTTCTCAGTGGACTCAACACGAGACAGTAAAAAAAAAAGCCCAAAACAAAAAAAGATATATGCACATAAATACATACAGCTGCTTCTGCAAAAGAAGCTTCCCCTCCATTCCCCTCTGGTCCTTTAGGAAAGCAAAATACTTTCACAAACTAAAACATATCTAAGTCTTCTGAAAAGTTTAATGGGTTTTCTATTCAATTATTTGAACAGAAGAAGTAATTTTCCTATCTGATTAGTTTAAAAAAAAAAAAACAAAACAAAATTGACAAAGCACAGTGCTTCCCATACAGCCTGTGGCTTCCATAGCTTGCTCCTGGCTTCTCGTCCCTGAGGTACCTCTGGAAACAGGACAGCAGCAGGAAGATGGCAAAGAGGGGGAGGACACAGGGACAGCCCTCCCTGGTCCCCCATTCCCAAAGGCAACTCAGCCTCTGACAGCCACAGACCATTGCAGGCAGAAATCCCTCAGAGAGAAGGAGAAGGAAATGACTTACTGCTGGCAGAAACAGTAACCTCAGTCCAAGTCCAAAAGCTCTCAAAACAGCCCAAACCAGATCAAACTGATATTTAGCAACACAGTTAAACCCTCATTCTTCCCTCCTTTTCTATTGTGAAGTCCAAATCTGCCAGAAACAGTAGAAACGTTAATACAGAAAGAACTTCTATCAGGTTACCAAAGGGAAAAAAAAAATCTGATTAACAAGATGTGAAGTATTGATAGTTTGGCTACAATTTCACTTCAGTACTAAGCCATTCTTCCAGGTAAAACAGAGAAACTTTAAGGCACTCCATAGAAAGGAGAGTGCTTTTCATAATTTGTGAAAAACAACCCCGCCCCCTCCCCCATGTGCAGAGGCAAGCAAAATACAGGTCCCATAGTCATATTTTCAAATGGGAAATAAAATATCTTGGAAAGGTTGTGAACAAGCTGATACTTTTGAAAGAACATAGAGCATGACAATTTGACTTTTCCATCCCAGGGATTCTAGCTTTGCTTGTCTAATTTATTTATTTCTTAACTGCCAAGTAAAGTAAAAGGGATAGCCTACCGAGTTGCTGGTACTACGTAGATTCTTCACAACATGGAGATATCAAAATGTAGAAATACTAATTCAGAAACTGAGCTTCCAGGCTGGCTAAAACACTTTTTTGTTGCTTCTCTGCTTATTCTCAAATCCAAGCAATTTCCTGACTTTTCTTAACTAAAAATTTTATTTTCAGAATCTCAGACTTAATTACAGAAAGAAAGTGGAAGCAAAAGACTGGTGGGAAAGTTGTGCAACACAAGGAAAAAAAGGGTTTGTTTCATGATAACTCAGCATAAAAAAAAAATAGCAAGCTTCCAACTTCTAATGGTTCAGAGAGTTTCTTTTCAACATATCATGAAGAGACAAATTGGTCTTATCCTGGCAGACAGGACTACAAAGTTCAAAATGTTGCAGTTCCCTAAAGCAAGGAGAAGATATGAAGCAGTATGCACAAATCCCAAACTAGAAAACTTAGCCTTTTAAGGCATAATTTAGTAGTTACAGACAAAACCAGACTTTATGGGTTTGTTTTTTCCCCCTTACGTTCACCTGAAGTAGTTCATAGTGTAAACTACAAAGTTATTTGGACTGTACTTATATAAAGTAAATAGGGGATCAAGACAAGTAAAACTCTTATGCCTGTCCCTAAAGATTGGCCAAAAAAAAGGCAAACAGAAAACCCACTTCAGCTATCTTCAGTTTCTGACTAGTGTTCTTCAGCAAGTGTTATAAGAAATCATGTATTTTTTAATATATAGGCAGAATTAGTAGACAGAATATTTCTTGAGCCTCTCTCTCACTGCTTTCCAGTTAGCACATTACTTGTAAATTCCTCATCATATTCCTATTTCTCTTGGGGGGAAAAAAAAAAAGAGGGAAAAAAAAAACCACAACAAAAAAACCCAACAAAAACAAAGAAACTAAACAGCTATCTCCTCCCTGCACTCATCACCTACTGCAATAGTTAAGACATTACAGCACACCTGTCCTGGATTCAGCTGGGAGTATTAATTTTCTTCTTAATAGCTGGTACAGTGCTCTTTTGGATTCAGTAACAAAGTTGGTAACAAGCTAAGTTTTTAGTTGTTGCTAAGTAGTGTTTACCCTAAGTTAAGGACTTTTCAGTTTCCCATGCTCTGGGAAAAAAGAGGTGCACAAGAAGCTGAGAGAGCTGCCAAAGACAGCTGAACTGAGCTAGCCAAAGGGATATTCCATACCATAGAACATCATGTTTGGTACACAAACCAGGGGGAGCTGGCTGGGAGATGCTGATCATTGCTGGGGCACTGGCTGGGTCAGCAGGGAGTGAGCAATTGTACTGAGCACCACTTATTTCTCTCAGGTTTTACCCTTCTCTCTCTCTTTTTCATTACTATTATTATTGTTTTTATCATCACTAGCAGTATTTTTTTTTTTCTATTTCAGTCATTAAATTGTTTTTATCTCAGCCCATAAGTTTTACCTTTTTCCCAGTTCTCCACCTCCCCAAGGTAGGTGGGCTGGGTGGTGTTTGCAGTGAGCAAGCAGCTGCGTGGTACTTTAGTTGCTGGCTGGGGTTAAGCCATGAAAGCACCTCACCGATCCATAACCCTGAAGTAAAGACTTAAAAACACAAGCCTGTTCCATTACAGAGCCTATCACGAGCCAACCCTTCCCTCTCTGCTGGTACAAGCCAACGTGGAGTGGCATCCCCTAAGTTTCCTTTTTCCTTGCACAACAGCACTTGAGTATTCTCTGATCTTTATGTATATTATAATCCTTGGTTTCAGGAATATGCCACCTCTCTCGTGACTGTTTCCTTTAAATGTATCCCTTATTAGGTCATTTCCTACAACTCACAAACCTGAAAGAGATTCAATCACTGCTGGATGATGATGCCAAAGCTAGCTTACTTGTGTATGCAATCAAAATTTAAGTGTGGCAGCACCTTCTCCATTCAGAAGGCTAAAGAGAGTTCAACAGCAGAAGAACATTTGTACATCCTTCCACTTCATTAATGGAATCAACTCTCACTCTCACATATAAACTAAAACCTCCAGTTCTCCGACAACCTGCAGATATGCCAATGGCAAGTGCCATACCACACCTTTCCAGGGTTCATACAGCAATGAACTGCTCTCTTGGCCACTGCAGAACACAGCCACCACTGCAGGCCTAAACAGAACCTGGAAGACCAACTTCCTCTTCCAACACTGTCCACTCTCACATCACAAAAGAATAAGACAGACTTTGGCTTTATCTATCCATGTACAGAAAGATTGTTCAAAGTTTTCTTGAAACACATACAAAGATAACCAAATACATGCATAATAATGAGTACAGAAGTTTTAGTTCCTCAATGATGCCAGAGAGTGAGGCAATACACTCTTAAACTGCTTACAACAAACAGCTTGAGGGATAGCACAACGAGGCGAGAAGGAGAATCTGATGCTTTACTTACAAGGAATGTATTTCCACAGTGCCCACACACCACTCTAGTTCCATCTGGTTGAACTGGCAAGGCAGGCTGCTCTTCTGGAATCAGCATTACTGGACCAAGAGTAATGATGCGTCTACTGTGTTAAGAACATTAGATACACATGTAATTTAGCTAGCAAAACAGGACAACCATGCGTTCAAGCAATTAGCTCAGCCACTACCAAATATTTTTACACTTTTGAACTATAACCTACTTGTTAAACAGCTGATGCACCCAGTTTTGGTCACTCTCCAAAGAGTTTTCAGTTTTAAAAATATTCTCTTTCCCTATGAGATCAGCCATACAAGCCTAAACCCTATAGAGCTCAAAAACTTGCAAGCATATGACAGACATGCTCCTCAGAAAAATGCAAACTTAATACCCAGGCTGAGCAAGCCTGAGAACCAAAATGTACATACCCATGTGAAACACATAGAAAGAGTAAGGATCTTCCATAATCTAGTTCTCCTTCCCAAACTACTGACAACCATGTCAATATAAGAAGCATATCCATACTTTTACAGTAAAAATTCCATTCAAACTGAGTAAAATAAAAAGGAAAACCACCCTAGGTTGACTAAATGAAATCAATTTACTTTAAAGTAAGTATTTACTATTATGTTCAATGTGTTTCCAGTTTAATTACACAATTTGTCCATCCAAAATGACAGTACCCAAATTAAGCAACTCAGAATGAGGATGAGACTTCTTAGAACAAAAAAAGTGAAGGGGAAAATTAAGGCAATATTTAATTTGCATTGCATCTCTTCCACCTACAACCAAAACTGCATTCTGAATGGCTTTCCTTCAATCTGGAGTCTTCCACTTAGGCATACTCCCACAACTCTCTCCTTCAAAGTACACTACACCAATTTTACTCAGCTTCTAGCAAGACACATACATAGACTATCTTAGAGAAACTGCTTAGATGTATGCTTCTGAGATTATTTTAACAAAATTAAGGAACTCCTGCTTTAGTTTAGTTACCAACCATGTGATATATTGCAACTGAACTATCCCATGAACATTTTTGCACACTGAGAAAATGAATGTAATCTTTTGAAGTCCTACCCAACAGAGCATTAGTAAAAAAGAGTAATTCCCACAAGTTTCAAACTATGTTTCAAAACCCGAATAGCCAAGTAGGGCTCTTGGTGGGGTAGAACTCCCCTTCACTTTCTGCAGACTCAGCCTTCCTCTCCATTTCTCCTGTTAGAGCTGCACCACTTACAATCAAACTCCTCCTACCTCAGAGGAATCTTGAGCACCTTAAGCCCAACAGTAAGAACAATCACAATTGCTTCTTTTATTACAAGTGTACATTAAAGTTGAGAGCTGAGAGGAGAATGAAAACTCAGCATAACTTAGGAGACTGAAGACAAGCTACTACTCCATCTCCCATTTCACTCTGAATCCCTAGTCTGAACTTAGCAAAGTGAGTATTCTGTGTGGTTACAATAACTATGTCTCCAACAAATTATGAATGTTAAGTCCCAGAAACGAGAAGTGGATTTTCTTTTATTGCTCTTTACATTATTTTTGACTTACAAAGCGGTTATATAATGGGAAACACACATCTGAGACCACAAGAAAAAGAAACTTTTTTTCCTCTTTAATCTTAAAAAATATATTCAAAATGGACACTAGCACTACCCCTCCAGCAATTCAGTAATGTTCAGTTCTCTAAGTGTCCATGTAAAAAGACTGAGGCTTGAATTTCTTTCAGTTTTAAATACTCAACACAAAGACAACAGCTGCTTTAAAGAAAACTGTCTCAAGGCACTGAGAGTATTTTATTCTTACCAGTTTGGTCTTGGACAGCCTATTTTCCGAGATGTATCCTTACAGATAAGGAGACAGTTACATTGACATCTAACATACTTCTTCCCTGAAGGAGGGTTTTTGATTGGCTAAACAAAAAACAAACAAAACAAAAAAACACACCACAATCACCAGAGAACACACATCAGAAGTCATAGCAATTCACTTTTTTCCACATAACAGGATGACAAAGCAGAACTACTTCAGTGAAAAGTTCTTGCTAGCAGAGAAATATACTTCCTCTTACAGAGGAAAATTCAGAGTCAACACAAAACTACAATTTTTTTTCTTTTCTTAAGAAGTAACAATTTCCTTATTAGAACAAATTCAGCAAACTCAAGGATGTAGCATTCATATTTTAGCAATGAAGATTCAAGTAATCAGTTATTTTTTTAAATGTGAGCTTAAATAGTGATATATTAAAAAAAAAACCAACAAAAAACCACCTAAAACCAGTCAAACATCAAACAACCCTCCTTGCCTAGTACAATGGCTTTATTCAACAGTGAAAGGATCACAGTCTGTTTCTTGGTCACTAAGAGAATATGAAAGCATCACAAAACCGCAATCTTATTTTAACCTGTACCGAAATGATCTTTCTCCAACCTAGGAGTCAAGTTACAATGTCCCTTTCATGCAGCAAATCAAAAGGTGCACAACGCTTTGTTTGCCTTGAAACATTATATATTGGACAGGAAAGTGACTATCAGTTTCAGTGGCAGGTTCCCTACACCCTCTTTTAGGTAGAAAAAAAATCCTGCAGTTCTCAGGCTTCCTGCTTTTGGGACATAATTTAAAGTTATTTTCATATAACAAATATATAATAAATCCATATAATAAATCTAATCCAGTGTTTTTCATACAAATGCTTGCAGTAGCTGTGAAGTACTCCAGTATCACATCCCAAAACTAAAACTGGCAGGAGGAAAAAAATAAAACCAAGGAGGCCAAGTAGTGAAGACTTGAATTAAGAGGAGAAGAAACAAATAGTTCTGTGAGGACTGAAAAAGAACCTAGGACTTAAACATTTCAAAGTTGTTTTATTGTGGTCTATTATAGCTGATCAAGTGACTGAAGAGTATTTCAAGAGAAAGGCATTCATCCAGGGAGAAGTTCGGGTTTGTTACTCTGTTTCTCCCACTCTTAGAATAACTCAATTCTACACTGCTCTTCATCCCATCAAAACCAATTTTATCCTTCCTTCCAGAAGAGTAATTACTTAAATGACATCTTTGCTTTTCATCCTCCTCAGAAGGAGACATCCTGCAAAGCCAGCTCGACCACATGAAGATTTATTCTAACTGCTTATGACCATCCTCGTGCCAGCACGCCTCGAGCTTGCACGCCAGCCACACTGGCAGCCAACCAGGCTGGCTCCTCCTTTTCCCTGGGGGTGGCAGGAAGGGACCCACCCTGTCCAGGTGAGGACATGAATTCTACCCCCAGTGTCCCCCCAAAAAAGAAAAGTGCTAAAAATCCCTTTTACCGTAGCTTCATTGCAGACTGTGCATTTAACCACATGTTGGTGTAGCTTGCCATCCAAATTGATGAGTGACTGGCACACACGGCAGTTTATCACGGGAACACCGCTGGCATCTGGACTTGCAATGGCAGTGTATGGAGGGGGAAGCTCTGCTGCAAGACACAAGGAAATCTCAGCTGAAAAACCAGCGGGCCCTAAAATGCTTCCAGCAAGTATAGTTTCTAGCAGTCACAGGCTCAAAAAAGAAAAAATAGAAACAACCCAAATCTCAGTGTTTAGAATAAACATAGAACAAAAAAAGTTTGCTTTCCCCTTCTCCACAACTTCTGTGTACACAAACACCATCCACAGCAACACAAACACAGTAAATCACCCCAGAAACCTGAATCCAACAAGACTCAGCGATGTAACTTTATTTCAAACCAGCTTTTTGCAATCCTTAGAAAACCCATGGAGAAAAAACACTAAAAAGCCCCAAACCTACTAGAGATGAGTAGAGACTGGCTTCAGAAGAAAAATACCCCAGAAAATAAAACAAGACACAGGTAGGAAGAGTCATAAACAGCATTCACAAATACCTAAAAAGACTGAAATAAAGACAAGTGTTTATCATATATTATAAGATACTACAGGTAAAAACACAAAAAAGTCCTGTTATGAAAACAGGTCTTGGATAGGAAGTGGCATGAAGTGCTTCTTTTTTGAACAACAGCAAATTTATGCTGTCTTGAAGAAAAAACCCTGAAGCCTCAGAGTTTCTGCTTTTAAGGGCTCCAGATACTTTTCTTGTCCAGGAGCCAAAGTACCAATGGACAAGAAGGTCTTCAGTCACTTTGGAGAGGCTAACACAAGGAAGGATTTAATGGCCTCAGGCCTCCAGGGAAGAGCAGACTTCAGACTCCAGCTTTGGCAGTCTTGCACCCACGACAAAACAGGGAGGAAACTCTGAAGATTCTCTGAGGCTTAAGAATCCATGGAATGAAAATAATTCAACACAGCAATCTCTTACAAGCTTATCATCACAATTCTTTGGCATATAATAGCACTGACTTTTATTTAATCAAGAAGTTCAGGGTTTTTCAGGTAAGCAAATACAGAACAGGCACATTCAGTAGTTCATATTTACCTTTTTTAAATGCTACTAGTTTGAAATGCTCTGCAGCCTCGGGCTTCAGTAAGTTTTTCAAAAATTACATCCAAGCAGCTAACAAAATCTTCAGAGAAGCAATGAGAGATCAGCCTACTTCCCATTTACCAACAGCACTGAACAGAGCTGTATCTGCTGGAGGGTGGTGAGGGAAATCACAGGCTGCTATCAAAGCTGACAAGCTCAAGTATTACATTTAAGCCTGTAAGAAAGCACTCATCACTCCTGCACTCTGTCTTGAAGTGAATGTCATAAGCTGGAGGGATATAAGAAACCCTGTCTGCCCTTCAGATCCAAAAGTCATCACACACCTTTGAAATGCATGCTGAACAGTCATGCTGCTATCTCTGTTTGCTACTTGGTCTATATATGATCCAGACCTGTGCTGGATTTTAACTCACAGAGGCAGTAGGAAAAAGACAAATGAGAGACCTTGAGAGTCTCAGAATCACATCCAATATACTTGAATTATTTCAGATGAGAAACAAAATGAACATATATGCAGCAATACAATTCTGAATTCATGACACTAACTGATGCTCTTTTTCTTGAGGAAGTGAACTTCACACCTTCAGCTCTGATACACTGGTTACAGAAAACAACACCCTTAAGAAATGTATCAGGTAATAGTACTGTTATTTCTTCTGTTTCTGAGGAAATACATTTTGAAAAAATGCAGCAAAAATATTAAATATCAGTATTTTGCAGTACTGTGATACCCTATTTTAAGTAAGGCTGCCACATGCAGGACATGAGACATTACAAGACATTAAAAAACAAACACACACAAGACAAAACCCCAACCCATACACTCTGGCAAGTAGAAACAAGCTCAAGCCCACTGGAGCACTCCAGAAATCAGGTTAGAGATTTAAATGATGGGGAAGGCAGTGTCTTAACCACCGTGGCAAAGTCAAGGCTGCTGCAAGGGGGTTTTGGCAGTCAGCAGGCTGCTTAACTGCTCCTGCAGTGAGCAGCTGACACTTTCTGGCTAGGGGAACAGGCAGCCAGAAAACAAAAGGCATGTTCCAAAGACTAAATACCAAACTCTGTCAAGACACCTCTACGGTTCACTCCCAGCTTTAAGGTTGCTTTTCTGAAAAGCAACAACTGTTGTACAAAAGTTCTTGACTTTATCCTCTCCATTTAAAATGTGACAGCTCAATTCTGTGAGCTGGGAATAGGGTGGCTGTACTAAGGCAAGCAATATCTTTAAGGGTACCAGAAAGTGAAGAGACACACAGCCACTACTAACATTTCAGCTTTCCATGATCCTGGAATACTTTAAAAATTGACAACAACACCTTCTAGACATTTATAATTTTCTATACTCCATCTCCAAGTGATAACTCTTATGAGTTTGAAAGCTGGTTAACTGAGGTGTGTGAGCCCCTACACACAGTGCCAGCCACTTCTCCTGCCTCATACTGGAGCTGCTTGGCTTCCAGGTAAGCAGCCTCGCTGTTCCTGTCCTGCTGGCTCAGCAAATATCAGATAGCAAGCGAATAATGGCTGCTTTTCAGAGCCCTGCTGCAGCAAATAACATTTGCTATGGAGCAGAAAGCATGAGGTACCTTGGCACTGCAACCTTCATGCTCAAAGAAAACATGCATTTTAAAGAGCTCCAAAAATCAAACCAGTAGAAGCCACCAAAATTAAACGTAAAGAAAAGTATATTGGGGGAGGGTAAGGAGGTGGGAGATGGTGAAAAGGAAAATAAAGACATTGTCTCAGAGTTAGCTGCTCATTACCCCTTAATAAAAAGGTTTCAAAGCATATTAGCTTACTTTGGTATGACAATTTTTTTTTTTTTTTGACAGCTTGAATTTCAAGCTAACTATAATATCAAGAACCAGTTCATAAAGGTCTGTCAGTCTGTTATGTTGCACATGACTGGTAGTAGGCAAGCTTCACATACACACTACGAGACATTTAATGAAATACTGAATTAATTCCCGGCTGCTGACATACCAGTTTACAGCTATACTATCAATTATTCTTAAAAAAAAAAAAAAAAAAACCCGCCGCAAAAAAAAAAAAAAAACAAAAAAAAAAAAAACCACAAAAAACAACACACAACTCAAAACAGTAATTAGTTCAGCAAGATTAGCAAAGTGCTCTACCATGCAGTACATCTGACTCCCTCCTCACCCCACAGAATAGCAATGCAATGGAATATATCCCATTTGCAACCTGAGAAATTCTTTGTGGTGCTTATGCACTTTCCTCCCTTGGTAGCTGAAGGGTGGAAACCACAGAGAACCACTTGCAGCCTACCTGGGTCAAACAAAAATGAGTTTTATTTTATTAAAAAAAAAAAAAAAAAAACACACACACACAAAAAAAAAAACAACCCACTCTTTATCATTATCTAAATCATTATTTACCATGACCTGGGAGGGGGTGGGTAAGGGAAAAAGTGATAGATGCCAGAGATAGGTTGTTAAGAACTAAGAAAGCCTGGAAAAAGTCCAAGAAACCTAAAAGAAACAAACAAAAAAGCACTGACTAACCATCCTACTAGAGGGAACAGAACTGGTAGTTTCACTTTGTCAATGTTGTGAAAAGTTTCTTAAATACTGTGGCCTGCATGCAGGCTGAAAAGATTTTTTTCTTGCTTGTTTCCATCATTAAGAACAAACATTGAGGCATTACCAGGATTCAACCATTCACCCGTTTACACAGGGAAGGGTCAGCTGGGTCTCAGCTGCAGCTCTACAAGGGCATAGAAGGCTACCTCCAAACCATGGTCTCTCCAATTTAAAGTTCAGGACAGCATATTGGGCACAGTAGATAATTACAGGGATAAACCTATGAATGTACATTCAGATGGTGGTTTTGACACAAAAGGCTTCTTCCTCCTTCCTCTGCCACTCCACACTATTCAGGTGATGTTAAACAAGGAAGCTCTGCAGAAGGAATTTCCTTTGGAAGCAAACCCAATTTTTCCACAGGAATGCTTCTTCCCTCTAAGTCTAGCCTTGTGCTAGGGAGAGAGATAAAGACTGTCAGTCGGCTAGAAAGGCAGTTTAGCTTGCATAGATCCTTTCACTAAGGAAAGCGGACACAGCAAGGGAAGTAGAGCTACTGGGCCTATGCCACAGCTCTGCCAAATTCTGTTCCACAGCTATCTTTCTGCAAGTTTTGCAGAGCAGTTCCAAAGTGCTACCTATGGACTGATGGACAGTAAGTCAGTCAGATCACTCATGGACTGATCAAACAAGAGATATTCGACATTCAAGAAAGCTCTATGTTGGTTCCTCTTTATTTTTGGGGAGAAGCCACTTATCTCAAGCACCACATCCCACCACAGGTGCCCAACCAGTTATCTCGAGTAACAGATGCCCAATGAAGGCACAGGAGGACATGGCTACCAAATAAAATGAGCATTTAGGATCCAGCTCATTTCCAGGTCATGAGTTTTACCCTGCTGTCAAACAAGAGCCACTAATCTAATGCATTTTCATTACTTTTTAAATTTATAAAGGCTAAAAAAAACCCCAAACAAACAAACACACCACCAAAAATCAGACTGAAATGTATGCAACAATAATGGTTACAGGATGAGGATCACTAAGAATAAAAACATCAAACACCAGAATGTAAACTAAGGTATATATATGGGTTTATATATATATATATACATATATTTTTTTTTACTTAGGGGATAATGCCAATATTAAAAAATTGATGGCAAATAAACCCCAAACAAAAAGCAAAAGCTTCCAACCTCTGCTGTTTTTTAAGTTAATATTCCTTTGTCCAGTTCAAATCAAAGTAAACAGCCAACACCAGCTACATCCCTAACTGAAATGCATTTTCACATCAAGTCAAGAGGACTAGCTTTCCACAAGTTTAAATATCATTCAAAACAGATAGATGCTCACTCATTCTAGTTACATGCATGTCATGAATCTATACTTAATAGAAATTGTTAAGAAAGGACCAATACACTGGACTACTGAGATAAGAACTGTAATCTTACATTTTAAAGGGTACTGCTAGCAAAGCTACTCGAATCTTATTTGGTCTTTATTCCTTCAGCTTTCTCCACACCTCAATTTCTGCTCTAAAATGTTCAACTGAAAAAAAAAACCCAAACAAAAGAAAACTACTAATGTACTTTGATAAGATCCTGATTTATATTGTCTAACTAATTTTTTTTCCATCTACTAATTAAATAGTCCGTATTGATTAACAAGATGATTTTTCCTAAGTCTGTGCAGGAAAGATAATAGCATATAATTATGCCAGGACTACAGATTTGCAACCGCAGTATCGGACTCGCTTTAAAAATACAGCCAAACCAGCTATGGCCTTGAAACGTATTTGCAAGGACATCCTGGTGGTTTTGGGCTTCAACGACCACACTGCACCGAGTCCCTTCGGTATCTCAGCGCGACTGCCCGCTGACCACACCTGGGCACCTCTG
>VWYO01011973.1:84803-107137 GCA_013400275.1 Rhadina sibilatrix | reverse complement strand
TTTTTTCTCTTTTTATAGAGCTGAAAGATCTTGCATCGTGCTCCTATTTAATGTGCATATAGCAGTTTGGAGAGATTCCACTTCCCTTATTTCCTGCAGGCAGCTGTTAAAATTCCAGCTCTACCTTCCTTCCACAACCCCTCCCAGATGACCTGCTGTGCCATTTGAGGTCCCTAGTATGCTATCTATTATAGAACACAAAGAAACCAAACAGCTTCTGTAAGAAATGTATCATGTCTATGTTCTTTGATATGTCATTGTCCTTTAACAGTGATCTAAATCTCTGGGCACATTACTGTAACAGATGACAGAGCAAGAATTAACACAATTCTGCAACATATTTTTGGGGAACATTTATTGGAAATGAAGAGTTGCAAGTACGAAGGTACTGAGGATTTCCAAGGAAATGGAAAATTCAGTTCTGCCACAGATTCAAGCTCTAAAAGTAGCTTTCTTTCCTCCTAAAAAGAGAAAAATCAAAACCAAACAACAACCAAAAAATTCACTCAAAAGGAATAATTCCATTTTTTTTCTGTAAGCATCACTTGCTTGTAAGTATGGAAAATTATTTTTGTAAACTACTTAATAAGGTGAATGGAAATACACATCAGCTTTGAGGTTTTGTTGCTTTGAAGAAACTGTTGGATTTTCTCTTTTCGTCTAGATGATACACTGCAAAGGTATAGAAAGGCCTGGCTGGTTGCTTATTAACAGGTTCTATCAACCTGGAGATAAAAATTCATGAAGCAGTTTGAGAGGAGGATAGAATGAGGGCTGATGTTAAGTACCAACATCATGGTTTGAAACATTAAAAGTAGCACTTTTGTACCTACAGCCCTGTAGTTATAATGTACAGCTTATTCTTTCTTCATTTACCAGGGCTGTACCCTTTACAATGTTCTGCACCTTTTCAAATAATCCAATTTTTAAATTTCAAATCAATTGTTATCTTACTTACCATTTCATCCCTCTCCACAATTCAGTTGTAAATCACTCCATGTGAGGAAAGTGTTGTCAAACTCCACTCCTTAATGTACTCTTTGTTTATAAATGCTGGAGTTGGTGTGAGAGTTTTCTTTGGAGTGCAACAATGTCTCTGCATGTCAATCCGAATAAATATTTGTGGGGCCCATTCACTTTGGGATTGAACTGCAGAATTATGGAGTTTGTCCATCTGTTTTGTTAATCACTTTTAACCATTTCATTGGCCCAGTACTCTTATTAACAACTCCAAGTTCTTATCCTGGTTTCCTGGTTTATCTCTTGCTTTGTCCTCCTCTCTGGTTTCTCACTCGCCTTACCCCAATTTTCTCTTGCAGCCTTGCTTCTTGCCAGATATATCTCCTAACTCCACCTGTCTATGACAGGGATCAATGATGCTTTGCCTCCTTCTCTGACTGCTTCTTATCCTATTGTCAGTTCCTCAGTTTTTGAATTCATAAGATCATAGATCATAATATCATAACCCCATAGTTTGCGTTGGAAAGGATCTTTAAAAGTTATATATCCAATCCCTTGCAATGAGTAGGGACATGGTTTGCTAGATCAGATTGCTCAGAGCCTTGTCCAACCTGACCTTGAATGTTTCCAGGCATGGGGCATCTACCATCTCTCAGAGCAACTTCTTTCAGTGTTTTACCACCTTCAAATTCTTCTCCCCTTGTCAAACATGCTTTGTCAAACAATTTCAAACAATTATCTCTACAATTTTCTCTATTAAGTCCAAACATTCCTTCCTCTTGTCCAAGCCAAGATACCTCTCTCCAACAATCACCTCTATAGTTCCCTCCAGAGCTCTCAGTCAGAATTTTCCTTTCACTGTGCCAGGGACACTACACTACTTTTCTGAATCTTCTGCTTGTCTTTCCCTTGTTCTTAGGGCACTCAGGGAGATTCCTTTCTTCCCCTCTCAGGGTACCCAGCAGATGAAAGCACTAGAGGTGGGCTCCAGTACCCACCCTTATGGACAGTACTGGCAATCCAGGGTTGGGATTGGAGGATAGGCCTAGATTGGTACTTCATCCCTGGCCAGCAGGTTGTCTGACACAGACAAGTATTTTTGGTTGAGCTGTGACAGTGATTATGTATGCTAGAAATGTTGTGTTTCCAGCTGTATGCTGCAAAATTATACAAAGGTATAGCTGTATTTTATTGATATAAGAATTTATAGTGCACAAATCACAGTGCACATACTTAGTCATATATTTGTCTTGAAGTCTATGTACAAGAAAAATGCAATTTTAACTGGAATGCTTACCATTGAATACTCATTTTAGCAGTTTCAGGAGCACCCTAGGAGAACCCTAGGAGTACCTAGGGTCCCTCTTGTCTTTTCTTTCATTATCATGATATGGGAAAATTACCTGGCCAAAAAAAAAAAAAAAAAAAAAAAAAAAAAAAAAAGAAAAAAAAGAAGAAGAAAAAAGTCTGCTTAACATGTGACACTCTCTTTCCTTGTTCTACAACAATAAGATGAGCTATAGTTGGCAGCTCCACAGTGTAGAAAGTAAATAAAGAGCATATTGAAAATAAAAGAGCCTAGTGAAAATGACAGCAGCTTCACTTGAAAATGACAGGGGTTTAGCAGAGCCTGGATTATTGGCCAAGCTTCTTTCCAGGACTACACCAGCAAAATGTGATGGCATCCAGTGCTAGTCCTGTGAAACCTGACTGATAGTGTCTGCTGAATGCATCAAGGAACTGTAATTACATACTAGAAACCCCAAATGTCCAATTTTAAATATTTTTTCCTCCTGAAAAGCAGTGTGAAGAGCTGCAGCTGGGCTTTTACTTTTTGCTTATTGTTTCTGAGCATCTAGAATGCATTCAAGTCACCTCTTGTCAAACAAAGATCACAGCCATATAGCCAAGAAAACTGCTTAAAAATCCAGACTTGTGGGTTTTTATGAAATCTCACCATTCTAGCTTGCTAAAATTTAAGAAACACTGCAAAGCTCACACTGTATCTGCTGAGATTGGTGAAAATGTGCTAGCACTAACAGATACATTTCTCAAAAGCAATCTTCACAGAAATCAAGGACATCTCCAGGTAACTGCCACAGTTTCTCTGTATCTCAGCATTAGTAAGACAGCTGTGAGTGACCCTGAATCTATTTGCATTAACAGAAACCTAAGATTTTTTTACAACTTCTGATTTTACAAATAGGAAAGATTAATACATTGGTCTTTGTAAGCTCAAAAATATCAAATCCAGAAATAAGCCTCGCTATTTTGTTTAACTGATAAATGACTCATTACAGATTTTTAAGTGATTTTATATATATTAGGTCCTGACTCTTGTCAGATTTGTGTTGAAAAATTGCTAGAAAAGTTTCACAGATGAGAGATCTCAGCTGCAGATATCCTGCTGCAAAAATCTGATAGCACCATTTCCAGCAAACATAAACAAACAGTAAGAAAATGTCAGCTGGTTCATTTACTGATGTAAGTGAACTTTCAGAAGGTCTGTAGTACATATATGATGCTGGGAGATTTTAGGAGCCTAACAGCACTTGCCATATTGAGCTTTATGTTCTGTGGAGGCTTCATTGCAAGCTCATGTATACTTCATTCATGTAGACAAATTGCAAACCTTACTGCCAGCCAATTTTAGGGCATAAAAAATGAGAGTTTAACAACTTTTGCTTCAGTATCTGGGGTCAGATGACCCATATTTACTAATTATATAGCATGTAAATCAGAAAACTCTACAAAACCTTAGCAAAACAATAGAGCCATTTCAACAGTTTCATGTACAGCTGTAACCAGCCTATAATTCACTTTAATGCTCTGCAGGAAACACCTTGTGGATAATAGAGGGGAATGAGATACACACTGATGTAAAAGCAGTAAGATAGCTTCTTTGCTTGAGCAATGTTTATGAACAAACAGCCTTCCTGAAGTTCAGATGTTACTAAATACTGTGACACCACTGGGAGAACGATACTAGAAAGGATGTCAAAGTGCAGTACTTTAAATAGCCATGCATGCTTTCCTCCCCAGAAAACAAATATGAAAGAAGTGAACACAGCAGCTGGTTAATTCACTGTCAAAATCAGCTGATATCACAGGTATGAAGTTACTGACTTCAGTGACTAACTTGACAAAATTCAGTCACATTGCAAAAGTACCCCTTGATACTGAAAGTTCCAATTTTGTCAGTGTGTAAGACAGACTGTGCTTAGTACAGAGCATGTTACAGCTATCACTGATTTCAGTGGGAGACTCAAATTCCAACAGAATGGATTAATGCAGTCATAAATTTTAATACCAGAAAGGGCCATTGTGGTCATCCACTCAGACTGCTTTGAATTCTGGAAGTCAGTAAATGCTGCTTGCATGAAGTCTGTAACTTAGATCTGAGCTAACATATGCACAGGAAGTATTACAGTCTTGATTTAAAGACCTGTGTGACAGAAAACCTATCAGATCCTACTGCTTCACAGTTGGTTACCTCAGATTTCAGTTATCCTCGTTTTCTTCCCTTTCAACTTCTAACCATTATATTTCATTATGACCTTATCTGTTAACCACACTTTCTACTCAGAACTAGGTATGCTGAGCTTAAATGCAGGAAGGCTCAAGCTAGGTGATGTAAGACTATCAGAGAGGAAAATCAGAGTTTGTGGAGGGGAAAATGCTGATGAGCTGATGAGCTGGGAGATCAAGAGGCCCCTGAGGAAACAGGTATCCTAGCAGGCAGGAACAGAGAGGGCCCTGGAGCACGGGTAGGCACAAGCAGGCAGAGAAGGTGGCACACATGCTGCCCTGGCAGTCTCACAGAGATGTCTTGACTGCAGGTCCCCGTGATGGCAGTTTCCCCAAATTAATTTTTTTTTTCTTTTTATGAGAGGATTTTTGATCAGCCAGCAACCTTTGCTCTCCCCCCTCCAGGCGATACTCACACTTGGCGACACCAGAGTGTCCTTTTCTCAGGTCTCAGCAAATGCCTCCTCCTGTTGCTTGGCTGATCCTCTCTAGCTTAGCTGCTGCTTCCCTTTGATAGGCTCAAAGCAGTTGTCTCCATTATTTGTCATGTGGGTTTTTTTAAGCAGTAATTTGATAACAGTTAGTTTATAGTGCTGGGTCCTCTGTTTTCAGTATTCTCAAGGCCCTTGCTGTTACCCCACATTAAACTCCAGTTCATAACAGCTGTCTTGGCACAAAGCCCCAGTTCCCAGGACAGGCTCTCACCACAGGCTGATAACAAGCACTATAGGCCAGAACTGGGGCATTGAGCCTGTGGCCTGCTGCTAACAACGGAAGTGCTCTTCTTAATAGCTTTCATTTATTCCAGGAGGTTTCACGGCAGCAGAGGAAACTCATCATTAGCTGGCTGTACAGCGTGACCTGCCCAGCATTTATGGTACTGCTGTTGTCAAACATGTACTCCCTCATGCTCAGTGTGCACTAAAATCTCCACTCCTGTGTAAATTTGAATTCCATTATATTAAGTGTTGTTCAAATGAGGATAGCTTTAATCAGCTCAGCACTGTCCATTTGGTGACATGAGGTATTTATTTGGTTGTTGGTATTTATTCTATATTCTTTTGGGTTACTCCTAAAGATATGGCAGAAGCCTGGACTAAAAAGTGGTCACTGCAGAGACTTCATTCGATCCTTGCAGTGACTGCTCTTTGACTGGGGATAGTTCTTCTGGAGGCAAGGAACCTTAGCTACCTTTTTTTCTGAAAGATTTAAGGCTGTAGTCTCATAACAGGAGAGCTCAACGTGCTTGAACGACCGAGTGTGTCATATGTCTCAACATCTAATTATAGTGTCCTGTCTGGTAAAAAGAGGATTTTTTTTACTTTGCTGTGATTTCTAAAATTCTGGGGAAAAAAATAAAAAACACCAAACAGAAATGTAAAAGGTTATATGTTAAGGAAACTCTCCCATCTGACCATTCTGATGGTAATCTGGGAGTCCCATTTGCACCTCTCCAGATTTCAATGCTGGGACAGAAGCCCCTTCACAGCAAGTAGATCCAGTGGCCTGAGAGTTTGACTGCCTGCACACCCCACACTCAGACCTAAGTTTCCCTCATAAGCTTGACCCCAGGTTTTCCATAGCAGAGTCCCAGAGGTCCTGTTCCTTTTAAGTAATTTAATCGTGGTGCAGCAACTTAAAGAGCTGGGTATCTCTGGGGGAGGACCCCCAATGAAAAGATCACTGGGCTTTTATACCCTCACAGTTTGTGCACCTGTGTTTCACGCACCTCTTGATCCAGTGGTGGGTTCTGGTCTGGGGTCTTCTCGTTGTTCACTGGGCCTTGCAGAGTCTCTGGGTGACGGACCATCCCTGCCTGGCTGGTCTTGCAGGTCCACATGCCCTTTGTCAGGCAAAAGGTCAGCGCTCCCTCATGGCTCCTTGCTTGTGGTTCCAGCCATCCAGGGCACAGTGAGCATGTCACACACCAAGCAATCTGAACTGGGTGTATTGCTCAACATTCCTCCTGCTAATATACTGAAGGGAAAAAGAAAAACCTTCAGAGGCATTTACCCACTGCCTTTACATACAGCATTATTACAGGTAACAAACATAACACAATTAAGGCTACCAAGATTACCGTAGTGCAGAATACAAATTCATAGATTCCTGTGCCCAAATGCTCAAATGATTACAAATACAAAATCACCAAGGATTCTCAGAAGTCTTTTACTTATCAACTGACTGATCACCCACTCTTCATTTGATATGATAATTGGTGTATACAGTTTTCCTTACCTAAAACTTAAACAGCAAAATTTTAAACAGCAAAATAAGGACATAATAGGAAAGTATATGGCCTTTTCATTTTGGCGCTAACTTGGATTTTCTAGAAAACACCTTAATTAAAACCTCATCTCCAAGCTATATATTATAGACCTGTATTTCAGATGACATGTGCTGATACCATTGAGCATACTTTTTTCTGCTCTTACATGCTCTTTTTGCATCTACAAAGTATACTGTGTCAACAGTACAGTTTGAAGGCAGACAAAGGTTGACTTCATCTACTGGGATGCTGAAAAAGCCAGCTGTTAAATTATTTACAATAAAATAGCCATCTTTAAGTGGTATTTGCAAAAATATAGTCAAGGGGTCTGGCACAACTGGGTGAGGGGTCATTGCATGTTGGTTAATCACCCACAAATCCGGCACAAGTACTCAGGGTCTTCATCTAACCTGGTTTACAGGCAATATAGGAGTATTGCAGACACACAGGCTTTAAAATTTCTTTGTCTAAGTATTGCTCTATCTGGTTTTGGATACTTTTCCCAGCTTCCAGAGGAGCAGGATATTGCCTCACAGAGGGTGGCCTATCTGCCTTGGTTTTAATGCACATGGGCTGTGCTGAAACCAACAGCTCCCCATCTGTAGTCTTACCCCAGAACTCTGATAATACAACTTTCAGTATTCCTAGTATCTTCTGTTCATTTTTGAAGGTCTCAGTAATCATAGTCAGTGCCATTATTAAATCTGTTCCTTCTGGTGACACAAGCAATTCTGCATCTAAGGCCTGGAGAAGGTGTCTCCCTAACAAACACACTGAGGAACCTTCTACTTATACAAATCTTCCCTGCATACTCTTATTTCCTATCACTGCTAATACAGGTTTACTTAATTTTTTCCCTGCCCAGTGGCTCCATGTATGAATCCTTTGTCTGTTATTGAACCTCTTGGGGCAAAGTTTAAGAGGGATAATATGGCTCCTGTATCTACCAGAAATTCAACAATGACATCCACTCCCCACAAACTATATGTACCTGTTGATCTGGGTGCTCTCTACAAATTGTACATTCCTAATTGTATGGCTCCCTCAAATTCAGTAGAATTGCTGGCCTCTAGTCATCATGACAATCTATCCTTGCACAATTACTCACCCACTTGGCTGGAAGGGCCATTCTCTTTGCCTATGTCTTAAATTTCCACAATAGTAACACTCCATTTCCACACTCCTTCTCTGTCTCTTTCTGCTTTCTGGTTTAGGTCCACTAATTGTATTTGGTCATCCTCTCTTTCATTTTCTCCCCTGGAGATTTCCTGTCAAGGCAGCAGCCATCACATTTTCCACTTTCTCCAATTTCCCTTTTTTCCTCTACTTGCTCTGCCCTCTGTTTTTTCTTTCTCCCATCACACATGAATACTGCAACACATGAACTTTCTGTAGTTTTACTCCCTGCCACCCAGGCAAATGCTCCTTAAAATACTTTCAGCTGTTAAATACCGTTAAATATCTTAAAATACTTTCTGGTGCTGCCTCACCTACAGAGACACTAACTGCAAGTGTACCATTAAAGTTTAGTGAAGACATTCCCCCATATTTTAGCAAAACCTGTTGGAGGCAGCCCCAAAAATCTCTAGGATTGTTGTCCATTCTCTGTCTACATTCCATTATTTTAGTCCAGTTAACCTTTCATTTCCCATCATAATATTGCTTCAACCAGGTTTTGAACTCTTGTCTGACATGCAGGCCTGTCCTCAGTGGTATCATCATTCCAATTCAGGTCATTCATTGGCCAGGTGATCCTGTTTCCTTCTGCTTGCTGTGCCATTTCTGCTTTGCTATTAATTATTTTTCCCCTTTCACCTGGCCAGAACAGTTCTTTCAAAAGCATATGCATGTCTGCCCAGCTTGGGTCATGTCCAGCACATACATTACAGCTGAGCACATTTCTTGCTATCTTCCCTCAGCCTTGGTATCTCATTTCCCTGTAATTCCAAATCACTCGGACTCCACGGTGTTTGGTAAACACTTGGAGTAACCTCATAGGAGGAAAGTTAGATTGTGTTGAAGGAGTATTTAAAGGACAGGGCGGTGTCGAGGCAGAAAGAGCGCTGGGATTCCTGCTTTGGCGAGTAATCCCCGCGATCCGGCAGGGCGGTGCCGATGCAGGCAGAACGCCAGGGTTCCTGCTTGGAGGCTCAGCCCCTGCCACCGCCAGTGTCACCGTCGCTTCGGCTTCCCTCTGCTGACTTCTCATCCGTGCACAGCGGTTCCAAACATAACAATAATCCATGTGACCTGGGAATCCGTTTTCCAGACATTGCCGCAGGAAAGTTAATTTGTGTAGATCAAAAAGTGCCTTGTGACGGCCATTGTTTTGCCGACCTACCACTACAGGTTACAGCCGGCCAATGCTCCTGGCAGTATTGCCGCCTGTGCTTCCAGTAACAGCAGAGTCCCAGGCGCGCTGTTAACATTTAAGTGATTTAATCGTGGTGCAGCTTGGTGCCTCTGGGGAGGGACCCTCCCAAAACAAGATCACTGGAGTTTTATTCCCTCACGGTCTGTGCACCTGCACTTCACACAGCTCTTGGTCCAGCGGTGAGTTTTGGTCTGGGGTCTCCTCGCTGTTCATCAGGTCCTGCAGAGTGACCGGCCACCCCCTGGCTGGTGCTGCCGGTCCCCAGAGGGCCCTTGCCCATTCACAGCTCGTTGCCTGGGTCCCCAGCCACTTTCCCCGGCCAGGGCACACCGAGATGTCTGCAAGAGGTATTTTTCAAACAATATAAACCGGCATTCTATTTTAAAATATACAGTATATTCAAGAATATGTTCAAAATATAAATTCATATTGTAATAAAATTCATATATAGATACATGTGTGGACACATATATGCCATAAACAAACTGATATAGAGCACATATATGTTAGTCAAACCAAATCCAACACGGATTTGTCCATATTCTGGATTAGCAGAATATTTACAAGGCCACCCGAGTACTTTCCAGTGCTGTACTGTTCTCCTAGCTAAAAGCCAATCATCCCCTTTCTCTTTTCCTAGCTGATCTTTTATATGAATAGCAGGTGGGAGTAAAGGAAAATTACACTTTCAGGTATGGACATACGAATCTGAAAATCATTTACATTTCAACATGATTCTAAAGGAGATCTAAAAAAATAAGTAGTTCTAGACAGCAAGAGAGTTTGATGTATCATGTTATGATTCTATTTTAGACTTGTGTCCTTTTTTACACTTGACACTGTACTTCATAGAATGTCAGAACTGTCTAGGTTGAGAAATATGTGTATGATGTCCAACTGTTAACCCAGCACTGCCAAGTCCATACCAAATCACATCTCCAAGAAACATATTTACTGGTTTTTAAATATCTCCAGGGAGGTATTCTTGTAGACATTCTGTTCATAAAAATGTAAAATTAGTAACAGCAATGACCTTATGAGTTAAGGACAAACACAGTTCATTACCAGTTTTTTCTCAGTCTGAGTAATTTTAAGCACCATTAAAATATTAACTTTTATAGGCTGTATTTTGCCCATATCAATTGAATGTTCCACAGTATTTGTGCCTGCACCGAACAGAAAAGCATCTCACTACACAACAATTAGTACTTCTCACTTTGAAATGCTGATTTGACCCCAAACACGAAGTCTGGCTTTTTACTGTAACAAAAGTTTCACTTTGTGTAGAGAAATTTCATAATGGTGAGAAGACACAAGCACCGCAACTTAGAAAATCGTGAGCCTTTTCTAGTGTTTTTGAGCTTCATGAGAAAAACTGGCACACGCAGCACACTGTGTATTTCGCACAGAAATGAACAGTTAAATCATTTTTTTCCTTAATGAGATAAATTGCATAAAACCCCTAAGCGATTCCTTTCTCACCTCCCTGTTTAACAGCATCTACCTCTAGCTGAGTTAAACGTATGGCTTTTTCCTACTGCAGACCTGTCCACAGGGCCCTTTACCGGGACATTACAGCAAGAGCGGATACCGCGCAGGTACCAGCGGACAGAAGCGCTCACAGCCCCTGAACAAACCAAGCGCTTCCTTTCCGTCCCACGAGCCGAGCCCAAGGCCGCAGCAGCAGGAGCAGGGGCCGGAGCCGCCCGGCCCCTCCCGCCGCGGCTGAGGCGGTGCCGGGCGGGCCGGTGCCGGCGGAAGCTCCCGCCTCCCGCCGGGGTCGGGGGTCAGCCGCGCCCGCCGGCTCCGGGCGCCCATGGAGGGCTCGGGGGACGAGGAGCCGGGGCCCGAGGGGCCGCTGCAGCAGCTGGTGAAGCGGCAGCGCAAGGAGAAGCGGGAGCTCCAAGGTGAGGGGCGCCGTGCCCGGCGTAGGGCGGGCGGGGAGAAGGCTGGGGAGCNCGTAGGGCTGGCGGGGAGAAGGCTGGGGAGCGGCGGCGGGGACAGGCGGGGCCGGCTGGGCTCGGCGTCCCCTCTCCGCCTTCCCTCGTGGGAAGCGCCGCTCGGCAGCGCGCGTATCTGGGAGGGGCGGGTGGCTGTGGAGAAGGAGGGAGCAGCCGTGGCAGTGCCCTGGCAGGGGCAGAGAGCGGCGGTAGCGGAAGGATGCGTGCGGGCAGCGCTGTGGCAGCCGCGCTGTGCTGCCGGGAGCAGGGCTGGGCGGGCGGGCGGCCTGCGGAGCTCGCCTTGCCGTGGCTGCGGAGCCGGGCCATAAGCGGGAGCTGTGACTTAATGCTGAGCCGTTGGCGTGATGTTCGCGTCGTGTTACTTTGATTTTAAGTTGAAGGAGGTGTTTGAGGCATTTTAGATTGAAAAGCCTGCAGAGGGGCTCTTCTTGGCCAGCCTGTTACGTTTCTTCATTCCAAGAGCAGTTGACCTGAACCGAATTTTTACGTCCTGTCCAGCCGTAATAAAGTATCTGTAGCAAAAGATCTGTGTGGTCTTACAGTGCTTCAGTACAGTGCTTGCTACACTCTAAGTCATTTGACCTACCCTGTTACAATATATGAATATAATTAAGGAGGTCTCATAGGTGGATTCTGTTCAGTTTCGTAGTTATTATAACATTTTTGTTAAGCCCTTCTCATTGCTAGTACATTGATACAGCTTTTTTCCTTGTCTGGGTGGTTTTGTTGGTTTTGTTTGTTTGTTTGTTTGTTTGTAATGAAATAGGCCCATCTGCAACCTTTTATCAGAGGGTTAAAGAAGAAAGGAGTCAGGGTGCATACTGTCACTAATTCTGTAGGAATTTACTGTTTTGAGATACCTGTTCCTCCCTCAGATTTGGTTGAAATTGAAGGGGGGTAGGAATCAAGCATTGTCATGGTGGCTGGGGTACATGGCACTTTGATTGGGAGTGGCTGAGGAGCAGAGGGTTTTTACACCTAGAGAACGTGATGTTGGTAGTTCTCCGCTATCAAATGGTGGAAGGGTATACACAAGTCAGAGCCCCATTCTTCCCGGTTGGGAGAGGCAAGTAACTTATACATGTTTGCTACTAGAAAAATACATTCCTGGTATGGGCATTGGTAGCCGTTTGCCAGAGAGCAAAACTGTTTTTAAGAATTAACACAAGGTGCATCTCAACCTCTGAAAATCCAACACCTTCTCTGGTTGATGGTACTTGTCTCCACACCTCCCCTCCCCCCTTTCCATCACCCATACTCTCTGCTGTGTATTTGTGTGTGCCTTTTATGATCTGGTTTCCCTTCTCCTCTATTATGTTAATTTTAATGAACAAAGCTGCTTTTCTGTCATACTCAGCATCTGTAGAGCTGAATGCTTAACATAAATCTTTCAGCATGAGCATTCTTCATGCTTTCCTTTGAAAAGTTTCATTATCAATGCCATCATCTTCAGCTCAGTTGTGTCAGTCAAGGGTGAAGGACAGGAAAATGTACAGGTGATGAATAGCAAGCAGGGTGTTAAATAATTGCTGCTGTAACTCTAAAACAGTCAATACAGAAGTGGCAGAGGTAGCAAGAGTGTTCATTTAAGAACACGTGAGAAGACTGTGGGGGAATCTGATTGTAGTTTCCACTGTGTAACGGAGCCAGACTCATCAAAGTATAGGGAATGGACTAGAGACATGGACTGAAGGGTAATAAGAAAAATCTTTATGGGAAGAACAAGGGAAATATTTTCATAGCAAGAATCATTAAATATTGGGGGGAAAAAATTGAAGAAAGGTTGCAGAATGCCTGTCCCTGGAGACTGCACAGTCACCTGAATAAATTTCAAGTGCATCTGAATTAGCTTTGAATTCTGCCCTGCTATGAGCAGATGTTATAACTAGGTAACCTCTGGACACCATTTCTAACCAAACTATTCCATGAGTTTAGAAATTAGGCGTTCATTTACAGCCTAGAAATGCTTAGGGATTTTAATCAAATGAAGATGTTTTTGTTTTCAAATACCCATTTTGCTTTTAGAAACTTTGTCTTAAGAATGGGTAAACTCAGTTTTTAATTTTAATTTGCTGCTTGTGTGATTAAAAAATTGCACATCTTTCCTGTGAGATTTGATAATTTGCTGCCCCTGTTATCTTTTTGAAGATGACAAGCCAAAGTCTGCTGCATTAATGAAGTTCATATGTATTTTTATTCATAACCTGGCACAGGTTTTCCTTTTCTTCAGAAAAAGAAAGAAAAGGCCATTTGCATCTTTTAAGAAAAAATACAGCCATTTGGAAAATGTGAGGATTAGAATCAGCAGTCTCACAGCTAAACTATTATACTGATTTGTTGATGTGTGTAAATTAGTTTTTCAGTGTGACTTGCAGTCATTTTCTGCAATGACCATAGAGTATATTAAGAAATAATGTTTTATTATGCTTCTCTAACAGCAAAAATTCAAGGCATGAAAAATGCTGTTCCTAAGAATGATAAGAAGAGACGAAAACAACTGGCAGATGAAGTTGCTAAACTAGAGGCAGAACTTGAACAGAAGCACAAGGAGGAATTAAAGCAGCTGAAGGAAGCTTCACCTGAACAGAATAAGGTAAGTGCCCTAACTTCAGCTGAAGTTGTACAGGTACAATTTGTGTTACGGCTTTTTTAACTTCTAAAAACTTTTTTAATGATAAAATAACAATTCAAAGTAGTTATCCTTTTCTTCACAATATTAGTAACTCCTTTCAACTTAGGAAAGCTTTAGCTGTTACAGTAAATGGACAGTGCTAAGAGGGGCATGTAACAGTGGGGGTTTTTGTTGTTGAGCACTGTTGAGAGGGTGGTTTGGTTGCTTAAAGAATCACTGTAAAAAATATTTCAAAAGCAGATTTAATATAAATCTGCAAAAGCATGACAAAATTCAGTGGCAAGATTTACTCTGTTACTGATTCCATGGATGAGGCATTCAAGGAAAATCATTTCATAAATGCCAAGCTGGAACGGAAATTAAGTGTAGAGTAGGGGGAAAGGTGCACCAACACAAATAGTACTTGTTGTTGCCTTTAAGGCTACATGAGTAACTCAGTTATGTTAGAGAATTATTTTTTTAAGTTGCTGTTAAGTTGCCATTCTGGTTATCCTATGTAGACTACTCAAGTATTGATGACCTTCAGCACATGTTTGACTCATCCAGTGTGTTTTGCGTTGCAGTTTTGTCAACAGTGTGTTGGATAGCTCATAAAGTTACTGAGTTAGGTTTGTCATTTTTCTTGAGAAGTTTCAACTCTGTCTTTTTCAACTGCTGGTTATGCTTTGATATGGAGGATGGACCCTTCTGCTTTAATTTTTACAGAGCTTGCTAATGGCTGTTTGGATACCTCAGTGGCTGGCACGGTGAGGAAAGCTTTTCCTTTCAGCCAGTAAGCAGTGTTCACACTGCATTATGTTAGAGAACATACAGCTTAAATTTGAGATGTACATAACTCTGTTGGGGCTGCAGAAAAGTAATGAAATGCAAGACAATAGTTGGGATGTGAAATACTTTGATGGCTTCTGTGCTATACACGGATCTTTGTGGTTAAACTTCATAAAAATACACTGGAAGAGAACTTAAAACTGTTTCACAAGATGCGTATCTTAGTTATTGTTTATACTAATAAGAACATTTAACTTTTTTTTGTTTTTCTTTTTAGACAGATTCCATAGCTGATGGGGTTGCAAATATAGAGCTTGAAGGAGTAGAGCAGCAGATTCAGCCTCATCGGATATCAAAAGCACAGAAGAGGCGGGTATGACTTCACATTAAACATTTTGCAAATAACTGATTGACATTATGTTTAACTAAACTTAACTGTAATTGCCAAAGGTAAACAATTTTTGCGGGGGACATTACCTGGGTAATTCTGTATTGATGCAGTACCTGCTGGGTGCCTTGAAAATCTGTTAAACTGCTGCCTAGAGATCTGTAAGGATCACATAAATAGTTGTACTTTTCTACTCTCAGCCATGAGCTGGGAATCAGAATAGGTCAGAAAATGGGAGCCATAAAAAAAACTATGTAAAGCAAATGATTTTTGAAAGACTTCCACTAAAAATATTATTAAAGAAGTAATTGAATTAAAATACTATATGGACATTATGCAACTAGTAGTACTTTATACATTTAATGAAAGAATATCAATACTGAAGAAATTCTTTTAAAATACTGAATTTTAAGAAATGTTACCTAGTATCCTGTCTGTCAGGCTTAGATCTGGTTAAACATCAGATGTTGTGATGGATTAACATTCTCCTTTTACCTGCGTGAATATTGGGTAAGGGCCAGGGGAGCACTGCTTTATTGCGTATTTCATCCCCTGTTACATGATCGCTGCAAACATTTTGAAAGGATGTTCATAATTCATGGCATCATGTCTAGGCAAACCAGGAACTCTGGTCTAGTTTTCCTATAATTTTATTGCCTAAACCAGCCTGGTCTTGATTTGTGGTGAATTTTAGGTATGAAAATGGAAAGATCATTCTTTGTACTGCTTCCTTTTTTACTTGCTTATTTACTTTGATTCTTGTTCCCTTGTTAATATCAGCATGAACTTAAAAAAACATTCTATGAAAGTAATTTTTTTTGTACTGTTACATCTCTACTAATATACTCTACATGCCTTCTTAGCCATCCTTCAGGTTAGGAGCAGTCTTTTATGATGTAGAGTACCTGTCCTGAGGGAGTTTCAGTTTCATGGCGTGAGCTCCATTATGCAGTCATACACTTAACTGGTAGAGCTCGCACTTCTTACGAAAGCGCAGTATTTTCTGATGTTTAATTAGAATTCCCATACTTGAGTGTTGAAATAGTTGATCCTGAAGAAAGGACTATGATTAATAGTGTTGTATATGAGTTTTGTGAAGTGTTATTTTGCATGTTGATATAATTAAGATTTCACTTGTCATATAATTTTGGGTGCGGTGTTGGAGCCAGGATATATTGGTCACTTAGCATTTGCTAAAGTTTGGGTTTGGGAGGTCTCTAATTGTTAGTATTTAGATCAATATTTTATAAATAAGAATGTACTGTTGAAATAATAAGAAAACAATAAGAAAACACTGGAAGCATTAGAAACAAGCACTAAGCCAAGAACTGTACAGGCATATTCTACATTTTAACATTTGATGTAATTTTTGTGTGTTTTTAATCTAAGGAGAAAAAAGCTGCTTTGGAAAAAGAAAGAGAAGAAAGAATAGCTGAAGCTGAGATACAAAATTTAACAGGTGCTAGACATCTTGAAAGTCAGAAACTTGCCTCCCTGTTGGCAGCAAGGCATTTAGAGATTAAACAAATCCCTTCAGATGGCCATTGCATGTACAGAGCTATTGAAGATCAGCTCAAGGATCACCAAAATTCCTGGACTGTTGCAACTCTGAGGAACCAAACAGCAAAGTATATGCAAAGTCACTTTGATGACTTCCTGCCTTTTCTTACAAACCCTAATACTGGAGATATGTATAGCAGAGGTAAGACTTGTAGCATATGAGATTTTAAAAACTATTATAACTCTTTTGATAAATCTCAGTTACAGCTTTTATGATGTTGGTAATTTTGTTACTTTATTGTGTTCCATGGAACACAAAATTATGATCTGCTATGAAACTTGGTACACCTGGATCTCTAAATAATATATATTTTTTAAAATTAATCTAGGAGATATTATTCCCCATTACAAAAAACAAACAACCAGAACTTGCTGGTTACTAGATGATATGTGCTCTTTCTGGGATGTGATTTGTTATTATAAACAAATAATAGCTTGTCTACCAGGTTGGGGTGATTTTCTTGTCAAGTTTTATATTGGTGTTTTCAATGTACACAGAAAAGCTGTTAAAAGTGGGTTTGAAATTCAAGCAAATCTATTTTATAATAGCTTGAATAGATGCATTTTCTTATTCTACCTTGTTTTTTCACTGCAAAGTATTTTGGAACCAATTTTTAAAATAGACTAAAAATAATAAGAGCTTTAGTGTGGAGCAATGGTGTAGGCTGAGTAAAAAACAGAGTTTATGTGCCTCTTATTTGAGCAATACATGATTTATTCATTATACCTGGAACACTACAAAAATGACTGCATTAATTTCCTTAATGCTACATTTGTTTCATAGACATTGCTGTGAATTTCATGTGGTCACTGGGTGCTATCTTTTCCATGTTGACAGAGATTACTGTCACAGGATAAATGTGTCCCAGGAGAATACTGAATAAAGTTCTGCACAGCAACAGGGAATTGTGCTTTTCTGTTACAAAGGAAGTGAATGAAAAGTCATTCTGAACAGTCTTCAGAAAATCTAAATATGCTTCTTTCCCAAAATCTGTTTCTAAGGTTCAAAGGCTTGAGGGTCTGTAATTTACAAATTTAAAACTTGCCTTCTGTAGAACACAATCTGAAAAGATTTTCCTTAGCTATTTACAAAGGAATTATTGAGAATAAATACTTCAAAGGTTAAAACCAAGGCAGCTAACTGGAAATTTAAAGATTAAAGAATTAAAAATTAAAGAATAGCTACATGCAGTTGCAAGACTTTTAAAACATAACTGACACCTGACTAATGTAAGAACTAGATATACTACTCACTGTCACATTCTTTTCTAAAGTTTCTAAACATCCTCTGAAACTTAACAAGAAGAAAACTGTATGCAATTTGATATTTGTTGTTACTTATTGTTCTCTGAAAAAACAATTTAAAGTATTAGCTGTACTTCTTTTTGTACTTTTTTTTTTTATCCCTCTCTTGAGTCTGAAATTTTCTTTTTAAAACAGAATGAGTTTGGGGTTTTTTTTGACAACTCTTTTTCTCTGCTTTTCTTCAGTGAACAGACATGTTTTCCTTTATAATGTGTTTGTGCTTTTCTGGCTCTAGTTTTTTATTGCATAATCAGTGTTTTTCCTCAGTTGCTTTTTCTCAAACAAGACAAGTACTAAAAGTTGTCTTTTCTTTCCCTGCAGAGGAATTTGAGAAATACTGTGATGATATAGCAAATACAGCTGCATGGGGTGGTCAGCTGGAAGTAAGTATTGTACTGATAATTTTTATTTGTGAAATTCTGAAGTGGATGAATATACCTTTAAAAAAGGGCTTCTTTAGAAAGAATACCTGAAGGCATAAGGGAACACAGTCATAAATAGCTTATTAAGAACTTTCTCTTTTGCTTATAGGTTGTTTTCCCAAAATAGTGTCTTTACTGATTGTGTACCACTGTTCTGATGTATTTGACAACAAGCAAGTTAATGAATTCATTTGGTATAAATATAATTAGGAAGACTGACACTGTGAGTGGGAGAGTATTGTTAGATTGTTGTCATGTAAACAAAACTTGAGCTTCAAAAAACACATTTATTTTAGTTTGTCTTATTTTTTATGAAAGAACAGTTAGGAAATTAATGAAACTAGCCCAATGTTGTATGCTCTAAACAATTATTAGTTTAAGGCAGTCTGTTTTCAATTAGTTTAAAAAGTTAAAATAATTTTGCTTATTTTAATAAAGTTTACTTTCTGAAAATATTTCTAATGTTATGCTTGGCTGTCTGCTAAAATCAAATGCCTACTCTTCCTATCTCCTGCCTACATTGTCTTTAATCCTGTTACTAAATTGTTTTTGCCTTAAAGCTAAGGGCTTTGTCACACGTTTTACAAACCCCTATAGAAGTTGTGCAAATGGATTCTCCTCCCATTGTTGTTGGTGAAGAATATTCAGGCAAACCAATAACACTTGTGTAAGTATATAATTTTATCACTTAAATTTTGTGCATTTGCATCTGTAACAGAGGGCTCAGTTTTGATTCTCACCTGCTCTTTTATTTTCTGTTACGCATCTGATGTTGAAACGCTGCTTGAGCAATGGTTGTGCAAGTCAGAAATTGTTTATGATTGACACACTTATTTTGGAGAAATTGTAATTAGACAGTGTCTGACATGCATCAGTCACTGATTTAGAGAATGCTGCAAAGTCATTTTACCTTTTAAAATAATAATGACATTGATACAAGATGGAGGAAACTTTTTTCCTTCTTCAGAGTATTTGTCAAACTGTGCCTGGAGGTCACTAGAATTAAATTTTGTCTTTGTTAATATTATTCTGTGCAATGATCCTATATATTTTTGTTGTTAAAACTTGGCTTTATTTATATTGTCTTCTAGTCCTGTTATTCATTGCTGTGATGTATACTTCTTTGTTAAACTGAACACTATTTCTGTAACTATTTTTTTTTAGGTATATGAGGCATGCCTATGGATTAGGAGAACATTACAATTCTGTAAAAGTTCTAACAGACACTGCTACAGAAAACAGCAGCTAGCATACAAAAGTTGTACATTCACATGGATAACAGTTGCATCATGATGTGTTGGGCTCCAGGAAATTCCCAGCAAGACTGGAAAGCAAATGGAATGGATTATAAATAATAAAAAAAAAGACATTCAAGGTTTGACTATAAATCAGAAATAGCTCTTGATTTAAAACAAAACCAAACCAAAACCACACAACAGTATTTTGAACTTGTTGGTGTTATGTTTAGAAGGTCTTCTGTAAAATGATGGCTGTGTAGATCAAGTTTTTTTCAATAGAGCTTCCTTCCAATGCTGCAGGGAAAATATCAAGTAATAAACATTTGTTTTGGTTAATAGGCATTTCTGCTGAAGATTTAAGGTTACCTGAAGGTCCTTGTTCCATTATTTCTGTCAGATTTTAATGATAATGGAAGAGTTCAGGCATTTGAAATAACTGATTGTATTTTGGTTATATGGCATATCCTCTGCAGTGTTCTGTAGTCCTATCAGGATCTAATTTCAGCAGTGTAGTATTGATTCCCTTCTTTATTCAGGCAGAGAAGATCTGGAGGTAAATCCAGCAGCAGAATATCTTGCTTAGCTGAAGGATTTGCACAATCTTTTTAAAGACTTTCATGTAAGATTTTTATCAAGGTTCAATGTAGGGGTCTTTTTGCAGTTGACAGTAGGAATTCAACCCTTGTGCAGGAAGAGCATTGTTATTTATGACTGTACAGTGTACTGTCAGTGCAAGTTAACTGCACTGGTCATTCTCCATAGTCTTTCAGCTGTGCATTGCAGTGAGTCAGAAATCTTACAGAGCACCTCAGTGCCCTCACTTCAGGTAGTGAAACTCATCAGAACTCAATTTCTGGATCTGCTGATCTAGGCACTTTGTCATCTAAAGTGTGATGTTTTATAATGCTTAAAACAGCTGGTTGCACACAGCTGTAGAAATAACCACCTTGGGTTTTGTCAGTAACTAAAGGTGATCTGGAAAATAATTAAGTTTATTTTAATTGCTTGTTATGATGCACAGAGACTTGAAAGGTTTTAATATGGCTTGACTCTTTACATTAGAAATGTAGATTGTTGTCTGTACATGTGACCTCAAAATTAGGAGCATACTGAAACCAAAGTTTTAATGCAGATGTTTTTTAACAAGAGAAGCAGTTTTTTAAATTTTTTTAAAGCCTTAGTCAGTAAAAGAATTGTCTGTATTTTACTGCTGCTGACTTGGTTTGGAGAAAAGCAGTTCATGAGAGGATTAAACACCTTTGCCCTGGTTTGAGGATTATGATCTAACAGTATGTATCTTGTAGTCCTTCAGTAAAGCTAGCCTGCATTCCTGGAACTTAGAAAAATCTGCTCTTACTTAAGAGGGAGATAAGTCATCATTTTATGGGTCAGATTGTGTCTGATTTAAAGCACTTTGAGAGAGAGAGGGGGTAAAAAAATCAGATAATTACATCAGGAGTTTTTGGACAAGCAGTTCTTTAGGCTAGTGCCTGCTGGAAAACAAAGTATTAACCAGATCCTCCTGTAAAAACCAGGAGTTTTTACATTCCTGTTTATCTGTTATAGTAGAACAAATGTAGCTGGTATATGTACCAAACCAGCTGGCTTACTATAAAATTCGCTTTACTACCTTGATTGTATAAAATGATGGTTTTAATTTCAAACAAAAGATAGGATACAGCAGCATGGAAGAAATGTTTCTATTCATAATAACATTACAAGTTGCACTAAAAATAATAAGTACTCTTCTCTGCATTGCTTAGAATTTATGTGATATAAAATGCACATGCTGCATTTTATAGATATGCAGTTCTTTGGTTTATTTGGGTTTCAGTTTTGTTTGATTAACTGAGAGCTAAAATATAACCAGAATTGGGGAACACCTGTACCAAGAGTTTGTCATGTTGAAGATGTTTACAGTTTGTATAAAGTTAAATAATTTAATATAGTGAGTGAAAGATCCTTGCTCATGCTATGTGGGACTTGCCAAAAAGTAATAAATTGGTTTATTTGTGGCAAATCTTGTTGGGTCAGTTTTATTTTGTATTCAAATAATTCACTTATTTCCTACTATGAATAAGCTTATCAGTTTAAGGTTTAGGATCCTACTGTAATATGAATTCTAAAACAACTGATTGTATTCAGGCAGACAAAGCTTCACTCTATATGAAATTAAGTTATTTCTGAACAAAATTTGTCCTTGGCATTTTAGCAGTTAAACTTGAGCTCTTCTGAAAAACTGTGTTTGAAAATACTTTTGAACTTCCCCATGCATTAAAAAGATAAAGTGAAACTGATGGGGTCTTCTCACAATTAAGCTTTTAACTTTTTTGTCAGATTGCATTTTTTTTCTCTGCAGAATAACACTATTTACTTTGAGTGTGTATTTCAGTAGCTTTCCTTGCTTTTATCTGTAGTTCAGTTTCTTCAGCTATTTCTTTTAAGGACTGTTGTGTATTTTTTTGCAAGATTAATTGAGATTAGTTGCCAGTAGGAATGCTTGCATGAACAGGAGGGAAGCTGTCTAGTGGTGTGCAGTAAATTGTGTACAATATTCTGAAAGGGAAGAATGTATTTGTTGTTGAAAACAGTGGTTACGTCTGGCTCTTAGTGCTTGTCCTTGTCCCCTTCACTTGCTCTGCACCAGTCTCTGCCCTGCCCAGCTGCATGGGCTGCAGGCAGCCCCATGAAGGGGGTGGGAGGTGAGTGGCAGCAAGAGGGAGTGCAGAACTGTCATAATTTATTTAAACAGCAACTTAATTCATCTAATAATTTATTATTTATAAAGTAAATTAGTTCAAGGGTTTTTTAAAAGAAAGAAATTATATAAAATGCAATGAAGCAGTGATGTCCCTTGTGCATGTTTGTACAATTCTCATAACTTACTGTGTTTACATGTATTAAAATATTGCACCAAATCTAAAATGGA
>VWYO01011973.1:56379-84797 GCA_013400275.1 Rhadina sibilatrix | reverse complement strand
TCAACATTATAAAAGATTTTTTTTTTTTTTTTTTTTTTTTTTTTTTTTTTTTTTTTTTTTTTTTTATGTTGAGAGTGGCAGCATACTGGGACAGGCTACCCAGAGAGGTTGTGGAGTTTCCCTCTCTGGAGACATTCAAAACCCACCTGGTTCCTGTGTGACCTGCTCTGGGTGACCCTGCCTTGGCAGGATGGTTGGACTGGATGATCTCCAGAAGTCCCTTCCAACCCTAGTGATTCTGTGATTCTGTAAAACACAGTGAAGAGGGAATTTGTTGCACAACCACTTTCTTTGAGGCAAAATTGTCAGTAGGAGCACTTTTTGCCTCCTCTCCATGCTCTCTTCTCTCCTTTTTAACAGGCAATTCAACAGGGGCTATGAAAGGCTCCAGGAAAAAAAAAAAAACCACAGTGCTTATTTTTTGGGTGTATGCAGAACATGTCCCCTCTGCTCCTACTGTGACTCAAGGAGTAAGATGTGCTGGAGCAGTGTGACTGGGTACATCTGCTGCCTGTGGGATGGTGGCTCCCCCTTGGCTGAGTTCTGCTTGAGTGTAGCATTGTTATGAATTACAGCAGTGAGAATTACTGGAGCTAAAAGCACAGGTGGCAGTAGAGTCATGCGGTCGGGAGGGGCACTCCCTCTGGCAGTTTGGGCTGTGGATTTTGCCCAGTTCCTCCCTCAGCAGCACTGATTGCCTTGCAGCTTATGGGTTCAGTGGTGTGGCAGTGGCTGAGTGAAGGCAGGCAGTGTCCCTTTCACAGGCAGCATGGGTGATGGCAGTGCACACAAATGGAGGTGTGTTCAGGGCAGTCCTGCTCAGACCCTGCAGAGGTGTGCTGAGTCAGTGGCTTCTGCAGGGCTGCAGCTCCTTCCTGCCAAAGGGGCCAGTGATGAATGTCCTGAAGATGGCTGGCCTGAAAGCTTTGGCGAGCGTGGACATCAGAATGTCCCATCTGCATCATCTGGGCAGTTTGGGCTGTCATCTGTCATAGGCCATGGAGTTGTTGCAAGTACAACTTTCTGTTTTAAAACACAGCCTGCCTCCCTCTGTCTCCCAGCGGAACTCCTGGAATGCATTTATGAATGACAAGCAACCTGTGTTTATTACTTAATCTTTAAGAAGTTAAGCAGACTTAAAAATAGGATCTGAAACACAGAAGGTGTTTTCTGTACTTTCCTTGGCTCCACTGAGAATGCTAACCCACCAATTCCTTTGTTTTGAGCAACTAATAAAAGCAACAGATGGATTATGATTGATCACTAGAAGCATATGATAGATGTACTTTTGAATGCAACTAAAATCCTTAGCAATTACCTCTGTATGTTAGAAACAGTTATATCATAAAAAGAATTATTCACTCACAAAAGTATTTGGTAAAATTCAGAATAAACTGATGCAGTCTCTGTGTTGAAGATTAAATAAATACATCAAGGTTTTGAAAAGCTTTATACTTGTTACAAGTTAGAAAAATTGGAGTGCATAAACCTATATAGTAAGCAGATTAAAAAATATTCCTAGGAGCTATATTTTCTGCAAAGGCTCCCTGAACTTCATCAGTTTTGCAAATATTTTGTCATGATATATGAAGGAGTTAGACACGTTAAGAATCTCACAGTGCTCTGTTTGTCCAAAAATTAAAACCTTCCAGATGTGAGTAATGCTGTTTTATTTTTTATTGCTCTTTTCTTTTCTTTTGAAGGATAGTGTTATGAAAACATTTGAGCAAGACCTCTTATTTGAAATTATTGTATAAATCATGAAGACTCACTTTGATAATTGCAGTCTGGAAGGTATATGAATATTCTTTTGAGAAAGCTAAGAATGTGGAGATTTTAAACTAATAGTTCTTACACACACACACACACACATATATATATATCTCCTCTAAAAATACAAGTAAAACCTCAATAGTATAAAGATGCAATAGTTTGTCATTAAATCCTAATAAGGTTCCATTAAGTGAGGAAAGAGTGAGGGACATTTAATGAAGAACCATTTTTCTTTTAGCTGTTTGCAGAACGTTGGAGCACAAAAAAACCAGAAACAGAATGGGGAAAGTAGTTGTGAACTGGGGATGCCCTTATGAAATGCACAAAATTATTCAGTGCTGGGGAATATTCCAGGTGCTGATGGCTGGCTGTGCTGCATGTTGTGCCCTGGCTTTGGAGAAGTGACTGGAGCCCCAGGCAAACAGCTGTGAGTGTCCTTTTACACTTCAGTTCTTTTCAACAGTTGCACCGTATCAATCAGCAGCCTCCAACATTCAGAGCTTGGTGAGCTCCCTGAGAGTGTTCTGTAGGTTCACTGGCAGTTACCTTGCACCTTCGTCACTGGTTGGTGGAACTGCAGATTGCGTCAATGGATTTTAAAAACTATTTTGATCTCTGGTATATTTATCAGTATGAGACATACAGTGCTTAATGTTGCTGATTCCATTGTAGTGCTTGCTGGATCTGCTGCTTGCACTTGTTATCCAGCTACTTCTGAACATTTTATTACAACTTTTGCAAACAACGGAAGAATTGGAGTCAACTTGGAGATTTTTTGAGAAAGACTACAGGGAGCAAGGAGCTGGAGAATATAATGCAAGAATGCTTTAAATCCAAGTTGAAAAACTGCTGTTCAGTAAAAAACAATGAAGAGACTATTAAGGAAAATTATTCTGCTAATCTTCCAAACCTTTATGTTTTAGATGGTACATTTTAATTGTGACAATCAAGTAAAAAATCTGTTTTAGAGAAGAAACTGGATGTCACACCTCTGATAGAGTCTGCAAAACCTGAGTACATGCTGTCACTTCTAAAAACCTTAGTTTTCCCCATCTTAACAACTGCTTTTCCCCCTCTTGTGGATGGACACATTACAAAAACTACGATAAGGGTCTTTTTCTAGTTAGATTGTTTGGGAATTCTCTCATTTTTCCTGAAACGTTTTTGATGCTGTCATAATTATCCACATAATCGCTATGTCCTACTTGTGCCTGGCTGAGAGCCTTCTGTCTACTACTCTTGCCACAGACATCACTGGAAATAAAAATAAATGTGAAATAACCTGTGTGGGTATCTGGGAGTCCAGGGCATTCCTTTGGATACCCTGGACAGTCAGAAACCTGTACAGGGGGGTTTAAAACCTGTACAGGGAGGTCTGGGATCTGTAGAGGGGGGGTTGGAGACCCTGGCACAGAGCCCAGAAAGGCAAGGGCTTTGACTTTACTCCATGGGAGAGACTTCCAACATTGAGAGAGGAATTACAAGCCACAAAAGTGTAATAAAGAATAGTGTAGTTTTCACATTTGGGTTCCTAGAATAGGGGTCAATGGGGACAAGATGGAGGATTCTGGGCAGTGCCCTGGGGTTCATCTTCTGCTGTGACGGTGGCACAAAGTAGTTCAAGGTGATTGGGGTAGTGTAGAAGTAACCTGTTTAGTATAGAATGTAGATATTGGTTTGTATTTGTAAATAATAAGTACGTAATAATCTGTATAAAAGATGACAAGCCTCTGTCAGGGGCAGAGTCTTTGCCTGATGCCCGTGCTGTGAAGACCTTGGCCGGGCACAGAGAAAAATTAAATTATAAGAAATAATAAACAATGAGAAAAACCTTGAAAAAAGAACATCTGAAGACACCATGTCGTTCCTGCATCTGGCTTGGGGCTCTCGGAGGGCAAAGGACACTTAACCACCCTGATCTCAGGAAACCAGGCCAAACCCGAGGTGGATAGACTCTTCAGAAAGGACAGGCTGGGAAGGTGAGGAGGAGAGGGTTAGCTTGGTGCTCCTCTGTGAGACAGGTGATGGGTGTGTTCATAGCTTACAGGTCAGGATCAGAGCGATGGCCTAAGTGGGCTAGTAGTGGGTCCCTGTTACACACCAACAAACATATTTCATATTTTTAAGTTTGCTAATAGTGTGGATGTTCTGCACAGTTTAAGCTCCCTGGCCAACTCTAGAGCCCTATTCTAAAAATAAGATGAAGCAGAATAAATTTGAAAATATTTGCTTTGTAAATACATTTGATTATGAAATCTCAGTAAATCCTGTGTCTGAAATTCTGTATCTTTTCTCTGCAAGACTTCTTTATGCATTTGAAGAAGAACACACAAGACAGGTTATTTGTATAACATAAGAAAGCAAGTCTCAGTAGAGGATTTCTGCTAGTCTCACACGATGTATGGTACACATCACGATGCATGTGCCATCAAATTTTTGTCTGATGCACAAACTAAGCTATTATTACCTTCACAGAGTGGCCATCCCAAAACTCATTAAAAATTTTACATGAGTACTGAAATAGTCTTTATGAATTTCAAATGCATTGGTATGCAACAGTTTCCAGTCAGAAGACATTAAAAAATCCTTTTACTTAGTCCCGTCTCTGGCAGTATTCAAGGTGAGGTTGGATAGAGCTCTGAGCAACCTGGTCTGGTGCAAGGTGTCCCTGCCCGTGGCAGGGGGGTTGGAACAAAATAAACTTGAAGATCCCTGCCAACCCAAACCATCCTATGATCATTTCAAGGACTGAAATCAAATATGCATTTTAATAAAGGGGGGAAAATCCAATCCTGTACTGCACACTGTAAAAATAGATGAGAACTACTGACTATTATATTAGAATCTGAGTAAACAGGCCAAGAGGAGAATGAACTGGTAAAGGTATAAAGTTTACTTTTTATTTATTAAAGCACTGTATATGTTAATTATATATTGTTCCGAGTAAACTCCTTTTAAATTTTAATTGAAGAGCCTTAAAAATTATAAAAGTACTTTCACTTCTAATTTTGCACATAGTACATCTCACAAACATTTCCTTTTGAAGTATTGAAGTGAGGGAATCGATAAACATAACTATACCGAATAACTCAAATTATATTTTGTAGCTAAGATTCTGCATGTTGCTCACGTGCACATGGACATGCAAAAAATACATAGATGTAAAACATATGTTCTACATATTTGGTACTTTCTTCAGTTCATTTTCTAAAGTAATGCAATAGTTAAATTTCTGATGTCAGGGCTGAATGTATCACTGGCACACAATACACATGACATTCTGTTCATTCAGTTAATGGCTTCAAGGATAGTTTAACCAAGTATTACTGGCACACAATGCACATGACATTGTCTTCATTCAATTAATGGCTTCAAGGATAGTTTAACCAAGTATTTGAAGAACTATACACCAAGATCAAAGATATGTATTGAATAACTTTTTATCTCTTTTTATATAGCCATCTGTTTTTATAATAGCATAAATCAAAAAGGAGGGTGGTGGATGTGGGAATATAGGTCTCAAAGCTGGGAAAAAATACTTGAGGTGGTTATTAGTGGCCTCAAAAACATGTTTTAAAACTGAGCAAGTACCTTCCAACAGCCGGTTTACAAAATATCAAAATTTGATCACATTTTTCTAAATGCAGTCTAAAACAAATGAGTAAATATGATTTTCATAGAATATTTTAGTTTTAAAGGGATCTCTGGTGGTCCTTCAGACTGACATCCAGCTCACAGCAGCCAAAGTTTCAGGTGGAGCAAATCATTGTCTTTCGTTTTATAAGCATCATCTTGTATGCGGGAGAGAGGAAGGGAAGGCAACTGAGAACTCTGTAGACACAGTCAGAAGAGAAATGCATGTTCTGTGTGTTTGCTTCAGGCTGCAGGTTTCTGTGTCCTTGACAGTCAAAGGGGCCACCTCAAATTTTTTATCTGAAGGTTTACCCAGTTTAAGCTGAGTTTTCCTGTTTCTTTAGGTTCAGTCTCCTAGGTCATAGTGAGGGAGATGTTTGCTCGGGATTTTCTGATCACTTTGATTGATAGAGCCAGCTGACAGACTAGAACAGCTTTAAAGGTATTTCTGCTTATTCAGCCTATTTATAATAGTGGCGTGTTGTATTCAGTAGAATTAACTCACCTGATGCTTATTCCTTTAGACAAGTCTTTAATTCCATCCTTATTGTTAACTCTGCCTTTCTCATATGAACAATCATGTTTAGTGCTTTTTGGATAAATCATTTTATTGGAAAATAGCTGAAGAGTTATAGAGACTGTAATCTCCTTCTGCTGGGAACTTTTTGAGTTACTAAAGAATTGGATATCAGTTGTTTCTTGAGACTCCCGGAGCTCTTAGCTGTGTACCATGGTGGTTGTGAGCACATTCCTTGGCAAAGAAATCTGCTTACCATGTTTGGGCAGATGGGGAGCAACTCACCCTTCATTTTCTGCTTGAATTTCAGTTTGTCATTTTTTGTTTGCAATTTTCCATTTCCACGGGTCTTTTCATGATCAGACCTCCCTCCAGTTTAGCAGCAGCTGCACATCTCATTAAAGCAGTTTCTATTTCTTGCACCTCTTTAATGAAGGTGTTACGAGACTGAACTGGACATTACTAATGAACTTTGTCACACAGCATTAGCTATCCCTTCAGCAGATGCCTCGAACTTTTGTAATTCTCTCTGAGCCTTTCTACATCATGGACACCAGTCCCAATGAGCATGGAGTGTTTCTGACACACTTTGTTGTGGCATCAAACACTTTGCTAGTTGGATGTAAACTACACATGTTATTACACAGAAATCACTTGTTTCATAGGCCTTTCACCGCCTTCAAAAAGACTTCTCCATCTCCATCTCAGAGTAGGCAATCATTTCTTTGCATGTGCAATTCTTGCTGTGACTGCCAATAAGAGTTCCACCCATACAATGATTTTTTTTTTTTTTTCAAAATCTGGATTTCATCCATGAGTATCAGGTCTCTGGCCAGGGAGTTAAGATTAAATAGTTTGCAGCAGAAACTCTCTGTTATATCTCATAGAATGTGTAATGAAAAGAGTGACTTGGAAATGGAATGTCCTAAATTCCTTGGCCATCTCCCTCAGCCATCCAGTCCTCAAGACACATTTGCATTTTTATTTACTTTCTGAAGCGCTGATAGCCCTAATTTTCCCCAAGATCCTCTTAAAGCTATAGAGTTTTGGGAGTAAAAGATTTGTATGTTGGATAATGAACTTTCAACCCCATATGAAATGATGTAATGCAGTTAAAAACTGCTCTTGAAAGAGACTGATGTGGATATGCCTCATACCAAATGTGGGTGACTTAAAGGGTCCCATTATGGAAAAATAAATGGAGCTTCATACTCATAATTACTTTAGCTGACATGTTTAGCTGAGCAGCAATAAAACATACATCATCTTAATATATATTGTTAATCTTCCCAATGATTTATACTATGCAAGCTGAAATTACCTCACCCAGTTAGACAGAATGAAGTCAGTGAAAAGCAGCTAAGGATAATTAAGCTAGACAAAGTGGCAAGTAGGTTTTTCACTGCTTAATATATGCTATTATAAATTATTTAAATACTAGAAGACAACGTAAAATTCCTTTCTTTCTACCATAATTGGTTCTGCTGTGAATGTGTTCAAACAAAAAAAAAAGAAAATATTTCAGATATTTCATAACAGTAAATAACATGGTTTTATTTCATTTGGAGAACTGTATTAGAATGTGCAGTTTTTAGGCTAAGATCTCCAGCCTTGACATTCTTCTGATAAATCATGAATGCAAAACAACAAGGGAACTTTGCTGTTTGAGGGGTGCGTCTGAATACACTTCTGTCTGTACTGCCTGGGAGAGAACATTTTTGTTTAGGTGTGTTTCTTGCAGTCTTTTCTAATCTGAGAGAAATCAGCCTAGTGATGATAGGAACTGGGAATCTTTGTAATAAGAGAAAAGAAAATTGTGTATTCATCTACCTTTTCTCCTGTTCTATTTAAGGTGATGATTCTTTAGATAAAATGTACAGAATTTATACTTATTGGAGTATTTTCAAGCACTTTAGCATAAAAGGAGATAATTATATTTTACTGTCTAAAAATATCCTTCTTTTCAATTTGGCCCTTAGGGCAGTTTTCATAGAAGCCTTGTGCAAGATAGGCTTGTAAGGTTCATATACTTTTTAAGTACTCCATAATGAAAAACAGATGTGCAATTTCACTTTAAAAAAAAAAAAAAGAAGAAAAAAGAAAAAAAAAGTAGTACTACAAACCTAAGATTTAGAAGGAAAAAAAAAAATCCACGTTTTTAAATCTTTTATCATTGTTGTTTGTCATTTTGTAACAACTTGGAGCAATATCTTAGTCCAAGATTTCAGACAGAACATGGTTGGCTCTTTAGTGATGGTTATGCAGTCGCTTTAGGCCACCATCACTTATGTTCTGTATGCCAGTGAACACAGGAAAACACAAATTTCTTCAAAGCAAAGACCTGATTTAATAAGCTGTTTGTGGTTACTTCTAGCTTTTGTTGATGACTAAGTTGTAAAGGATATGCTCCTATGCAAGCCTAACTTTATGAAGTGTTGTGAATTAAATATCTATGCTGTCAGTGGAACACAGGTGCATCTTTGTGCTTGTTATGCAGGCCACTGATTTGTTGTAGTAGGTAAGGCCACAGTGGTTAAATGTTTTGTCTGCAATATGATAAATTGTACAACAGGAAAGAGAATTATATTACACAAAGATGTGGGATGAGAAATTGAGGTGGAATTGCAAATCTCTAGGAAGCCATTGGATCTGCAGTACTGAGAAAGAGGAAATCCTGAACCTGTTCAGCATGAGCTGAAATAATAAATATCTATGGAAGTAAAATAATTTTAAATTGGCCAAAGTATTTGGATTTTTAAATTGTTATTTTTCTGGTACTGGGTGATCTTAGATAAAAGGAATTATAGTACTATTCATTGAAGGGCTGAATATTTGACTGGTTTCTTATATAGCTGGTTAACTAAAAGTTTTATTCTGGTTTATAATTTATAGTTTTATAAAGCATTTTACAGACATCAAATATGAATGCCTTTTGGGTCCCAGTGTAGGCGATGCAAAGGAAGATTGAGAATGGTCAACACCTCGGAAACCCAAATCTCTTAAGAGCCATTTGAACATGGAGCTACTCACAGCCAACAGTAACATCTGGATTTCACAACAGCTTAAATAACTTTCCAGATGGATGTTACTTATGTTCCCATTTCCAGAGACACAGCTGACATTGTGAAAAAAAAGTGAGAAGCTTGAGGATCTGTTTACAGCATCTGCATAGCGCTTATTTTGTTCTTACTGGCAAGTCATCCATTTCATGGAGTTGAGAGTCATGGAATTGTCATGGTTGGAAGGGATCTCCTGAGATCATCTAGCATAACTCCCCGCTCTGGCAATTTAAATCTCTTGGCATGTGTCCTGGTTTTGGCCCATAGCAGCAGGAGGTGGAATGGCCAAGACCATAATGTTACTCGATACCAACTTATGTCATTGCCAGAGGTGGGGGAAAAAGGATTCTCTCTTGTTTCCAAGATGAAGGACATTTTTTTCCAGTGGGAAAAAGCATGGTGTGGTGGGGAAGAGTCAGATGGCATTTGTGTTTTTCTGTGTAAATTGTTTATTTATCTTATATCTTTTATTATTAATATTGTTGCTGTTACTGTTCATTTTCTTATCTCATTGTTGTTTCCAGTAAATTGTTCTTATCTTAACCCATGATTTTTGCCTTTTATGCCTCCGATTCCTAGCTCCATCCATGGAGAAAGGGAGAAGGGAGGGAGGGAAGGGTGAGCAATTGAGTGGTGTCTGGTTTGCGAGAGTCTTGGTGAGGGCACTGAAGTGGGGAGTACCATTCCTGAACCACAACCCTATGTTAGCTATAGATAGGAACTACATTTGGTTTCTGAGGCTGTTATACTGAATGTTCAGTAGAGGGTAATATGAACAGTGTCTTGAATTCTGAAGCAAGATATATCTGCTGGATGCATCACACACAGTGGGACATTTCCAGGGAAAGCAGGGAGAAGACTCCTGCAGCCCACTGCCAGGCTCTCTGCTGGACCCTGCTTGGTGTGCATGGCTTGAAGAAATAACTTTTATCCTTCATGTGCTCCTCTCATTTTAAAGTTTCTGAAGCAAGCTGAGGGCAGTTTGTCCAGCTCAGGAGGGCAACGTTTGTACAGAATGGAAGTGAAGGTATATCTAAGTGTTTAATAGTGTAACATGAGGATTCTAACGGGTTTGTGGGGATGGAAAAACTTCTGGGATAGCACTGAAGGGCTGAGTATGCAGAAAAAGGCAGAACTGATGTAACTTTATCCATACTGACTTTTGGCTCTGGTTTTTGAAGTGACACCTCCTCCAAATTTTGCTCTTCCAGTTTGCAGACCAAAAGATGCGGGGAGTAAGTGAAAAATGAAGCAGTGCAGACACTGAAGGGTCTAATGCACAAGTTCATTTTCCGGCCCTCAGTTACTTATCAGCATGGATGTTTTCCATGAAGTTCAATCCTAGTTAGAATATTATTTATACTTCAGTATAAACAATAAATAAATAATTAATTACTTCTTCCTAAATTAAAAATAATCTAAGTCATTTATTTGATTTCAGAAAACATATGTTTTCTTCAGCAACGTTACTGTCTGCTCCTCGCTCAGGGTTGCATAGGACATGACAGATAACAATGGCCCTGTCTTAATGATCTCTACATTGAAATATTAATCTTGAAGAAAAAAACTGAGTGTAAATTGTGCCCTTGGAAGCTTTTGTACCTTCAAAGCCATTTAGAAAAACCGCCATTGTACAGAACATCTGGCAGAAGAGGAATTCAGCAGTACTTGGGGTATACATTTGTGTGAAAGTAATTTTGAAACATTGATGTTACACTGGTTTTCTTCAGAAAAAAATGTGCAGCAGCTCTTATTTTCAGAAGAAAAGGAAAGTAAGCTGAAATCTACACCTGCTAGTATAGAGAAAATGTTTTGCTTCCTACCCAGCGTAGTCATGGATTGGATTCTGTTGCTCTGCCATAGAGCAAGCAGGGAATGCACTCACTAGATCAATCAGATTGCTCTCTTTGGTATTGTTTACAATAATTGTTAATTAGTTTCCTAGGATAGTACCTCATTTGCGGTCAAAATAAAATGTGCACCAGATGGAGAGAAAATGAATTCCAAAGCAGTAATCTATTCATATACATAATTATTCCTTGTAACTCTAATGGTGGTGGTTTTGGCTGTTTAAACTCCAGCAACAGATAGATCAAGCAGATGACATTGCTTAAACATTATTCAGGGTTTTATTGGGTAAACCATAAACAATTGATATATGATTGCTTTTTGACTGGCTTCTTTCATGTGTTTTAATTCGATATTGTGATTAACATTTTTTCATTTAGAGACTTTCAGTTCAAATTTTAAAGTTGTAGAAAATGTTTGGATGTGCTTAAAGTGTTACTTCTAATATGTTTCAGCATTTTTTTTCTATAAGTCCTGCCTTTCCTTGGTTTTGAAATTGGCTTTTAAAATGTGATGTATGATTGTCTTAATTTAGGAAAAAAAAAATCTTAAAAACGAAGATAAAATACTAGGTTTGAAGTGTTTGTAAAGTTTTGTCTTTTTTTTTTTTTCTGGAACGACTTTAAACTTAAGGAGTCTTTTAAGCCTCATGGAAAAGAGTCAGAAAGCAGGAATTACTTTATCTTTGGAAATGCTATATTTATATTCTACACATGTTTTTATTCCTATGGATTATTTCATTTGGAATCAAGATTATTGTAACTTTCTTTTATGCTAAGAATCTGACCATTCATGTAATTTCTCTCTCCCCTAAAATTAGAGGGTATTGTTATTTCTTACCCTTCTGAAAGAATTGTGTTGTTACAAAGACAAAACTGATTCAGGAAACATATTCCTAAGTATGTAATTAGTAAGTAATTTCAGTAGGCATCTCAATGTGCTTGAATTTAGGGATGTGCTTAGTAATCTTCTTCAACTGATCCAAATTCACTTCTTTTGAAATAATTCTAGTATGTCAACAATTTCTGTAGTTGATAACTTTAAGGATAAGTAAGTCAAAGTTCCATAAAGAGGTGTGGATTTTTTTTCCTATGCAGATTTTTGTTTGTTTGTTTGTTTGTTTGTTTGGTTTTTTGTTTGTTTTTTTGTGCTTAGAATAAAGGTTTGCTGGAATGCAAACATTCTGGAGGCTTTTGGCTCTGTGATGGAGCCTATGGGGACTTTGAGCTTGGTCTTTTCACTTTGAACAATGAAACTGGCTGAGAGATGAACTTTTATACCACTGTACAAACTGTGAGGAGTATCTTGGCTATGCTCTAAATATTCTGTCACCTTCCTGAATCTGAACATTTCGGTAAGAGAGTGCTTAAAAAACACTTAATTCTATTTTGGTTTTTACGTAGAATAAAAATGTAAAGATTACATACTAAATTCATATCCCCATCCCATTAAGATGACATTAAGAAGGCTGAAATAGATGCTCAAATATATGGAGACAACAAAACCAACAAGACCAGAGCTGGTCAGGGGACATCATTTGTGCTTTGCCTTTAAGGGTCTTTAGAAATCAACATTTTATGTGCAACCAGATTGTACTCCCAAATAAAGATCAGACTATTTTCATAGCTGCCTAGTCTAGGATATAACATTAAATATGATATAAAAGCCAATTATTTAAAATATGTAAAGAGACCCTATGAAGGTTTTATTTTTTACCTTCAACTAATTTATGTAATGTATATGATTCTTTTCCATTGGGTATGGGATAAATCAAAATCCATCTATGACAAGGAGAAAAGCATATTACTGAGGTTGATACAATGCTGTCACAGAGCAAATATTCACATGGGTACTGGCACAATGTCTTGGCTGTGTATGAAGACATCCACATGTACAGGTTAAACATTTAGAAACCTTGGGAAAATAAATGCACATAGATAATTCTGTAGAACATTAAAAATTATCTGTAATTTAGTTACAAAAATTGTTCTGTCCAGGTTTTATTGTTAAATATACACGTTCTAGTTTACACTGAAATATTTGTTCTGTTTCCTTTTCAAAAGCAGTTTCATTATAGCATGCTGTTTCACAGTGTTTCCTGTTTGATATTATATGGATATTGGTTTAAGTTGCTGACTTTTTTAATAACATAATTTATAAATACATGTACAAATGAATAAGGCAACATCAAAATGGTAGATTTTTATTATACTGGCAGATAGAATAAGCCTCTGGTGGCAGACAGGGGCCTCATTTATCAGCCACTGGGATCTAGCATGACTTGAGGTAGCAGATCAAAGAAGAGTTAAAAAATGGAATCATGGTGCAGCAAAATGGGTGCTGTATCTAACAGCTGCCCAAAACTTTGGGCTCCAGTGTAGGTTCTCATTACTTCTTTGTAGTTCTTTCTAGTTTGTGTAAAGAACAGTTATGAGACATCTCACTGCTTTATCTTCTCATAAGCTGCTGAGTAACATTTCCTTCTTCCATTTATGGATGGTCAGAGAGTACCTGAAATGCAAGAGAGGATCATGCACAGAGCTCCTCTGCCCATAGAGACCAAAATGATAATTGAACATGACAAATTTGTGTCAGTACAAACAGCTGAAATTGGTCTTGTTTCTCATTCAAAACGCAAAAGTAAGCATGACAGAGTTTTTTGAAGTCTGGAAAGGCCTGAAAAATCTCTCCCTCTAATTCTGGTAACTAAGTTTTCTGTAGAAATTGTCCTGAGATGTGTTTCAAAGCAAGTTTTTTTGTTTTGTTGTGGTTTTTGTTTGTTTGTTGTTGTTTTTGTGGTGTTGTTGTTGCTGTTTTTAATTACTGTATCTTGGAGGAAGCTTCCCCTCTCTCCAGTGAAATCCTATTACAATTTCAGCTGTGGCAAAATTAACACAAAGTAATTTAAACTAGTTTGAAACAAGTCTGTGCTATATATGCCTTATTTTACACACTGATCTGCCCAATGTCTAGCTTACAAATATTGCACATTTCTGAATGAATATTTCATTTGAGGGAAGTAATTCTAAACTGGGAAAGTGTGAAACTGATCAGTGATTAAGAAACACCCAGTGGATAATTGCATCAGTTCATTTGAGCACATGGGGTCATGTGCTAACAGGGTGGAAGGGAAATGCCTGTATGGAATATGGGAGTCAGAACAAAGAAATCTTGTATAAGAGGAGGAAAATTATTTGTTAACCACCATAAGAGAAGATAACGGCAACACAAGAGCTAAAAAGTCTAAATTTTAGAAGTAGCAATGGAAAAGAAAATATGAGGGGTAAATAAAAAAAAAATGGTTTTGTCATTTGCAAAGATCAGAAACTAAACAAAAGCAACTGCTAAGTACCTGACTCAGCAAACTATCCAGCCATATGCTCAAGTGCATTTTTACTTAACAAAGCACTCCACACTCAATTAAGCAATCACTGGGGTCAGGAGGAATCTTTCCATAACAGCTATGAGGATCTAATCTCTTAGATTTTATTCCTTTTTAATTTAGTAACACGTAGGGCTTGTGTTCCCATTGTTTATGGGATTAGACAAAATGAGCCTGAGACAATGATAAAGATTTTTATAGTTTCTAAGTAAAATTTTAAATGCATGTATAATGAAAAGCACTGTATTCCTCTTTACTTTCCAAAAAGTATTTGAAAAAGTTACATCAATTGCTGAGTTTCTGTTTTGGAAATATGTCTTAAAATAAAGGGTTTGAAGTATGTGGGAGAGAAAATTGTTATGAAATTACCTCAGTTGTCTGTACTCCGTCTCCATGAAAAGGAAGAGTGGTAACTTTATAAGGTTTGGAACTATCTAGGACAAATATTGATTATTTGGGAAAACATGAAGTCCTGCAACAGTTGTTGAGTAGCAGTGGTACCTTTCTCTTGCCCTGAGGAGCATCCCTGCTCCCTCAGACAGCACAGAATATGGTATGCCAGCCATCTTCAGACATCTATCAGCTGTCCTCTATCCTCTGTGCCAGGTTCATAGTGCTAGGAAAAACAAGACATGTGATGAAGATAATTGCCTTAGAAACCCAGGAAAGAGATCATGTTCAAAACCTTGAGATGTTTACTTAGACTACCTAATTTACTATAATCTGTCGTTAAATTGTCTCATCTAAGTAGCAGCTGATAATTAAAAAAGCACAAAACTACTGCCTTTTCTTCATCAATGAGGTCATTAGCAATCACATCAGAAGGGAAAAAGAATATATCCTAATTAGCATGTGAGGCAGAGCTATAAAGACAGAATGCATTGTTCAAGGTCACCTAGAAGAGATTTTTTTTTTGCTGTGAATATAGATCAGTAACAATTAGGACAAATTGTCCAAACCATAGAGTCGAGGACATGCAAGCTTGTTTGTACATGGAATGACTTTTCAAAATAGTCAATTGTATAAAATAGTATATGGTTGCATAAAATGGACAAGTAGCAGCATTTGTTTGGGTTTTCTTCTCAATTCTGTAATTTTGTGCAAATTAAAATGGACTGTGGTTTGGGATTTGGGGACTATGGAGCTGTGTAAAGGGCATTTTGAATAAAATATATATGGACGAATCTAGATGGTATATATGAATGAGCAATTTTTTTTTTTTAAGTACATTTTAATGGATTCTTAAGCACCTGGCATGTGAGTCATGGTGTTCTCAGCTATCCAGCACCAATGTACCAGTGGGTTGTTTTTCTTCCTACACTTTGGAAGAAATTGCTGAAGGAGTAGCAACATTCCTGATTTCAGGGCACTTGGCAAGTATGCTGGGAGATTTAGTTTGAATTATTTGTATACTTTTGAAACTTGGGATTATTATATTTTTATAACCTATGGATGCATGTATGGGGAATTTTAAAATACATTCTTTCAAACTGAAATATTTTGTGTGTGTCTAGTTATTAAGTCCCAGGCAAGGATGAGAATTTTTACTGAAGTAAGCAAGATAGTGCAGACCAGCTGCTTGTTGTGTGACTTTTCTGAGGTTATTGCCTTGTAGTAGTGAAGTCGTTTAGAAAATTAATGTTCTTATGTCTCTATATATCTTTCATGCTTATTTCTGGAACTAGTAAAAGCTGATGTTACAATTCAGACAAGTATTAGTACAGATCTTTTTGTCTACTCTTTAATTTGGCAGCAGTGGATTTCCTGTCTACTCACTGATGATTATTAAATCAGTTTGGCAAACAACAACTTTGGAGAGAAAAATCATTAAAATCTTTTTGGTCTCAAGTTTGAAGAGTAACCTCTTGTTCTATTCAGTATCCTCTAAGCATTCTTCATGTGAAAGTTTCTGTTAAGTGTGCAGACTACAAGGTAGTGGTCTCATAAAATATCTTTTCAGATATTTTAAATTATGATGAGATAAGAAAAGACTGTGTGATATGTAAATGCTTTTAGATTATTCGTTTTCAAGAACTGTTTTAGCTTTCCCACAGGCTGCATAGAATTTGCTTAGCTGTGATCCTGGAATTCTGTCAGTTTGCTGTCTCTGAGGGCAGGAAGATATTAGCTACTTAAATACTAAATTTAATTATTACAGTTCATAGGCTTTCCTTTTTGAATGGCTGTTATTTCTGTCATGTGTTGTAAAATCTGTTACCTCTCTGATTTGTATTATGACAGCCTACAGATCTGTATTAATATGCTGCTTTATAAATATACTGTTAACTTAGTTTCCTCAGTGAAGTAATTAATTATCTGTTTCAGCTGGATGAAATTAAGTTAAGGAGTGAAGTATATGGACACTCTAAAATTTCACGTTTTTCTGATTAATGCTTTCACTGACTGATGTGTCACTCTAAAATACTTAACAACACCACAGTTTGTTGTAAGAGAGGGTAGAAATGAGGTACTTAGAGATTTTTGCACAGGGAGAAGAGTGTGATAAGATATTTTATCACAGGATGCAAAAGAAGGGAGTTCATCTGCTGAAAAGTCTGGAGGCAAGGTATTTCTGATTACTCAGATAGTGATATCTGATATCTCTCTTTTTAGATTGCCAGAACAAAAAACTTACTATCGAAGAAAGGTTATGTATTTTGGGATAATCTGTGATTTAGTATTCATTCTACTGCCATAAAATAGTCAGTAGAGAGGAATGCAGTGAGGGGGTTAAGAACAAGAACAGTTTGTCCCTCCTGAGCAACTTGATCTGGCTTTGAAGTTATCCATTCTTTGAGGAAGTGTTTGGATGAGATGGCCTTCAGGTGTCCCTCCCCTCTTAAGTTATTTTATGCTTCTAAGGATATGTGGAGATAAAGTCCTTCAGGAATGCTTGCTTCATGATACTAGCTCCCAAATTGTTCTCTCATGAGACAATCCATAAGTGAGCACCTAAATGTTCTGTGGTTGCTGACATTATGTTCATTCATAATGACAGGTTTGCACTTGAACATAGTTACATTTTAGACCTATCTGCTGTTTGTCTAACTCACGAGACGGTTGCACCCGAATTCAAGGGAAAACAGAACCCTGTCATGGGAGGTGTTAAGGAAACTTTCTGTCTGACCATCCAGGAATTACTCAGAGTCATGGTCCCACCACCTGAGCTGGGACCAAGGTCCCTTCACAGAAGGAGGCCCCAGTGACATGATGAGTGCCCTGCATGATTCCCCACACACTCCAACACTCACACCAACCAGCTTTTCTAACTGGCTCCACCCCAGGTTTCTCATATCAGAGTCTTAGCCCTCTGGATCCTTAAAATAATTTAATCATGGTGCAACAACAGAATAAGAGCTTGTGCCACGAAGTGGAGCCTGAATAAAGGACTCCCTGGGGCTTTTATGACCTTACTTTAGGTGTGCAATAGACTGGGCCCTCCTGTGGGTTTCTTGGCTCCTGCTGTCACAGGTCACCTGGCACCTGGTGCCACAGGTCCCCTGCCCTTTGCAGTTCACGGGCTCTTGCCACGGGCTCCTGCCAGCCAGAACTCAATTTGCCCCCTGAGCTGCCTGCACTGACTGTGCTCTTCAATGGCAGCTGGGGTTTGGCCCTCCCAGCTGCATCTGTGCCTCAGTGTCCCACAGCCTCTGGTGGGCCAGGTCTCAGCTCCATCATGTACAGATTAGGTCTCAGACGTGAGAATGGATGTTCTTCAAGATGTACTTAAATGCTCAGTATGCACTGCTTTGAAATGACAGGATGCCTGGAGTGAGCAGAGACATTGAATCTCATTCTCTGGAGGTCAAGGATAGAACTGAAACCAGTGAAGATCTGCTTCTGTGGTGTGGTTACTCCATTCCACAGGCTGCTGAGCACCCACCAGTCATTAAGTTATGCAAGAGAAGGGGTCACTTGAGTTTGAATTTTTCGGTTTCCCAAGTTGAAAAGTTCTCCTTTATTTGTGTGGCTCATAGGCTGGTTTGTGCAGTCAGTAATCAGGAAATCTGGTTTACTCTCTCTGTCGTAACATTTGGTTAAATGAAATAATATGAAGAAACCAATGCCTGTGATTTAAATATTTTTTCAACATGCATTTTTGATGTTGAAACCTTAAACAGCATTCTCTTGCACAGACAAATCTGTGTCAAGGATAAGGGGTTACCGCAAAATATTTCTCTTAAATGCCAGTGTCTGTGTATATAGATTTATATATTTTGGCTATCAAGATGTGTCTTCAAATTTAAGAGTTCTTAAATCTGTTTCTAGTCCATTCTGTGACACTTAACCCAGTTTAAAAAGAAAGAAATAAGCTCTCTTTTACCAATTTGTAGGTAACCTCCAAACAGCTGCTAGAAACAACCTTAGAATGAAGTGAAAGTTACATTTTCTTTACAGATATTTTCCATAAGAAGTGGACACTACTGCATTTCTTATTGTCATTTCAGATATACTAAAATTATCCAATATAACTTGCTAATTTTTTTTAATTATTTAATTAGTGCCTGTATAGCAATTTATTAGCAGACAGCTGTAAGGATCTCATCCGGAACAGAGTTTAAGAGGATGGTTGCATTATTACATTATTTTTTTGGCCTGTTCTCCTTTTGCCATTCATTAGATGTTCTCAGAGCAGACTGTGCCTGAACATTATGAGCTCCCATGGTTCAGTACCTTGCTAATCCATCAGCTGACCTCCTGTCTTAAATTTCTGACCAGTAAACTCATTTGAAATGTAGTGAGTAAACCTTTTTTTGATGCTACAGATATCTGATTTTCAACTAACTGTGTTAATAAGCTAAATAGTTAATTTTATCCAGTTCAAAACCCATCATGTCATGACACAGCATCAGATCAGAACAGTGCCCTTGCATCCTGCAACAGCCAAAGGAAAATACCAAGCGAAGCCACTCGATGTCAGTGTTGCTTCACCGAGTTTTGCCTAGCACAGCATCCTTTAAAGCGATGAAAAGCCCGTTTACAGAGATGTTTAAGTAGAGCCCAAGCCTTTTGAGCCATGTATGGCTACTGTGTTGCCTCGATGTTACTGTCCCCATAGTCTCATAAATATTTTGTATGATGAGGGGATGGAGATTATAGCTTTATGTGTTTTGTGAAGGGTAAGAATCATCTTTGTCAGCTTAGGTCCACGTTCAAGTAATTGGTGACTGAAATCAGTACTTTTGAAGTTAATTATTACTGAAAATGTATTGCATCCAACTGCAGGAGATAAATTGGCAAGCTTTGGAGTTTGTGAATTTTGTTTGGCTTTGATGCAGCAGACTTTCAGAGGGGGAAGTTGTTCAAATATCAGTAATAAATGATTTGAATACTTACACATATGCTTCTTCTCTGCCTAGTGTTGTGGTTTAACCCAGGTTTATGTAATACATGTGGTTGATAACCTACTTTTTTACAAATTCTCAAAATTCAGGAGTGCTGTTTTGAACAGTATGGATTTCTGTCACTGTTTTTGAGTTGTAGCATTTGTCAGCCCTCTGTTCTAATTCCAGCAGCTTGTGTAATATTCCCATATGCTGTGTTCTGCAATATATGAACTGCACAATTTGGTCTGTCTAAATTAGTTCCTATCACTTCCTTTTTAAAATTTGACTTTCATTCTTATCCAGTTGTGCTTTGTCAAAATACTTTAAATTTTTCGTAACATTTGTCTAGGAATTTTAGCCATAGTTGCTAAAGACACAAGCTTTATGTGACCAAGATTTTTGCCTGTCTTATTTTCCTAAGTACTTCATTTAGTATCACCTTAATCCTTTAGCCATACTTATTTGCCAGAAACTGCCAGAGCAGTAACAAAATTGAGTTAATAATAATTTATGGTCAGGATAGAGGAAAAGGATGAACAGGAATTAGTTTCTCCCCAGAATAAAAAAGTGAGGAAAGCTCAAACATTATGTATTCATTAAGATCTAAATCATACATGTGTTTTTGCCAGTGGCCAGGCAGAAAGGTGTGTGTCACTTTGGATTAATGATAGCACGTACTTCCCTTTACCCAGTGGTGGTGGAAGGGAGAACTTCAGGGAGTGAGTTGGATGCTCTGGATGTTCTTGGGGAGCAAATGATGCACATCAGCAGGAGCACAGTTCACACTGCATATTTGCAGATATTTAGTTAAGGGATCTGTCTTCCTGAGAAGACTTACAAAGAACAAGTCACACTGCAGAATCACTAAGATTCTGGTTGTAAGATTCTGTTGATTCTAATCACAGTGATTAAGGTTGGAAGGGAGCGCAGTGGGTCATCTGGTCCAACCTTCCTGCTCAAGCAGGATCGTTCCAGAGCACACACGGCACAGGATTGTGTCCAGATGGTTCTTGAATATCTCCAGTGAGGGAGACTCCACAGTATGTTCCATTATTTCTACCTATGCCTGTCTTAGGTGTGAATAACTTCATTTAAGTTCTATGAGCATATGTATACATAAGTCCATTGTTGAACTTTCCTGCCTGTTTATGTGAAGTCTAAAAGCAGTTCTCATGCAAGAATCAAAAGATTACCTACAAAATCTGCTTTTGTATGAAGTGGAGTTTAGGGGTTCTCTGTCAGAGCTTGTCAGAAATGTTTCCTTTCGAGGTCTAAGTTGGAGTAAGGTGTTAGATTTTTATCTTTTTTTAATCCCTTGAGGCCATAGACTCAAACATCCTTTCTTCACATATCCACCATGTATGTAAATTTCCCATATATGCAAACATCTGATGAAAATACAGACTGCCCCCACAAAGGTTACCCCATTTATTTTTCATACCTGTTGTAAATCAGGTTTTAAAAATCCACCATATCTAATCTATGATGTAATAAATATCTCCTTCTATATACTACCTGTATTCTAGTTTTTGACTTATGGTAATTATCTTTTTAGCATTGTACCTAAATATTCTACTAGAATTATATTTTATGCATTTCCAGAACAAACAAACAAACAATGTAATCACATGAAGATAGGTTTTACTTATATAAGATCATCATAAAAGCTGTGAACCATCTTATGTTACAAGTGTGTGTGAATACACTGACTTAAATGTACAAAACTGAAGGTTTCTCACACTTATTCTTTGAGGTTCAAGAAAATGAAGTTTTATTCACTTGTTCCAGAGCAGGAGAGGGTCTCATAGTCCTGATAGCTCAGGTACATTATGATACAATTCAACCTATGAAAAGCCTGCATAGTCTAGGAATGTCTAGATGAAAGATTTATAACTTATGAAAAACAGCTGATGGGGAAAAGTTTAATCATTGTGCGTATGATACAACATGTTTCCATTAGGATATTGATGTGTTCTAGAAAAGTGGAGGCATTTTTTATGTTTCTTTAAGGTTCAAAGGTTGTAATATTGTGTAGTGAGGTATGCATGGTATATACAAGGTATACACAAGGAGGCTTGTTATACATACCTATACACCAGTTTTCCCTTAAAAATGTTGATTTCTTTGGTTGCTTTGTGTCATAGCTAACTAAGGGTATTTATTAATTCAGAGTTACAATGAAGAATGGATTTCAATAGTGATGGCATTATCAACTTCAGATTTAGGGATGATGCAGTTTTTGCCTATCAAAATAATTGTTGAGCTGAAACAAAATTTCTGCAAAAATTCCACAATAGCTGTAGGATGTTTGCACTCATGCATGCACACACCCACAAAGAGATACCATCCCTTGCTGTTGGTGGGGGACAAAAGTCTGTTGATAATGGAAATCCTAGGTGTTCAGATACTTGGGTTTGATGAAAACTTGTCCAGTTTAACTGCCTGTGCAATTAGGAGGTGGGAAAATCTCAATTACAGACTTTTTCAAACATTGTCAGCATTGTGGTGCAAGGAATGGAGAATATGTTCTTGTGTGTTGAGCAGTGGTTCTTTGGTTTCCTAATTTGGGGGTTTTTTGCCTGTTTCAGAATATTCAGAGCTTCTAACAAACAACGATAAAAAAAAAGAGGCTAGGCTCTTTTACACATGCACCTGTATTTGGGTACGTTTTTGCACATGGATATTTACGTGTAGAAATGTATTTTGATTTTTATTTCATGGAAAGTACTGTTATAATTAGAGGTACTGAACATTTCATCAGAACTAAGTAGCACCTGACTGCTGAGTAGCTCTCGCTGTAACTCTGAGGATTCCTGTCCACTTCTGACTATTGAAAGAAGGAAAAGGCTTGTGTTGTGAAACACTTGGTAGGCATAAATGCCACAATTATGAAGTCCTCAGACTGCACTTTCAAGTTAAAAAAACAGAGAAAATCAAAAACACAAGCCACAAAAAGAAAAAAGAAAAAATTTGATGCTTAGAGGTTTATTCTAATGAACAGGGGTAAGATTACCTGTCTTTAAAAAGTGTATGTTGTTAATGGGTGGACAGGGCAAAGAATAAGTATGCCAGGAATAGTTAAAAGTAAGGGTATGTCTCAAGCTAAGAAATTCTTTCTTTCTCTTCCTTTTTTCTTTTTACCTTTAAATGTTATGGGACATAATTGTGGACATCAACTGAATGTCACTCAGTAGAATGAACTCATGCATTTGTCTTTGTGCCAGTCTACCTGTTGCATTTGGAAGCAGTCTCATTTTTCAAAAGTTGTTTTGGATGGAAAATTCTGCAGTTTTATTTGCCTTAATCTAAACAATAAAATGTAAATTCATTTCCATTTTAAAAATGGAAATATTTTAAATATATATTTATTTTATTGCTTAATGCAGAGTAGTGATTAGGAAGACACTTCACCCATATCATGGATCTTGCATTTTAACTTCTTTGCCATCCAGAGATACAGAAAACTTAGAGGAAAGCTTACTGTGCCCTTGCTCCATATCAGCCAAGGCATTTAAATGCCTGAACATTTAAAGCTCTTCCATGCCCTTATCACTCTGTGTCTGAGTACTTTGTATGGTACACAAGGTGCATGGCATTATTACAAGAACAAATGTTACTTGAACTGTCTGTGCTGAGGGAGCCTTTGCTGACTGGACAGCCAAGAGCAGAAAGGACTAGTGTAGAACAAGAATGATTGTCACAAGAATTTTTGGCACTGCCTATGTGAAGCTGATACCTTGCAGTCCCTCACTGCACACTGAGCTTGTTACTCTGAAGTTTCAGCCTGCAGAGAGAGTCTGTGTGTGTTTCTGGTAGGACTTATTGCTACCTGATGTTCTGCATTTGCTACATAAATAAGCTTTTTGCTGTCATTTAGAAGACAAAATGCTGATGGAGTACAAGTCTTCTAGCACGAGCTTTACTGAGGTCTTAATGCCTCTGCCTGCGGCCAGAAAAGCTCCCCCCAGGAGAGACAAGGCTGCTCTCCCGGGCTTGGCAGGGAGATGCCTGCTCTGCTGGGCACTTCTTGCTCAGATTAGCATAGCCCAGCCTATATCACACACACACCCAGTAATACCTCATTTTGCCACTGGAATGAGGCCAAAAGCACAAGCGTTACAGGGATATAAAGCGGGAAGTTACTGGAAAGAATCACAAACTAACGTGAGACTAGACCAAATTTTTGCAAACAGCAGAAAATGTGATCTTTGTTGTAGATGGTTGTTGCACTTAATGTAGCTGTTTATATGATTGAAGCACTTAATAAGTGTTTTCATTGAGTACAGTTACAGAACAGCTGCAGAAATCTTAAGTGCTTCTGTTATTTTTTTTTTTTTCTCTGTAGTTTGGAACTGAAAAATCTCAGAAGAAAACTGGAGACTGACAGAGATCAGGGTGATTCCTCAACTGTGCACCCTCCTGACAGAGGCACTGCTTTTGTGGGGTAGGAATGATGACAGGGGCAAAAAGGAAAAGAAACACAGTCTGGAGGAAGATCCAGGCTGTTCGCTTTGAAGATATTAAAGCCTGGTGTATGGGAAGGCTGCCTATCTTGAAATGGGTGCCTGTCTACAACTGGAAGGAAAATTTGGTTCCTGATACTATTTCTGGGATGATGCTAGCCATCCAACAGGTGACTCAAGGTATAGTTAACTCATTTCTGATTAATTTTTTAAGTTTGCCTGGTCATATCTAATGTTGATTGAATCTAAATAACAATATAAGGGAAAATATATAGTCTTAACTCATTTATAGAGTGGATGTGCAATGTGGATAGAAATGTATTGTGATATTGTAGTTAATTTCTGTGGAACTTTACTATTTATCCCATACCTTTGACAATTTTTCAAACATTTAATACGAAGGTGAGAGAGCAGTACCTCTATTCATACAGCATATGACTATATACAATATTTTAGCAGTTAAATAACTATCTTTTTCCCTATTTCACATGGAAAAAATATAACTAAATTATAATTGCACTCTAAAATATGCTATTCTGGAAGAAACATGTGCATGATACTATTACCTGTAAAATTCCAAAACACAGTGGGAAAAATTCACAACTTTCTGTGCATAGAGAATGTTCCTGCTAGAGACATTATCCAGGGAGAGGATCTGTGCCATCCATAGCTTGTAAGCTGATATAATGCTGTACGGCATTACCTACCACGCCTCTTTTCAAGCAGCAATACAAAATGGGGGTGGAGCTAGCCTCCATCTTATAGCTAAAAAAAAAAAAGAGAGAGAGAGAGAGAGAGAGAGAGAGGAAAAAAGGGAAGAAAAAGGAAAAGCTTCTCAAACCCTGCACAATGACCTGCAGAAACTTTAAATTCCAGTCATCTTTCTTAGTAAAGTGATGGCTACGAGGAAATAAATGCTTTTGTCAGTTTTTGATGTCTTTGATAGTGCCACCTTCTTTCTTATGACAGTATCTTACGTTTGTCTCAGATAAATCACAGCTTCTTATCTCAGATGGACTTTAACTCCTTCCTTCATGTGAATGACATATATTGTTTCCTAACAGTCTTCCATATTAAGTATGCTTAACTATCATTCATGTTGTTAAATTATAAACATTCCTTTTATTGAATTATGCTGGAACTAGAAACAACTGATTTGTGTAAGTATTTGTGCTTCTAAAGTAATTAGGAACATCTGCATTGGCATGATTTAACTTTAAGAAACTTTACTACCATAACTCTGCAAAGCATCTAATTTCACTGGTATGTGTGTATACAATTGTAATTAAAATGCTGCTAATAACAGTATGTTGAAATTCATCGAAAATGCTATGTTAAATAGCATTTCTGCAGTGTTGGTAGTTTTAGCCAGGATTTTCATGTTTGACTCTTGTAACAAGAAATTGTTTACTGTAGCAGATAAATTTAAGAAGACCCAGTGAAGACAGAAAATACAGGTTTGTGTTTTCTAGATTATTTTTAAGTACTCTAGAATCAATTTTATCCTTATTTTATGCTGTTTAAAAGGAAATACTTTGAAACTCCTGATCTGTTTTTTCTTTCTCTGCTCTCTGCTTCTCAAGATTTTGGAATGATTTTAGGGGATGAAATAGGAAGAGAGTTAGAGAAAAAAACATTTTATTATGTTTGTGGTGCTTTAATTTGAATGCAAATATAAGCTCTTTCCCTAGTGTTGTATTCATTCCAGTTACCAGAACTATCCTAATATTTTCACAGGAAGATTCATGCATGAAAAGAAGTTTCATTTGTTATATAACACAAAGCAAAAAACCCCAAATTTTGAGAGGTGCTATTGTGACTGTTTTCTTCCACCCACAAGATAAATGAAAAAATTTTGTAATGCAATGCAAGGCAGAAATTCTAATAATAGTAGGAAAAAAGATAACTGATGATTATTGATTTGTTGACCATATTGTCAACCTCAGCAACAGATTTAAGCAAATTCAAGTATATGGGAATAAACCTGAGTTTTGAAAGAATTTGGAAAAATATACGGTTGTATTTGTATGCAACAGTTTTCTGAGTGATGAAAGCTGCAAATTCCAGGGTGGAGAGCAGTCCAGTAGCTTGAGAATAATTAAGAAAGGCCTTCCAAATCAGCTGCGTTTTTCACAATTTCCTTCTGTGAGATTTCTTACTCATCTGGTATTGGTCATATTCAGACTATTCAGGTTGGCAACTGCTCTGATCTGGTGTAATGTGTTTGTGTTCCAGTTTCTAATCTAAATTTTAGGTAAAATTGCTGGTTGCTCTTTGTATAGTAAGGAAGAAAAGCTGAAAATCGCTGTCCTTACTGTGTCATAGTGCAAGCCACAAAACTGGGCTGGGGAAGAGGAGACTGAGGGGTGTAACGAGATGGAAGGTAAAGGCAGGGGTTATCATGATGTACTGCTGGGCATTTGTAACAACAGAGTCATTGCTGAAACTAAGCAGTCATGCTGAAAATGTTCCTATAGTTGTTTCATTTTCTCCTAAAAATAATACATAAATATTAATTCAAGAGTCCCAAAATTCAATATTTGTATTGTCCCTGTATGTATCCTCTAGTTTTTGAGTCCTTTATCTACTTCTACAGAATATGGAGAAAGAAATGTCCAAGATAATTATGTTTCTAAAAATTTTATGAAAATATCAGGTAGGAAAGAGACCCTACAAGTTCTAACAACAACAACAAAAAGCCCTTTCAAATACACCAATTGGTGCAAAAGTCCAGCTGGACTTGCATGGTCTCAGACTGTGAAGTCAGTCAACCACAAGTCAAAACCAGTAAAGGAAATCAGGCTTCATCAGTTCCAGCTATTTAATATTAGTTCCAAATGTAATTTAATAATGTTGACATAGAATTCTTATTCTTACTTTGATACCTAAGGTTGAAAATATAATCTTTGAATCTAAAAGGAACATCATGATGCAGTCTTGAAGTTTGGTATATACTTTAATAGGAAGTTAAGAAATTCGAGCTTTTATGGTTTGGTAATCACTGCATAATTTGTCTCAAAAACTTCTCAAAACTCTGTTAATGATAAACCAGACCACTAAATTAACAAAATAAATCCCTAATTTTCTTGTTGGATTAGCATTCATTGCTCTCTTCCCTTTCCCTTTAAAACTTATTTATACCCCATCAGCAGTCATCCTATGAAGAGTCTTCTTTCCATTTAATTCTGTATACCTCATTCTTGCAAACAAATTCAATTGCTAGATCCATGTAGATGTCTCATAAGTGCCTAACCTTTTCTTTTCTGAATTGAAATCATACCAATAAAACAAAGGGTCTGTTGTGCAGATAAGTAGTTCTCAGCAAGCTGCTTTTTTGTTGTTCACTGCTAAATGGAGAATTAGTTGATAAGAGTTAATGAACATTAAGTTATTAGAGACCATCCAAAGGAGGGTAATGAGGATGATGAAGGGCCTTGAGGGGAAGCTAAATGAGGAGCAGCAGAGGTCATTTAGTTTGTTCAGCCTGGAGGAGACTGAAGGAAACATCAACATGCTCATGAGGGGAGGTGGAGAAGCAGGTACTGATCTTTTCTCTCTGGTGACCAGTGACAAGATTTGAGGAAACTGAGTCAGGAGGGGTTTAGGTTGGATATCAGGAAAAGGTTCTTCACCCAGAGAGTGTTTGGGCACTGGAACAGGCTCCCCAGGGAAGTGGTCACAGCACCAAATCTGACAGAGTTCAAGAAGTGTTTGGACAATGCTCTCAGGCACATGGTGTGACTCTTGGGATGTCCTGGGCAGGGCCAGGGGTTGGACTTGATGATCTTTGCAGGTCCTTTCCAACTCAGTTTATTCTGTGATTCTGCACTTGTGAGAGGTGGTGAATGACTGCATTTACATATTTTTTTTTCTTTCATTCACTTATTAAGTTGTCTAACTTGACTGACAAGTTTTCTCACTTCTGCTTTTCTGATTCCCTCCTTCATCCTTTGAGGAGGAGTGAGTGGCTGGCTGGGTACTTAACTGCTGACTAGAATCAACCCACCATAGGTGTGATTCATCTGACTAAATCTAACCATCTGCTTCGTTAAGGTCAATTAATTATATTAATAAGATTTCCTCTGAGTGTAACAGTTCTCAGGTGTAGACACCGATGAGGCAGACATCAAAGTTTAGGTCTCTTAACCATTATATTCCTGGCATTGTGAGTAATAAAGAGTTCATGGTTAAAGGCAGGTCTTACTGTTTTCTTTTCTGTAATTCATCTATTGACCTGTCACAATAGAATTATTTGTGGGGTTTTTTGTGTGACATGGTCACCCCATACTCATATAAGAAGAATACTTTGATCAGTCTGGGTCTGAATTTTTCTTGGGTTCCTTACATGATAAAATTAAGATGCAGTCTTTCCATGTAGTTAAATTTCATAAAACTGTTACCATGATGTTGGGTGTT
>VWYO01011973.1:12858-56371 GCA_013400275.1 Rhadina sibilatrix | reverse complement strand
AAAATGTTTTTTTTGATTTTGTTGTTTTTTTTTTTTTTTTTTTTTTTTTTTTTCTGTAGTCTTCAGAAAATGTGCTATAGTCCCATCATATTTTTTCAAAATGCAGCTGCTTAGCTTATTCTCACAGTGGTAACTTTTATTGCAAAAAGCAAAATATTCATGTTTGCTTTCAGGGCTTTTCATATGTGATCTTTCATGACATGATTTATTCATTACCAAGCTCTTGATTCATCTACCATTAATCCACTTTGTTACCCTTCTTTGTTCAGTCTTGTCTTTTCAAACAAACAGCTTTTGCCTCAGGATTTAAATTTTGCAGTGTATATTTGTTGGTAGCCCATACCTTGGTATTTTGCTATTTAGATTGTGGTGTTTGTGGTTCTTTTTTTTTTTTTTTTTTTTCCTGGGCAGAATTGTGCATACTGCTCACAAAGTCTGGCATATAGAAGCCATGTAGCTAGTACCATGATCCATTACTATGCTTCCCTGAATGTCCTTGAATGCAACAGAAATAAAGCTAAGTTTGTAAAATAGACCCTCTGTCATGCAGCTGAGCTCATTGCCAGAGGAATTATTTCTCAAGTTGGTCTGCTTGAATATATATTTTAGTGAATGTAACTTATTTACGTTCTCTGTACAGGTAGAGGACACAAATGTGGGTCATGACGTTTTGGTCATGACATGCTGTGAAAATTAAGTGCTCTGCATAACACCTGAAGTTGTTTTACTCTTTCTGGATGTAAATTCCTAATGCAGGTACCTGACTTCAGACAATGTCAACTCTTCTCTCAGGCTTCTTCCAAGATCTCTCTTGAGGTTTTGATGATTATAAACCTCATCTTCAAGCTATTAGTGACCAGACAGACTCCTGCTTACATGAATATATGACTTAAATTCTTTTTTTTGGGTAATTTTCTGGATGACGATAATACTTATACCTTGCACATTTCATTATAACAATTTAGAGCTCCTTACACTGTCTAGTAATAGAAGTTTATGGGTAGGGAAATTAGGCACACAAAAATGCTTTTGCTTGAAATGGAGAAATTACCTATGCAATACTACATTGAGAGTTTATGGTGCAAAGAATTCAGTAGTTTGCTACTGATATGAATGTCTAACACTGCAACTGAATTAAACCCCTCCAAAACCCCCAAACCTACAAGTGCTTTTTCAGCCTTTAAAAAAATGAGTACAAAACAAAGGCGTGGTGATTTCTACTGAAGTATTTGGTCTGAATAGAAGCCTCCATGCAAAATTAGAACTTTGACTCAGTTTCCTGACGGATGATGACTTTGCCATGTGGGAAAGGGTCGAGCACATGGATATATAACTGACATCAAACAGAGAAAATGAAACACATTTGAATTGAAGGCTGAGATGGGTAATAGCCATCTCAGAATTCTGAAAAAACTAGGTAAGTGTCATTGTGTATCTGGTAACACATACCCTAGATGATTCTGTCAAATTTGGAATTATATTTTATGATTGATAGTGAGTATAGTGGTGTACCCCAGTTACAAGTCTGTATTGCAGACGAGGGACTGGGCCAGATGCAAACCACAGAGTTGTATTTCTCTTTAGTAATAGTAATAATTATAATAATAATGAAAAAAAATATGTATGTTGAGCAATAAAGGACACCAGAGTGATTGATTCAGCTATGCAATGCTGAAGCAAGGCTCTAAGACAGCTGGTGGGTTTTGCTTCAGATTTATGTATGGATTCTAAAGACAAATCTGCTGCTGCTCTCAGAGATGGTTTTAAGAATGCGTTGGAAAATAATTAGCCTATTTGGAAAAAAAAGGCTGCTGCATGAGTTAGGAGATGCAAAGAGAATGATGATCATTGGCAGTGATGTCTGTTGATACATTATCACCAATATAGTGTGTCACTTTGGTTGCCTCTGTTCATGGAAGCTGATGTCAGTAGAAGAAAAGGCCAGGAGAAGCAGCAGAAAACCAAAAATTATATTTGGGAGAAAACTTAAATGACTCGGATAGGTTAATTAAAACATGAGAAGGTTTCTTCCTTATCAGGAAAATTCAAATTTTAAATGAAAAGAGAGTTGCAGCACATGGAGAAGTGAAAATAAAGTAACATGAATATGTTTATATTTAAAATTGGAAGTAGTTCTAAAAATATTGTGTTTAAATATTGGGTTCAGAAGATGTATCTCCTTATCACATAATTCCATTCATGGACGTGCTAAATTACAAACAATTGTATTTGTCTGTCATAAAGGGGAGCAGATCACAAGGGAATGTCTTTACAATTTTATGTTCCCTTTCAATTTTATGGTCTCCTTTGAGCTGCTGCTCAAAAAAAGTAAAGTTTTGAACTTCTGTATGTATATGAAAAAGATAAGACAAATGTGTGGGAGTTTCAAAATGAAAACACTGCCTCTGTATTTCTGATTCAGTCTTTACTTGCTAAGTTTGGAGAATCATAAACATTTTTCTGTTTCTTTTGAAATGAACATTTTTCTGTGTGTTATATTGCATGTACTCAATAGTTGCCCTTTGGCAGTATGAAGGTATAAGATTTGGAATTTCAAACTTATCAGATTGCAGTGATGTCAGTGTTTGTAGTTTAATTTTTTTTTTTTTTTTTTTTTTTTTTTTTTTTTTTTTTTTTTTTTTTTTTGTAGGCAGCTAGTACAGGGATATGCTTCATGTAGAATTTATATTTAGTATTATACATTTGCTGCCTTTCTTATGACCTTTCATGAACAAGAAATGCTTTGGCTCAAGCAGATTTTGGTGGGCTGTTTTTTTGGAGGGTGGAGGGCCCTTGAGACATATTTCCTCTAAAAGTTAAATATGTAGATGGCATCTGATGAAATCAGTATTGTTATTTCTGCCAACTTCTTTTCTTTTTCATTCTTCAAGCCCAATAATAACTCACTGAGTCTTGGTGTGGTTTGTATGTTTTAATTAAAGTTAATTTAATCTGGAGCTGGATTTATTGCTGAACAACTAATTCCTTAACACTGGCTGGAGACCTTGACATTAAAAAAAATTAACTATACAGCCTTTCTGCATTCCAGAACTGGTGCCCAGTGTTTTGGAAGGCATGATGCCAAAAACTTAAATAATTTTTTTTTCCTTAGCTTTTCATGGAGGAACCCAGCTGTGTCTTCTCAAGGGTGATAGTTGCCGGGGGTTTATTTCAGGCTCTGGTCATAAATGTAGACATAAATACACTCTGAGCTGACTAACTGGAGCTAATAATTTTATTAAGGGGTAAAGCTGCCTTGTAAATATGCATCTGGCTTACAAATAACACGTGCAGATGAAATCAAATAGGCACATTTGGAAACAGAGCCAGAAAAACCTCCTACAGAATGAATTGGAGAATCCATGTAGTTCATGATTTGTGGAAGAGAGTATCCAGTTGAACTCTGTTATAGTTCTCCCACGCAAACCATAATGATGTAAGCTGAATATGAAATTTAACATGTTAATGAGTAAATGTGGGACTATGTTTCACACTTTACAACTTTCCAGTGGAGGAGTAAGGCATTTAGGCTGCTGTGCATGCAATATTTTATTGCTAATATCTATAAAAATTCTTCCAAGTTACACATGTGTTAATACAGACCTGTCTAACAGACTGGTAAAAATGTGAATTCAGCTTCTGGATGACCTCTGACTCCCTTGGGACCTCCTGTCCTGGAGCACTCTGGTGTACACACACTGTATGACCAGATGAGCTCTGTGGATCCCTGTGCCTTGGGGTGCCTGAGCACCATGGACAGAGACTGAGAAACCCAGGAAATGTTGATTCTTGAAGGAAGAAATGACAGCACGTAAAATCTTCCAGATCAGAAAACCATTAATGTTCAGATCCTTGGCCATTGATTTGCCAAAATGGATGCCCTTGTCATGGATTTCAGAAAGTCCAGCTCATCTGGATTAAGACCTGTAATCACTCACAACAGGTTTTTGTTTCTCCACAGCATTGATGCTTCTCAAAAGATTACCTCAGTTACCTGCCTGCCAGTAACTTCTAAAGGCTTCACTCTCTGTGTATTCTTACTGAAATACAGAGAAATTTACCTATAATCAACTTTCAAAATTCTTCTTTGCTTCTGGAGGTGGCCAAATTCTTCAGGTATTATGGCTGACCAGTGGATAACAACTCATAGAACACACTGTGAAACAGTTTATAAAATCTTTGTGGTGTTCAGATATTGTGTCAAATTCATCCTAAAGGGATATTAATGTTTCATCTCAGGTTGTCAGTCAAGACTGATAGCTTTTTTTGAGGAGCTCTATTAAAGGAAAATGCCAGAAATTCTTTAATGTTCTATAAACTCTATTACATACAGAAGGGTCAAGCTGTCTTGTATAGTGAAATCATAAGCGGATGATTCCATCCACTTGTTTCTTGTACCATAATGCTTGCATATTTTCCTTTTGAGCATTAAGATACAAATATTTACAGTATCTGGACACCTGTAAAGCGGCAGAATAGAGGAGTGTTTTCTCAAATCTACCTTTGATATGGTTGTCAGGTGATACATTGGGAGAGCTGCATTTCAGAATCTGTGAAACACTGTGAATTCGGGTACTATGGCTAACAGAGCTTAGCTCTCACCAGGCTGAAGGAGACAGTTGCATGGGAAGGAACTGCACTGAAGGATCCTTCAAAAAAGAGGGGTGTTGCCAAATCAACATTGTGTAGTCTCTGAAAGATTTGTGGTTAGTTTTTGAGGGTCTGTGCTTCCATTTTGTCTTTACATTCTTCATTTGTCTCAGGCTTTGAATGACAGAAGAACCAAGGAATGATTTTAAGCTCTTGGTACTTTGTCACTAAATAAGTAAGAAGGTACAATCCACTTGTGTAACCCCAGCAAATGGGGCCATTGAGTAACAGGGGGCTTGCAAGCATGAGGTAAATGTGCATTGAGAGAACTGATACTGAGCTTCCCAGTTTTTGGGAGGCTAACATTATTTCCAAAGGATCATTTTGTGTTAAGAGCTTTTACGAAACCATTGCCAAAGAACCCTCCAGAACTGTAGGTTTGTGTAGGAAAACTGTTATGAAATATAATACTATTTTTTTTCCTGTGGTAGAAAAAATTCTTGTTTTTCTTCAATAGAAGTTAGCTATCCTGGAATTAGAAATTAAAGCCTGAGGTATGAGTAATTGGTTGCTTGATTTGTTAGTTCTCCAAGAAGCATTGATAGGAGACTGATTAAATATGTGTCAATTCTACATTTTAGGGCATCCTCAGGAAGTATCTTTCTTACTACATAATAGACCTTTGCAAACAAATGGAGAAGCTGTATTTTTCTGAAGCATCAGAGAGTGTCCACAACTGCAGATAGCATTTTTGAGTGGGATAGGATGAATTAGTGTCATTTATGGTACCATATACCTGGGGTCTGACCATCTTAGTATAGTCAGTATATAGTCTTAAATATACTTAGTATACTATAGTATACTTAAGAATAAATGGTTACAATTACAGAAAGTTATTTGAATATACACTCTATCAGAAAAAACTTTTAAAAAATATAGCTTTTTACACTAAATACTATATGTTGACACTAATGTTGATATTCCTCAAATTAATTATAGGCTTAATTTCCTTACTTCTTAAATTAATTTCTACTTTGCACCTAATATTTCCAAAATACATAGTAGTGTTTTCCTTAGAACAGTTGAATGTATCATGAGCGTATTTCCAGATGCAGAAAATAGTTAACTAGTTGACTATACTCTGGTGATTCATAGCTCTTCTTATGGAAAATACATTTTTTTATTGCTGCAATTTTGGCACTAATCTAATTAGCAGAAAATTCCAACTTAAATTGAGACCTTTCTCCTGTGGTAGGAGATGGCCTTGTTTCTCTTTGTATCAAGCTTGTTATCTTGCAGTTGCTTGCATTTGACACTGAGCAACAGTGTTGAACATCTCTTGCTTTTCAGCCCAGGGGATTGTTAAGCACCTGGTGCTAGTCACAGGTCTTGGTTTGCAGTGCAAGTGTGTCCCACAATGTTATCTTATGATAAGGAGGTAGTTAAAACAAACAATATTAATGTACTGTATCCAAACGTACTGCTCAATATTTGTTTGCATTTCTTTTCATGGAATTTATATTATGAAAACTTTAATGTCACTGCCACGGGGGCTTCTCCATACTACCAGTGAAGATTATATGAGATCCTTACTTTATGATGTATTTCTGTTTGGAATGAAAAAAAAAATCAAAAAAATCTTCCTGTCTTTTGACAGGGGAGTTATTGAGCAAACAGAATGCATTGTGGCAAAGTTTAATACGAAAATTAATGAAATAAGCTGACATATACTACTGATTACATCTTGAAAAGCATTTGAACCTTTAGAACATTTTATGTCTGATCAGAAAGCCTGAAGTCTTTACTGATTGTATTTTATAGTGCCTCTCTGTTCTTACACACTTCAGTAAGTGACATGCTTCAGTAATGGGAGTAAAACCCTAACGGAGCCAGGACTCAAGTCAAAGGCTGGTAATTTTAGCTCTGCCCTGACTGCCTTGACCACTCCGTGAAAAAAAAGACACACTGCTTCTAGAAACTTAATACAAAAGAATGTGAAAGGGCTAGGCAAGAAATGGAGAAAAAGAAAAACAGGGGCCGAATTTAAGTTCAGATTATCTTCCTGTAAACAAGTGATATTTTATCAGCAGCAGATCATCTGGATTTATAACCATAACCAGGATCAACAAGCTCTTCCCAAAAACTTTCTAAAGTACATAACTGGCTCAGCATTCAGTACTGAAGCTTGAGTATTTCCCTTATGCTTGTCCACATAGACAGGTCACTTCAATTATGTTGTTATAAATAAAATGAAACTGAAGTTATACTGCTTCTTCTGAATACTTTACTTTTTGGAGAGTAAAATAAATTAGCTTAGCATAAAGCTTTATTGCAAGCCTGGAATATCTGTGTAAGTAGTATTCGACTAGTGAATTAATTCCCAAATTTTTGTTTCCTTTTAGTTTTGTTCACAGAATGGTTATAATGGAAGAACTTTCCAGTGTTAAACAAGCTTTAAAAATTTCTTTCTCCTATTCTCTATTTCTTCCCCTCCTCCATGCTCTATTTTGTCTGGATAGGGTCATGCAGTTCTCTCCTGTGTTTTTATTCTCCTCAGGCACACCCTTTTGTGTTGCTCTTGGGTCAGAATCTTCTTTTACCTCTATTGATCATGTGAACATGGACATTGCACTACAATTTCAAAGAACTTTCTCATTTATGATAATGCTGTGCTTAGAGAAAAATGCAGAAGTGACTATCAGTAGATGCACTAATTACAAGGCTGAAGAGCAACCAAGTCCATTTCTGTTTAAAAGAAGTTTAAAACTAAACACATTTTAAAATATCTCTTCTCCAAGTCATGATTGATAGTGCTACTTTGCTGAGCATAGTGTGGATGAAAATGATCCATATAGGATTCATCTCAGCAAAACCTTCACCATGAGGTTTTTCTAAGAAGAGATGAACTGCTTCACTGAGAACTTGACACTTCTGATCTTTTCTCATTTTTTTTTGCCTCCCTCCACCATGTACACTTTGTTACAGACTCAAATAAAAATTTAAGAAGGAGGTTTTGAATAAAAATGTTCAGAATTGCCTCTGAAAGCCCATAAACAAAGACATTCTTTGGCACTCTCCATTTTATCAAAGCCCCACAACACCAACATTTCAGGTAGAGAATGCTTTCTGGAGCAGTTAGGAAAGCTTGGTGAGAACAGTAAATCCTACAGCTTTAGTTTTCTTTGGAGGTTTCAAATGTACACAGAAGGCAACTCTGTTCCACAGATCTGAATCACCTCTGTCAAAGACACATGTGGTCATTTTCCCACTGCACACACATCTGCCCTAAGTTGTGAATACACTCAGGTTTAAGGTGGCCAGTCCCTTCTTCCAGACTGCATGATGAGGTATTCACCAAAATTTACAGAGCAACTGTGCAAGGCAAGTTCTCCTACTCTTAGTTTCCAGTAGTAAGAGCTGTGAAATGGCCATAGAGCCTGCTGATCTCAACCACAGTCTGGGCAGTCTCCTTCTGATGACTTGCAAGAAGCCAGTGCAGTCTGACTTGCTATCTTAGGTATCTCAAGTTGAAAAGCAACCAAATCTGCTGCTTTGCAGGAATGTCTCTGTTGAAAGATGAGTTCCTGTCCAAGACTTTCTAAGAAAAGGATGGATGCTGTCCTCTATAGCTAAGCAATGAAGGTAATTAGTAAGTCTATAAAGTTAAACCTGAACCAATTCCATTCATTCTCCCTCTCAACATGAAAGTCAAATACTTTCTGTTTGTGAACTGACAGCTTTACATGGTGAAACAAATGTTATTATCTAAAGGCTTAAAAACCGCAGGCATCTAAAGAGGGTGAACTCTGGAATATTTTTTTGTTTAAGAAATTAGAAGAAAGCAGACTGAAGGGGCTCCATCCAAACCAAAATTACAAGTTTTGAAATATTTGTGAGAAATAACTGTCCCACTGCCTGGAGATCTGGCAGTCTCAAACCCATGTTTGTGAGGGTGGGGGTGAAACAATGCTGCCTCCTGTGAGGCCTGGCTATTAAAAGAGGCTTGGAACCACTGATGGAGACAACTTGGAAAGATGGTAGGATATGCGGATTTTGATGATGAAATGAAAAACCCTCCACAGTTATTTCTGATCTTTATTGTATGGTAGTCCACTTACACTCTCTAGGTTTTAATAAAGGAAGGTGAGGTTTTTTTTCCTGCTCTTAATAAAATTGTAGATATTTCCTCATAAAAATAAAAAATAACAAGGCAAACAGAACAGTTTTATCTTCACACAGTGAAGTAATTCTCTTTAACTTTCTATAGGGCTGGCCTTTGCTGTTTTGTCTTCAGTCCATCCAGTTTTTGGTTTATATGGATCTTTCTTCCCTGTCATTATTTATGCCATATTTGGAATGGGACGTCATGTTGCAACAGGTAAGTATCTGTTTGCTAAAGTAATTTTCAAAAATAAGGAACTGAATACTGAAATTTATTCTTGTTTAAAGGTCAATGGGAGGAAAATTATCTATGATTATACAGAAATAAGAGGTTTTTGTGCTTCTCTTTACAACTTTTTTTTGTCAGTTTAAGTACTTTAAAGAGCCTCATTAAGAAAATATTGGAGTGACTCCTGCCATTATAATTTAATATTGCACTGACACTTCCTTTGTAAATGTAAGAGGTTTTGTATTTTAATTCTGCTTTAGAAATCTGCTTCAGGCTAAGCATTTAACAAAGGGCTCTGCCAACAAGATGCTATGTAAATGGAAATGAAAAAGGTTTGACTGCCTCCTAAACCATAGAAAACACACATTACTTCTCACCTGTCTAAAACACAAATCCTACATTTCTCAGGAAAAGAAAACCAAAATGACCTTCTGAGCCCATTACCTGCTGTTGCATTAAAGCTAGAGACTCTCCCAATCAGGACCCTTGTCTCTTGCAGAAGAGTTGGGTAGATTGTGAAAGGTGCTGCCTGGGTGCTCTGCTGGTAGTTATAAGTTACTTGTTTACCCTCAGCAGAGTCGCAGCAGCTGAAGAATTGAATGGCTCTGTGCTCCTAATAGGTTGATGAATGCTCTGTTTCTGAGCCCAAAGAAATCAAATTATACAGGGCAGCTGGAAATAATACTCATTAGATTGAACCACAAATTCTTTGCTGCGCAGAAGCGGGCACTTGATGGCCCCTGAAATTTGCAAGAAGGCCCAGTAGCAGCACACAGCATGGCTGGGTAAAGAAAAGCAGCCCTTGTGGCTGTCAGAAGATTTATGCAGGGAGGAGATTGAAGAGGAGAAAATCTCCCGAAAGGAGAAAAGATGGTTCTGGGTAATCACACTGAAAATGAACTCTGCAGAATCTGATTGCACAAGTGTATGCAATGTTCTACTCAGAAGTTAGCAACACATTTTGAGCACCCTTTTTGATCAAAAATATTCAGTTACTTTATTAGAAAACAAACAAACAAACAAACAAACTGCTGAAAAGCTATAAATTGTCTTAGAGAAAAAGGAAAGGTGAACGTTTGTTTTCCCTAGATGTACAGAAAGTATTTGAGCCTTTTGATGTCCAAAAAGGGTCTTTGGATGTGTTAGTGTCCTAATGGTGTAATGAGTAAGGGACTGTACTCAACTCACGTTAAAGGGGAAGCATTCCAAAAAAAGGTGGAAATTTAGAATCTGGAAAATAAATTTTAATCTTGAATACAGATAGATTAAAACTTTAGCCTATATTAAAATGCTGTTTCAAAACTAAAACATTTAGAAGTGTATTTCCAGAAGTTTGTTGGTGTAAGATTGGTGTAAGATTGTTAGGAAGGCAAGAATCCATCATATGTAGGAATTGATAGATAAATAAAGCATCTGGCTGACATAAACTCTACTAATGAAAACAGATGATAAAATAGGTAGTACAAGTTGTTAAGTGTGATGTTTTATCCTTGGGAGGGGATACTGTTCAGAGAATGACTTGCTGAGTTCCACAGCTTCATGTCTGTAGATTTCTGCATGGTTCTTGGTGTGGAAACTCTTTCCATTCATAATTCTATTTCACAATTTAATCTCAATTTTTAAAAAAGGCAATAAAAGAGTTTTCTTGCACACATGGAATTTTTTAATTAATAAATTTGAGTGACATATATTGTTGATTTTTTCAGAAGGAAGATGTCATGCACTTGTTCCCCCAGCCTCAGTTAAGGCATTGTGGTGTGTGTAGCTGAGTGTGTAGGAGCTATACTGCCTGCCTCAAATGCTCCATAATTTCTTATGGACAATCTCAAATGCTCCATAATTTCTTATGGACAATCTCTTATGGACAGAAGAGACAATCTCTTCACTTAGCAGAATTTTCTGTAAGATCTGTGATGCTCTCCATCACAAAGGACTGTAAAAGTGTCCTTTGTTAGTGAAGGCAGTCATGTTAATGTGAAATGGAAAATACATCAATGGCCCTGTTCTGTTAACTTTTATTCACTTGAAATGCCTCTTGTTTGAAACAGCTGATCTACTTAAAAAGGTTTCTCACTTGAGTAAAACACACATACACCATTTTCTTGACTTTTGTTAACGTAATTGATTTTGAACTATCCTATGAGACAGCTTTGTCTGCCATAAATAACACATACAAGTCTTTGTTTTAATAGAACTTCATGTAAGCTGTTTTCAAATTTAATTTTATGTCAACATCTCACAACCATAGAATGGCCAGGTTTGGAAGGAACATTAAAGATCTTCTAGTTCCACCCCCTCTGCCATGGTCAGGGACACTTTCCACTAGGTCATGTTGGTCAGAGCCCCATCCAACCTGGCCTTGAACATTTCTAGGGATGGGGCAAAAAAAGATATTTATAATCAGACCCTGTTGGAGAGGAGTTAATGTGACTTCTGTAAGGGAAAATCCTACCTCATTACCTTCTAGACTACTGTATGAATGTCAACAAGTGCATGGAGAAGGGATATACTTCAAATACAAGATATCAGAATGGTCAAACAGCTACTGATAAAGTTCCACACCAAAGGTTACTAAAGAAACTAAGTTGTCCTTGTGATAGAAGAAAAGTCCTTTTATTAATTATTAGCAGGTTGAAAGATATGAAGGAAAAGGCTGGGCCTCATGGTCATTTTTCAGGGTGGTAGTATCCCTGGTGGGTTCCTAAGATTCATGCTGTGAGGTTTACCGTATGAAGGCCAAGGCAAGTGCAGGACTGTGCTCACCAGGTCCTGCAGCAGTAGAAAAAAGGCAAGTTCAGGGAGAAATTGCTTTATGACACTTTTAAAGTATAGATTAAAGACAACAGCAGATGCTGAACTTTCACAACCAGCTCTCATCGCGGAAGGAGAAATTACAAGCAGGTTCAGACAAACCTTTGACGAATTCATGAATGCTAGTCCACAAACAAAATCAAAAGGCCAGCTAAGGAAGTACTTCTCTAACACAACAGCTATGGATGCTGGCTTTAAGGGCAGTGGCTCACAGAAAATGGCCAGGTTTGTGTGCTTTCCCTGGGTAACATCTCCAACTATCACAGCTGGAGGCAGAGTACTGGGCAAGATGGGCCATTGATCTGACACAGCAAGATATTCTTATGCTCTAATAGCTCTGCATGTTTGTGTCTTTTAATGTTGAATTGTCATCCTCATTTATCTTTGCCTCATTAAATGTGCTTTACCTCTCTCAGCAAATAAATGTTTTTGTCATAATTTGCCTTAATTTATTAGAGTGCTAGGTACTATAATGGGCTAGGTACTATATATATAGTGTGAATTAATTGCCTCAGAAATTTGAATGGTGAGCACTTGGGATTCTCAGACAAATAGCTGCTTGATCACAACCAGTGTGAGTTAAAAGCATTTCTGATAACTTGAAATCATTGTAAATTGTTGTGTTTGAGTCTCTTTTGTAAACCTGTCTTAACAAATGTGCTAGAAAAAAGATTATATTTAATTTGCCTGTATAAATGGTATTTTATGGGAAGAAATGTGTGTTACATAGAAAAATTACCTTAAAATTGTTCTTATGATGAGAGGAATGTACAAAATGGCACTTTTACTCATAATGGCTGTTTTGAAAAAGAGACCATGAGTGATGAGTACACTCAGATATACAATTATTGGTGATTAATGTGTGGCTCTTTTTACAGGAACTTTTGCTTTAACTTCCTTAATATCTGCCAATGCAGTTGAGCGTCTTGTTCCTTCAGTCAGAACTAATTTCACTGCAAACAATAATTCAGGAATTTTGGGCTTGTCCGAATTTGAAATGCAGAGGATTGGAGTTGCAGCAGCAGTTTCATTTCTAGGAGGAATCATTCAGGTTGGTGGTGAACACATTTTCTGTACGCTACTGACGTACTGCCTTTGTGACAGCTATGACAATTGTAATATTTTTATACTTCTCTGAGAAAAAGTAATGAAAACATCTGCTTCAACGGTCATAAATGATGCAACTAATGTGCTTTAAGAATTTGCTACTCCTTTGTTGAGATGTAGTAATTATCTGTATACATGCTCCCAGTGTTTTACAATATAAAGCAAAACCGCATTCAGTCAGCTCTACTATAACACTCACTTGCAGTTGGTGTCCCCTTTCCTTCTCCTTCAGAAACAAGCATGAATCAGCCCCTGGTAAGCAGTGACATATTCCTGAGGCTTTCTGTTGCCCTTGGCTTGAAAAGCAATATGATACAATATCCAATAATTAAAAACAGTAGGGAAAACTTTAAATTCTCTTTAGAGTTCACACACCCATCTTTAAAGTGAAATAGTAAAACAGATGTCTTCAAATGATTCTCTAAAGTTTATTTAAATGATCAGAGGTCTTTTAAATGTCTTCTTCTTTTTTTTTTTTTTAATTTTTTTTATTTTTATTATTATTCTGGCTAAAAGGGCCAAGTTTCTTTATCCATTGCCAGTTGCTTAAGTCTTCAGTGAAGGCTTACCTCTTTCCTTGTAAATATTAAAGTAGAAGTAATGTTTCAGCATATGACATTGCAACACCTCCTAGGTACCTGAGCTCCTGAAAGAAACCCAGACTCCTCCACCTGGTGCTTTGGATCCTTCTCTCATATAGAGGATGAGCAAAGGAGCCCAGAATGGGATCTTCAGTAGCCTACGTGCTTGGCAGGAACCAGGGCATACACTTATGTTAGTCAGTAGGAAATCTCAAGAAGCATTGTTATTTCTGTTGCATTTTTATAATTCTTTTATTAGTTTCTGATGAGGATTCTTTTACTGGATTATGGCTTGGGGTAGGAGCATGAGGGACAGGTTACAGACAACACAGAAAGCAGAGATGATGCAGATTGTACCTGGTTGTGCCAATGCATCAGCATGTGCAGCACAGGACTGCACCTTATGCAGGGTGCTAGCAAGAGCAGAGCATGAATGGAGCCCTTCCTGCAGGAATCCTGTGCTCACAGCTTGGAAATCTCCTATGTCATCTCCAGAGAGGCCAAAATGCCTCATGTGGGAAGCTGGTGCCTGCACTCATTTGATGTAACTTTGAAATCCATTGCAGAAATTATTTTGCTTGGTGGATGCAGAATCCCATTAGATGTATAAGTTCTCTAGACCTTACTCTTTCATCCTGAAAATTCTGCTTTTTTGTATGCCTTCAACTGCATTGGCTGATTTATCTCAGACTCTGTCCTGTTTAATCCTGACTGGAATGAGAAGAACTGGTAAATACTCTCTTCATCTTCAGAGCAGGTCTGGCAGGGAAGTGTGCCACGTGCATGGGCTCCTCTCCCAGGTCAATAATGCCACTTGCATTAGAATCATACCAACACAGCTGGTGCTTGTCATGCTGCCACTAGGCCTTTATGAGAGTTTAATGGTTGGAGACCAGAGTAAAATACTTAATTCACAAAGAAGTGCCTTGAAGCTGAGATACGCAGGTGAAAGTCCAGATCAAGGCTGAGATTAAACTTTGCCATCTTCCCAGGTGCTGTTAAGTGTGGGAATCTCTACCTCACATCATGATTCCAGTCTCCTGACTGTCACCAAGATAAGGTGACAGGGCACGTCTTGGTCTTAATGGAGAGCTAAGTCAGTCACCACCTTCTATTTATCAGATTAGATTAGAAATTAACTACCAGCCTGGAGTTAATGTATGTTCTGGGACAAGAAGAATTGTGTGATGCATTTTGAGGCAACAGCTTTCCATTGAAGATGTCCTGAATTACAAAAAGAAGTTGTATCTTCCATGTAGCTGGTATTTGGGATGGTACTGCTCTGGGAAGGGAGCAGACCTGGGTTATGGTATCAACTATAAGACTTTAATTCTTCTGAAAAATAGTCAAAGTGCAGTTTTTTAATCCACCACTAGTTGCCCAAGAACAACGGATGCTGTGACTAATTGATACCTTGGGTAGTCTCCAGACGAAGGATGAAAAGTCCTCGCCAAAGCAGCTGTTTTCTTCTTGGGAAGGAAGTTAAAGAGCTGAACACCCTTGGCCTAAAAACCAATTTGATACTATTTTTCCAGTAGTCTGGCTAAGTACTCTAATCAGCAAATAAAGTTAAAATAAAAGGGGAAACATACAAAATAGTGAGTAATGGAGAGGAGGTGGGGGAGGAGATGTTTTTGAGATGAACTCCTGTTGGCTAGTTTGTGTTTAGTGAAGTCCACAATGGTGCATTTGTGTTTGAGGCAAACTCTGAGCAAGCTCTGTGAATTTCAGTGCCATTTAGACATGAAATAAATTAGAACTGTTTTCTGATCCTAAAACAAGGATAAGTAGATCTTATCACAATTGAAATCTGGGGCGCAGCTGCTTAAGTTTTTCTCAAAGTAATACATTTCAGAGTCCTAAACTACTTCTGAAATCTAATATTTGAAGGAGTGTTCATAAAAAGAGGAAAGATATTTAGTTATCTTAAGAGGCATTCTGATGCAGATACAATAGTATTAAAATAGAAAATAAGTAAACATAAAATAAAAACTGTAATTACCAAAAACATTTAATATAATGCATTCATTATTTCATTTTTAAAAGCAGAATGGAAGGTATAATGAAGATTTACTTTTACGTTTGTGTAGCTGCTAGCTACATATAAAGATATTTATAAAGATAAACAGGACATGGAAAACAAATCAAATTAATAGAATTCTTCCCTGATATTAAATACCTCAGAGGTATTGATTGAGGGGGAGAAAATGATGGAACACAGAAGACACTTATGGAGTAATTTTGTAATTAAAATTAGATACTGCCTTTATAACATTAAAAAAATCCTCAAAAGAGCTTTTGGGTAAGATTTTTTTCCCCTATTAAAATATTCACAAGAATGCATAAATATTTGTGTCTCTATAATAATCTCAGCATACTAAACTGAAATTCAAGATTAAGATTTGCAGAATAAATAGAGGAAAGCTCCTTGCAAATCAAACTGAGAAAAAAAGAAATACCCTAGGAAAAAAACCTTAATTCTCTTAAGACCCCAGTGTTATAGACTTCAGTTGGGCTATTCTTCCATAAAGGAGAAATAGCTGCTTATTGCATTCCAGTCTTGTAACATTTTTATTCATAAGTTTTTCATCTACTGTATTTTAAAAACTATCATGTAATTAGGTGTTGGTATACAGTGTTGGAAATAAAAATGTTTCTGGTTTCCAGGAGAACAAATTTACACAGTCTGTTATCAATTTGCTTAATAACAAAGGAGCACATTTGAATAAGAAGGGTGTTTTTGTAAGGCAATATTCTTGTCCAAATCTTTATTACCCTGGGAAAAATGATGCTGCACTAGTTTGTTACACAGAGTTCTGCATGAGGTAAAAACATGAGTCTATTATACAGTGATAATGAGGAAAAAAGTTTGTTTTTCCTTTACAATGGAAGTACCCTACTGCAGGCTCATACTCTGTATTTTGAGAACTACAAGCAGGCTGGGTGGGAGTTCTGGTTCCCACAATTACAGTAGAGTGTATGTGTTAGTACAGCAAGACCATAGAAAAGACTTTTTCAGGCCCTGGAATGAGGACTCTGCACACCATCAGAAGCTACCAGACACTCTCAAGACACTCAGAACATAAAAACTGCAGCTCAGCAGACCAAAAGCTAGTGGTCTACCAGTCAGATGTCTATTGAAACAGGCCATGGAGAGTTTTAAATTAACAACTCAGTCAAGCTGAAGTGCGTCTGATTGCTGTCTCCAGAGGATCCATAGATGCCTTCACTTTTGCAACCTTAGATTTTGAGATAATTGATAAAATGTACTAAATGAGAGGCTCATGGTCTGTACTGTTTCCCTCCAAGAGATGTTCCCCATGTCTGCCCCATCTACCCAGCCCATGCAGCAAATTATCAGAAGGGGCACCACCACTTTGTCCGCTATAACAGTGAAAAACCTCTTCCAGTACAGTGGAGTTTTGAGGGGTTTAAAATTCATTCTCCAAAGCTGAATCTGTGCAGCAGGTAACATATCAGTTTTTCAGTTTCTGTGGACAGAAAGTTTGACATTAGGAGTTTCCAAAGAGATAAAATTTTTTACTGGCCATGAAGTTAAATTGACTACATGTTGAATGGAATAATAATAATAATAATAATCAATAAACTGAGCGCATTGTCATGGGAAGAAAGTATTGAAAGTGGACAAGAACCAAAGGTTCTGAATTAATGAACATAGAGGGCTTTGCTTTTTGCAGTTGCTCATTTTTCTTCTCCTGGCTAAATTCCCATTCTCTTCTTCTTGTCAGAGTAAAATTATGAAGCAGTAAAGACAGCTTCAAGAAAAGGCTCCCTTTGTATTGTCTCTCTCCCAATATGAAATTTACTTTTTTTTTTTTTTTTTTTTTTTTTTTTTTTTTAAATAAATCTCTCCCATACAAGAAAAGGTGANTTTTTTTGAGAAATCACACCTTCCACCACTTCTGTCTAATCACTTCATTGTATACCTTGTTTCCATGATCCTTTCTCCTTTACTGTGCATATGGACCAGGCTGCTTTCCCTCTCTTTATCTTATTTTTTTTTTCTTTCATTTCTCTGAAAGGTCTTGATTTCATTTACATGAATTTATTCAAGAAGCTATATCTGGTGAAAGCAAAATTCATCTCAAGAAAGTTACTTCTCAATGACCATTTTTACATGGTATTATGTACTGAAAATGCCACACAAATAAACAATAGTCAAGTGCCTTTCAAACCATTTTTATACTGTGTATATTCTTTTATTGAAATATGCTTTTATCCTGTAGGAACTAAGTTCTTAAAAATTCTGGATACAATTCTAAAATATGTGAACATTTTTGTTTCTTTTACACTTTAAGAAAATCTCAATATTATGACCAATAATAAAAAGAAAAAATATTTGCTTTTTTTTTTCCGTTCTAGCACTTTACTGTCATTTTCTCTGTAGTTTGTCCATATCAGGAACGAAAAGAAATCATAAAATATATCAGAAAATAAAGTGGAAGACCTGCAAAAATGAGCATCACAAAAAATAACCAAGATAAAGCATATTGTTAGACATTTCTTTAAGAATACTGAACTTTCTACAGTTTGGTCAGTGTTACTGGGTGAAAGATTTTATGACATAATGCAATGCAATGCAATTGTGTGCTGTCAGCTCAGTTTAGTTTCAAATGGTGTTTATTCAAAATGCAGTGGCAGCCAAGCTGAAATGGCTGTTGCCCAGCATGGAGGGTTAATTGTAGAGTCAATCTGGGTCTGTGTAAATGCTAATAATTTTATCTGTCAAGAAAAATCACATGCAGCTAGGTTTGGGAGACTTGTTTCAACTTTTTTCCTCCTCACGATCCAAGCAATTTCTGTACATTACTCATGTCACAAGGACAACATGAAGTTCCCACACCAGTTTATGCTGAAAATTACACCCTCCACCCAGCATGTTTGCTGTTCTGGTTGCTTCATTTTTAGATATCACCATGGAAGATGTATGGGTGCACATCATATTTATTTAACTATCAGGTGAATAAAGAGTAGCATGTTCATGCACATGAAGTATTGCCTTTGTTTCTGGAAGTCCTGAGCTACCTTCTGCAGGAAGGAGAGGGGACCAAGTGCAGGCTGTTGCTTGTTTAATTGAGTGGCTACAGAAATTGTCTAACTGAAACCATACTCATGGTTTGCATGTATTTTACATAGCCTACAGTTACATTCAATCAATAAAAGCTGTGTTTGAAATGTTCTCTTTTAGTTAGTACCTATGAAGCATCCTCTTAAAATGCTGATGATTAAAAGAAAAAAGTAAAAAAACCAAAAAGTAGATCTGAGAGTGATGCTGAAGTTTCTAAGCTCAGCAATCATTTTTCTGTAGCTCACAATAAAAACCTTCTCTGAAATGCTAATAGTAACTAACACTTCTCTGTGACATTATGTAGGACAAAGAATTGTCTCTGTGGTTTTTATTCTATGGCTAAATAAACATCCAATTTCCTGGAAACTAAGCTGTTACACAGTTAGAGATTTCACGTTCAAACAATAGAAACCAATCTTGGAAATAAACAAAACTTCACTAGGGAAGGCAGAATTTAATTCTTATTGATCTTTGCTACTGTGAACAATGTTTTAAATATACTGGTAGACACATCGTTAGAACAAACAGCTAAACAAAATATCTGAAATTAGTAATTATCAGTTTTAGGCCTATCTAGCTAAATGACTACTCACTGAGGGTATACAGTAATTATCATTATTGGAGTCCAATCTTGAATGGCAATCAATGTTCCAATTGCTCATAGTAAAGAGCAATTTACATGCTATTAGTGGGATGTAGAAGAAAAATCTCAGATTTAATCTCTAAAATGGAAGAGGATATTGCTCACTAGACATTTTGTGGTAAATTAAAAGCCACTTATTTTCATATTTTTGATATTTTTGTTTCTTTCATGGTAGTATGCTCAAAGCTCACTGCATACAAGTGAGTTTTATGGTGAGAACATGAATGGTGTTCAGGTATAAAGAATGATAGTTTTAGCTTAAAAAAATAAAAACAAAACAAAACAACAAACCACCTAAAAAACAAACAACCAGAACAAAAAAGAGCTAGGGATATTCCATATTCCAAAATGATGATATTTAGTGTGGTACACACAAAATGAACCTCTTAGAAAGTATTGTAATAAATAACTTTGTGCCAAGAGCATGCAACTTTTTAGGCAGAAGAACAGTAAATGCAAAAGACCATAGAAGTAAGAAACTGCAAAACTCATTGTGAGGGGAGCTAATGTCAATGTAACTTAAGGTGGATCAGAAAAGCATTAAGTGTTATGTAAACAACAGTAGCAGCTCTAGTCACATAACAACTTTGTTCAAAGAATTAAGAGATACAAATCTCATACTTTGGAGGGAAAAAATGTTCAAAGTCCAGGATAAGAGGAAAAAATAGTTGAACACAGCAATACCTACAATAGTTGTAGATCCTGTTGTAGTTTTAATAACTGGCTTAGAAGTGTCACCACAAGAGACTCCATAGCATCTCATAAATTTGGTATCTGTTGAAATTACTGATGCTGGGAATCCTGATAGTGACATTATAGCAATCAATAAGCTGGACCAAGATATAGCTCTTGGCCCATTTAGGCTGCATAGCAGTGGAGCAGGAATGAGTCTCAGAACCAGCCTCACTTTTTGAGTTGTACTTCTTGTTGCAGTGTTGAGTTAAGGTTTTTATGGTGTTTATTGTGCTCACATATTTGAGAAGGAGATAATATTTAGAGTTTCTCTGAGTCTGCTTTTGTTACTAAACCAGTGTTAGAGTCTGGTACGCTAGTGAATAAAACTGCAGGTACACCCACAGAACTTCAGTGGGTTCCATTTCCAGCTATATTTGTCTTCCAAAGGACTTTTGCTTTGTATCTTTAGCTCATTTATCTTATAACTTATTAAAAGGACTCTGACTCATTGTCCTATCACCAAAAAGCTGCATTTTATAATAACTGCTGATCCTCCTGCCTTTGCCTTTCAGGTAGCAATGTTTATGCTGCAGCTGGGCAGTGCCACTTTCCTGTTAACAGAACCCGTGATAAGCGCGATGACAACAGGAGCAGCTACACACGTTGTGACTTCACAAGTGAAGTACCTGCTGGGAATGAAAATGCCATATATATCAGGACCACTGGCATTTTTTCATGTGAGTTCAGTGAAAGAGATGGGTTACTTCATTAGCTAACATTTCATTATATGCACTATTTGTCTCTGTGTAAAGAGTATGGAATTTGTTGCGCACATGTGTGAATGAACAGAGAATGAACCTTCATCTTGCTTTAACTGCTTTTGGAAAACTTGATAGAGAACTAGCAGGAATGGGTACAGTAATTAACTTAAAATATGTTTGTTAGGGCATCAATGATTCCATTTATTATCCTGAACCATTATACACACATATAGGGAGGGTAATCTCTCTATGGGTCAGCATGTGCAAGGAATATAAATACAAATTTAAACATGTTTTCTTCATTTGCTGCTGAATGAAATCTGACCATCATTGTGGTAAAAAGAAAATGACCCAAGATTTGTGCATCTCCTATGCAAAAATTACTCTAGATACATTATTTATTATTTTATGACATGATACTACTTTGTCATAAACACAGCAAGTGGACAGCTTTAAGGTAAGTTTTATAAAATGCATGCAGCATGCACTATTTTTGCAAATGAGTGGTTAGGCTGCATCACCATCAGAGGTATTGGCAAAAAGCAGGTATGAGCTTAATATGATATGACAGTGTGACTTTAACAGAGTTCAGTGGCAAAGTTCACTCACTTACTTCAAGGATGAAGCATTTATAGGAAAATTGTATTGGTATCAATTTAGGATGGATTACATGGAGACTGAGGATAAAAAAAGTAAGGGTGCAAGGGGTATGGATACAAAAAATAAGGTGTGTAAAAAGGTTTAACAGAATTTCATCGAGTAATTTAACATTTATGAAGTGATTTGTTTTTTTAAAAAATATATAAATATATAAAATTGTTTTTTTAAAAAAATATAGCAGTGACTTAATTACAATTTCATGATAACAACAGTCATACCATAATAATTTCCCATGCACACAGGCAGAGATGTATACATGTCTGTCTGTGAGTGTAAAGGTGCTTATCAAAAATTCCCCTTGGCTTCAGGAAAATACTCATGGCAAATGCCAGAGTGTTTCTCACCAGGCAGGGGTTGCACCTCAAGGAGTGAGTGTGTGTGTGTGCATCTGCCCAGGCCTCGCTGTAAGTGATGGTCTTTCAAGAATCACGGACTGGAGGGAGGGAGGGTTCACAAGCTCTGAGAGGTGCCCCACAGAGAGGGAGGTTGCTGGCACAGCCCACTGTGGCCCAGAAGAGCTTAGAAGGCCTCACTTAGGCCTCACTGCTGTGTGCAAGGTCACAAGGTGATTTGCTTTAGTCATCAGTTGGTTTTTCCATCCTGGCCATAACCCACATTGGCAAGGACTGGAGTTTCCAAAACATTTGGAAACTGCTGCCAAAACTTCGGCAACAATGATGCTGTTCTACTTGGGCTCCAGTTCAGGTAGGGAATGTTCCAAGGCTGCCAGGGGATGACTGATCACCCTTTGTTCCCCACCTTGGCCGGACAGTGGCTGTTGCTGTTGCAGGTGTTCCCACCTGTACCATGTGAAGGCACATGGGACACGTCACCACCTGGCTGGTTTGGTCAAGGCCAGGAGGTGCTGCACCAGTGTTTGGTTACAGCCCTTGGAAAGTACATATTTTTGGCCAAAACCTTAAAGAGCAAAGCTGTATCATCTTATTACACAAAAGTCACAAACATGTTCTGGATGGTAACTTATTCCAGCAAGCCCCGAGTTTCGGTGCTGTGAGCATAACCTCTTGGCATGATTAGTTTTACAACAGTACCTTAATGATATTTGAATATGATATCAGCAAAATGATATTTTGCTCATAATAAAACTGTATTTACTTTTTGAGCTGATATTTACATTGCACTGATAGTGAGGCTTCATCTAGTCAGCCACTAAATTAGGACACCTTATTTCAAAGCACTGACTATGTCTTTGTGCCCTATTATGCACTTCATTTTTTCCTATTATTTGGAAAATTTGTTAATGTGAAATCTTGATTAGAAGATGTCGCTTTTTAGAATTTTTGTCGTGGTATTTTATAAATTTGATAGCTTTTCATATGGAAAATTAATTTGTTAAGTTTTTTACAGGACCAATTCATTAATGAAAATTAGGAGCATGTAATATACACAAGTAACTTATCCATTTATCTTTTAGAGAGATACCTAAAAGTGTCATAGCTATTTTTATGAGTGGTCAATTGGCTTATTAGACTATTAAAAATGGTTCTTCATATTTTATTTTCATTATTTAAAAACGTTTTCATAAATGATTCTTAATATAAAATGTGAATAACCTCTTTTTCATGGTGTTTCCATGGAGACTATACTTACATATAGGAATATTGTCATCTTGTAGAGATGACTGGTGTTAAGTACTGTAGCCAAGGCATAATCAAAATACACATTATGAGCAGTAATAAAGAACAGCAGTGATATGAAGAAATATTTCCACCTTGGTGTGCTGATGATATCATAAATGAGGTCATTCAAATTCTTTGAAAGAAATCTATTCCCTTATCCCTTGTATTTTTAATGTATTTGAAACAAGTTCTTTGCCTTTCTTCTCTTTTGAAATCAAATCCCTTTGAACATATTCCAAAGAAAAATTTTCCTGATTTTTTTAAAGGTTCTGAATTGCTTTGTAAATTGTGTGAAAATAAATGACCAAAAAGAATACTACTCTGTACAACTTGAAAAAATATTTAAAAAGGGGCAGTTTTACTATATAAGTATTTTAAAATATTTCTGGTGTCTGTTCAGACTTGTGAATTGCCTTAAGAAGGTCCAGTATCTCAGTCAAAAGCACCAGAGAACTTTAACAATAATTTTCTTCAGTGGTTGTAGTTATATGTGAAAATTATATTAATTAGATAAAAAATAGTTTGCACATGTATCTAGAGAGTGAAAGGCAACTTTGGCATGTCTCTCTGGACAAGTTCTTTACTTCAAATTCTCAAAATCCAAAGACTGCTACTTTTGCTTACATTTTTTTTTTCTTTGTCCACTCCAAAACACCTCCCACTCACAAAACCAATTGCTTTGCCTCAGGCAGCCTTTGGGTTGGCAAAGCAAGACTAAGAATGTTTAATAATGTGTGATAGGAGAGTTGCAAGTATAGCAAGCCAGTGAAATGAATTCTTTATAGCATGTGAGATCATGGTTAAATACGTAGAAAGGAACTTTGCATATGGAGAACAAATCTAGTACACTGGCCTTGAGCCTATGGTATTTCTGTGTTTACACATAGGTTATGTAACTTATTAAATTTTATTTTCCCTGTACATGGTTTGTCACATTTCGGTTGAGCAGCACAGTGCAGCATCAGCTGATATTTTGCAAATGGAAAAGGAAAAGTGAAGGGGAAGAAGAAAAACAGTGAGGGAATAATGCACGTGAGATCTAACTTTACAAGGGGAAAGTGTCATCAAGTTTTACTCAACATCTGAAAACTGAAGAACATACTTGTATTCACCCCTTATTTGTGTACAGATACAGTTCTCTTTCCACATGTTTCTGAGAAAATATAACTGCAAAATGAACTGATATGTAAAAAATTTGCTTTGCAAAATGGGGTCTTTTGTGGCTGTGTTGCGAGTTTATTGCAAAATCTTTGTGTGGTTTTGCTGCAATTCTGAAAAAAACCCCTAAACCTTCACATTCTCTGCTATCAGTCCTTTCTTTTCATCCCTTCTTTTCTTAGTTACAGTATTTGCCTGTACATTTTCCTTCCAGTGTGATATATTTAAAAAAATCAGAATTAAATATTTTTGAAAATGAAATTAAGTTTTCCACTCTTAAAATGTATTAAGTTAAATAATGTGTTCCCTTAATTCCTTTGTTTGCTTCAGCCTCTATACACATTTTAGAGCTAATCTTTTGGGGTTTCATGTAGACATTTAAAAAACCAGCTCAAAGCATTTCATTAATACATCCAGATACACACCCTTTCTGGAATATAAACCATTACAATGTACAATATCACCTCAAAACTGATGGTTTCCCATGAGAAAATGAACATTCAGTGCCTGTATATATATGTGCAAAGCTCAAATATTGCTTGTTTTCTTAGGTCCAAATTTGCACTGATTATCAAAAAGTCCACTGACTGCTCAGACTATTGTCACATAGGTTCTTCTAAGAATCTTTACACAAAACTAGCAATAAAACTAGAAACGCAAGAGCCAAACAGCCGAATTTATATATTGTTGCTGATTTAAAAACTATTTTAAATTATAACATGACAAAGATTGCTTTGTACACTGCAATATCAAGCTAAATTCTGCTGCATAATTTCCAAATTATTTCTATAAGTGCATCATCTAAATATGTGAAATGCTGAATTTATATTTATAAAAAAATTGTAAATATTTATTTTGAATCAGATGCCAATGCTATTGCAAGCTTGAGGTATATGTACTTAGATTTAGGATTTATAGTTTGATATTGGATGAGTACAGCAACTGACTGGACCGAATACCATGTAAAATGTACAGTTTAAAGAGATGTCTATTGTGTATTACATTTCATTAATTACATTCCTGTTAGGAGCCACATGTTCTTTCTTGTGAATGGGTCTTATTGTTTCACTGGTCATATCATGAATTTAGTGGTTTTGGGTTTTCAGAAAAGGGTTACCCAGGAACCAACTAGTCAGTGGAAGCTCTTTAGTCTAATGCAGCAATGAATTTAATATGAATGTATTACTGCCAGAATCGTTTTAGTGTACTACAGACACTTTGGGGATAGGGCTGTCTGGGGTACTGAATTTGAATGAGCTACAAAGTGTTGGTAGTTCCATTATTTTTCATTTATTGTCTGATGTAGACTACATACAGAAGGGTATGACTTCAAAGAAACACCAAAGGATGTACTAGGCAGTTCATATAATGACTTTGTTACAAAGTCTGAAAAACTTACGGCAAAGGTTTACAAGATTTAGCTATGTATTTTTAAAATTAAATGGAAATGTCTTTTTTACTCAGTCTGAAAGACAAAAATTCTTGCAGCTTGTGTATATTTATTCACTAAAATTTTATTTATTCACTCAGTCTTTTGTCTCACTTTGTCTAGGAAAATCAGATTTGATGCCATGCACACAGAGAGCTAATGCTGACACTTTAACAGCCAGCATTCATTTCAAAACAAATCCCATCTCTCTGAATTTAGCAAGTAGGAATCAACCCATTCCTTCCCTTTTCCTGCCATTTCACCTTAGATCTAGCTCAGTCTTTGGTGAGTTTATGGGCACAGTTTTGCAGATTGCCTCCTTTTGTCTTAATTAATCACAGCTTCTCTTTGGGCACTGAGCCAAGCCCTGTGCTCTCTTGAAAATGCATTCTTGGAAAATTGTGGGTACAGATCTAGTCCCAAGCCACTCAAGATACAATCCACATATTTTCTGATTACAGTGGGGCAATACGTGGTTAAAAATTGTGGTTTAATTGCCACTCTTCAGATTTAGGACATATCTAGATCATGATTTTATAATATTTTCCTGGTTTCTGAGAAATGTTTGTGCTGGGTTATATTGTGCATCCTTAATCGAAACTCCAAGGGCTAAATTTCTGCTTTATATTGAAAGTTACTTTTCTGAAACAATATTTAGGTTGGATAGTTTTTCCCTTTCTGGATTATGAGAATACTCTCAGAAAAAATCAGGAAGCTATTTTAATTTACTCATTCTTCAATATGAGCATCACCTCTTCAATGAGTGACAGAATCAGAATGGTAGAAATAAACTTTATCATTATATTGATGATAATTGATGACTACCTTTCTGCTAGAACAGGGTTCTTTCCCAAGATAATTCTTATAGTACTTTTTCCTGTCCAACATAAACATATGTATTTAACCTCCAAACTGTCAAAACTTGTTAGCATTATACATGTACTTGAGAATAAGTTCTCTGGAGCAGAAAATTATTAATCTTTATTTTGATAAAACTACAAGTGTCACTTTTGATTTATTTTAGTGGTCTTCTTAGTCAGTGCCAGAGAAAACACCTTTTCTTTATATTACTCTTATTATTTCAAGCTTCACTTGCTTGATTTTATTATCCTTTATGTTGGATTTTTAAAAAAAAAAGTTACTTGTGATAATGTCTAAATCTACATCCTAATCTTAACTTCTATTGTCTCCATGGCTTATATTTCAGGATGTACAATAGTTCCCAGAATTTAAATGCAGAACACAAGGGACTAAGCCCATCTTTTTTTTTTTTTTTTTCCCCTTACAGCTGTGGTAAGCATGTGTATTTTATCCATTACTGTTCTTTCAGGCAACAGACTACGGCTTTTCTTCATGAGGCCTGAAAATAAGTTGTGATAAGATCTCATGATTTCTTTATTTATCAGGATAAATGTTCTCTTTAACTTTCTTTACCCCTTCTAACTGTTTCAGCAAACTTCTAATTTTTTCATTACTTTCTGTTAACCTACTACCATGCCTTATTTCCTGAACCCACAAATACAGCGTAGAGCAATAATTACAGTTCACTGTGTCATCTGTGCTGGTGCAAAGGCAACTGCATTCTTCTGAGCCTGTTACTTACAACATCGTATTCATCATCAAAGACCTCTGTTTCCAATCACTATTGGTCATTCTATTCCTGTTCCATGATGTTGGATTTTTTGTTCCTTGTAATTCAGCACCATATTTCCTTTGTTCATCACAGATCCAACTGCATTTTTCTAACCTGTTTGACAGGTTATTGCAGCACATATTAACTGCTGAAAAGCTGAAGGACTCCCATTCACAGCTCCATAGCTCTGCTGTCCTCTTTTCCTTTTAACTCTGCAGTTGGCAGAAAAGGAAACAAACAGGGCTAATCAGATAACTTTAGTTATTTAAATAACCAGTAACATATATATGCAAGTTTGGCAACTATTTAGTGTGTGCAGCACCTGGCTGACCAAAGCATGTTCCATGGAGCACTCTGTAAGGGGCAGGAGCAATTCAAGGGGACGCTGAGGATGCCCTGCTGAAATTACTCTGGAAAAAGGTTACTCTGGAAAAATGATCCCCAGATTGCAGAGGATGCCCTGAAGAGGATGTTCGTCTTGGAAGATTCCTGTTGCATATCTTCCCATCCAGCCACTACTGCATTTTTCTTTCCCTTTTCTTTTTTCCTCTCCTTCTCTTTCTCATCTTTTCTGTCTTATAATTTTTTTTTCTCAGATATAACTTTTACTACTAGAGCTGGTGGGTGTTATATACTATGGCCACTACAAATAAACCTTTGTGTGAGAAAAGAAAGTTTTCTCAGCATTTTAATGCAACACTCATTTATCTCACTGAACTTAATGAGACTAAATAAGAAAAGGAAACATATCACATTTATTGGAATTTTATATCTTGCTTCTACAAATAGAAATTTGCAAATTAATATTTATAAATATTCACTGCATTTTTTTTTTTTTTTTTGAGTTTTCGGAAGTCCATAGGAATGGTAAGTTAGTGATTTTCTTCCTTGTAAAATCTAAAATACAGGCCAAAAACTTGTCCAATGACTCAGTTCCTGCAGTATTGATTCAGCTCTCACTCATTATTTGTCTGAAGTTGTGAGAAGATGCCATGGCATGTGATCCAGAATATATTTTTTGATCTGTGATTGTTATTTGCTGTTCACTGTAGATTTATGCCTATGTGTTTGAAAATATCAGATCAGTTCAGTTGGAGGCATTACTTCTCTCCTTGCTGAGTATTGTGGTACTTGTTCTTGTTAAAGAGCTGAATGAGAAATTCCACAGAAATATTAAAGTTATCCTTCCCATCGATCTACTTTTGGTAAGTACAAAATTATATATCAGGCTTTTTCTTACAAAGGTTTCAGTGGCTCAATCTGCTGAAGTTAACTCTGCTGTCTATAGCTACCCACACCCACACCTGCCACTTATTAAATAGACAGCTGATTTTCATGGCTGTAAATTAATTGTAAACTCCCAATTTGTATAATATTTTTCATATGTTTACTACTTTTTACATAATCACAAGAACAAGAAGTCTAGAATGTTAAAGTGTAAGAAGTTTGAAATAGAAAATAAAAAGTAACTGGCATATTGTAACTCCAAGCAAGCTGGGTAGTTGTGCCTTAAATGTTGCTTGTGATTTATCTACTACAAAGTTAAATAGCTATGCTATTCCTGTCTATCTTTTTACTGAGTTTTTCTTCAACATAGTATAGACTAAATTGAAATTAGCAACTGCATTAAGGATTAAACTGTAGTCAAATGATTAGCATCAGACTACCATCAGAAAGTTTCTGATTTTCTCTAAACCTCTAAAAGAAAATACAAAGTATAAAGGACAGGGTGTCTTATTTTCAGGGTGTCTTATCACAATTACTCTCCTGTTGCTGGAAAAAAATATTTACAATGGCAAAAATGCTGGAAAAGGAGGTAGTGTGGTCCTGGTCTCAGTGTTACCTTTTTAGAAATATTGGATAAAATCAGCAAATTAAGGATTGCAGACTGGAAGCCTGTTCTATTGGGATTTGTGTGCTCATCTCACTTGAAATACAGACCATTAGTTTGAGCCTCCTCAGGGTCAAACTTTCTACCCCTTCTGCAAGATTCATAACTGCTAGAACATAAAAACAAGAGGCAGACACATCTTTTGCTGTGTTCTGTGCTGAAGTCAACACTGCTAGTCTGGATTAGATGTGCTCAGAGAACATCAGCTGACTCAGACTACTCAGGAACATCTAAATTATGAACTACTTTAAGCTGCTCACATGCTTAAAGCAGTTCATAATTGACTGGCAGTGCTCTGGGGCACATGTTGAACAGAGGGACTTTGGACACTGATTGCCAAGGTTCCTGAGGCTTTACAGAGTACCATACAAATCTCTTTCATTAACACAGAATGTACAAACTGCACTATAGTCTCACTTCATTATTGTGTCCAAATCCTAGTTTCTTTTGACTCTCTTCCACATTTGCAACAAACAAACAAACAAACAAACAAACAAAAACCACCAAAAAACTCCCATCAAACATAATATTTTATAAACCTGTTTTGCTGGATTGATCTAAGAATAAATATATGAACAATTCCACGTGCTTAGGTATGGCAATAATAGGGATTATGTCAGAAGCAACAGAAATGTAACATCTTTTTCTGTTTGAATCACTAGATAATTGCTACATCCATTGCTTGCTACTATGCTGATATGGAAAACATCTACGGGATAGAAGTTGTGGGAAATATCCCTAAAGGGTAATGTGGGGTTTATTAGCTTGTGGCTTTTAAACTTTTTTATTTCTGAGAACAGTCTCTGAAAAGATCAAAGTAGTTTCTGAAATGAAAATGGTAAAATGCATTTTGTTTACTTCCTGTCCCCCCAGATACTCTCTCACAATTCAGTCCCATGTTAACAAGTTATATGTGCATAGATATCATCACAAAAATTCATTCTTGTATATTTTCATAGCTTTTTATTTCTTTGTGGAATAAAAAGTAGGTACTAAGTACTTGATGATGTACATCAGGAGGGCCGGACACTCTTTACAAGATTATTGCAACCTGGTTTTGAAAGTTGCCTTGCTTTATTGTAACAGAAAGGATTTACAATGACATAAGATTTATAGATTACTACACTTCATTCCTTTCCACCCATATAGTAATTATAGAAAATTTGGTTTCTGAGAAAATGTGAAAGATTTAATTATGCTTCATCTAGAAAAAAACATTTTTACGATAGTTAAGGATACACTTTCCTCCATGACCTTGAAAAGAAGGCAAAAAAAAAAAAATCAATATAATTAGCTAGAAAGAGAAATTAGACTAGTTGTCAGAAAAATGTTCAAACTCTACAGGTTGGTATGGAAGAGCGCAGCTGTTGTGTAATTTTCTGCTTGGATATAGCAGGGTTTCCCTAAATTTCACAAAGTACGAGTCCAAGACAGTGTGAGTGCATGTATGGCAGCTTGCACTGAAAGAAATAAAATAAGGGACATTTCTAAGAAAGAATATGGTTTTTAAGTATTTAGAACATGCTATGAATCTGAGACTAACACACGGCTAGGAGTGCCCCTTCTATGTGTAATCAATAAGTAAACTCTATTTGTGCAGTTTTAATCAGGAATTTATTTTCTGTCTAATCTCATACATGTAGTGTTGAAAAACAGAAGCAGAGCCTGGATCATTCCTGCATATTTTTAAGCATTTGCCTAAAATACCTAACTGCCTTGTCAGTAGAGAGCATCAGAAACCTTAAGAGCACAATTTGGATTTTTAGATGGTGTGATTTGTGCTCTGGAAAGACCAGAGTTTTTTGAAGAGTTCAGAGACAATCTGGGGTGGTTTGGTTCATGACTTGAGCAGTTTCTCTGCAATCCCCATTAGATGGAATAAATATCTGTGCTGTCAGTAACTGAAGGAATAAAAAATTTTAAAGATTTAAATTTAACATTACAGGAAAGCCAACTATATTAAAAAAGAAGAAAATATACAAAAATAGAAATAGAATAGAATAGTAGAAAAAATAATTTTCTACTGAACATTACAAAATTAGTGAATGGTTGTTAATTTTGTCAGTCATTTTATCAATTTATCAATCAATTTATCAACATCTCATTATAATTTCTTAAATTGAAGTTTTCAAATTGAAATCTCAAACAGTTTCACCTTCTACAAACTCTCTTCTGCTGTTTCCAACAGACTGAGATCTTATTAATCTAAAATATTGAAAAATGTCACCTTACAAGTAATACAAAAATTAGCTGTTCCTGCAGAGATTGTTTCTCTGGTATTCACACAAATTGCAGATATATAGAGACCATGTATCAAGTTTTGTAAAAATTACTGTCTTTATTTTTTATAGGTTGCCATCACCAAAAGCACCATCCATGAGTGTCCTGCCTGAAGTAGTCACTGAAGCTTTTGGAGTGGCACTGGTTGGTTATGTAGCCTCACTAGCTCTTGCTCAAGGCTCTGCTAAAAAGTTTAAATACACTGTGGATGACAACCAGGTAAAGCTCTTTCTCCTTAGTGTCACTGAGCCTTGAAATCACTTCACCATTGGGGGAAAGTATTACAGATGAATGCCCAGTAGGAAAAATTATGTTCCATATAGCATCCTGACATCTTCTAGTGTTTACAGTAACATCCAAATTTTGTTCAAATTTTCTCTGCAGAATGGCCTCATTGGTTGAACTACTCCTTTTGGGGAAGCTCATCCTTCAGGATAATCTTGTAATGTTACAGTGCAGCATTTGGGTATTAATGCATATTTCACTGCTCTAAGATGAGACAGCTTCTCCTCTGGCAATTGAGCTCTTATAGACAAGCTATGATGTTAAATCAGCCACCAATTAATGAAACAAATCAATTCTAAAACAAAACCAGGTACTTATAGCCACAGGACTTGTCTGATGTTATAATAAGAAATTATTTATACTTACGCAAAGTAGAAATAAAGGTTTATTTGTATCTAAGAAGCAGGTGAATTCAGAGTGCTGCCAAATTTACAGCCATAGGAGCTTTCTGTCCCAAGTTCCACTTTGCAGAGGACATGCTTAAATAAAAGAGGGCCATCTCTACACTACTACATTGCTTGTCATGGTGGGTAGGTGGGTAACTTCAAGCCAGCAAGAAATCCATGGAAATGCTAATTCAAGCACTGTGGTAAGAAAGGCTCAATTTCAGATAACTGACACTCGTACTGTGTGCTGAAAATGTTGCCTCCACCTTTATGTTAAGTGATTTGGGATAAATGACATTGGGGTGAATGAAGAACAGTTGTTTTGCAGCTGCAGGTCTATTTGAGCAGCCTATCTAGACAGGTTGGTCTTGCTACATCAGGTCCTGTCCTTTACAACTCTTACGTCATTGGAAAACACAGTGGGAACATTCTTGTCTATTCAGGTCTCTAAAATATTTCTCAGTTTGAATACATTGGGCCATGAATTTCTACTGATGCTTCAGAGCCATATTTCTATGGAGCAGAGGGAGAATGCTTTGAGCTTAGTGCAGGTCAGACTCCAGGGTGACATGCTGCTTTGTTTCAAGGCACTCCATGGAACACAGCAACCTGTGTGTCTTTCTGCGCCTTTGGAAGTCATGTAGCTTACACAGTTTCATTACTGAAGTCCTGGAAACTCTGTGTAGGTCTGCATCAAATAATGGAGCAAAAGAGCAAAACCTCTAGGAGAGGAGAGCAGTGAGGTGGTGTGGCTGTACTGCCCTCAGGGGCCAGGCATAGTACTTGGCATGGGGGCTTATTGGGTGTGTGAGGCTGTCAGTCGAGCATTAAGGAGGTGCTGTTCTGTGCTGTGAAGGCAAGCTCATGAGCTGGTGTTCTCCTGGCTGGATACAGCACCATTCTCCTACACATTTTCCTGGGCAGACCAATTTGTTCCTTAAAGTCTGTGATGCTGGGTGGCCATGGTGGAACACTTCCTTAGAAAACGCTGTTCTTCTTAGGCTGCACACAAGGTGACTTCTCCACTTTTTCTTCTATGAATTTTTGTTCAGACATGTCTGCATTTGGACTGTGAACAAACACCAAATACATTTGTGATGAAAGACAGCATGAATATAAGTGGGGCTACCACACTTCACTTTCACTAAAACATACTCTAAAGGAAGAGAAATCAGTGGCTGTCTTTTTTCAGTGAGCCATAAACCAGAAACCATCTGGACAGTTTCCAGACACCAGTACTTGGGGCTCTGGCCAGTTAAAAAGCAGACGTGGATCAAAATGTAAATATTTTGGTTGAACTTAATCTTCAAAACTTAGCAATAGCATTTATTTTGTGAACAAAATGTCCCTTCTGCTTTTGATGAATCTGGTCCAACAGCTCTATCATTCAAATTAGTTTTGAGTTGTGAGAAGATCTATTCTGTTGGGAAACCCTTTGTCATGTACCTGTGGGATTTTTTCTCTCAAAAAATGTGTCCATCCTTTACCATTGCTAATATTTACATAGGGGACTCTGTTGGCAAGAGGCATTGAAATGACAGAACAATAGGAAAAAACCATCTTCTGTTTAATGACTTTGCAGGAATTTTTGGCTCATGGCCTCAGCAACGTGATTCCTTCATTTTTCTTTTGCATACCAAGCGCTGCGGCGATGGGACGGACAGCACTTCTGTACAGTACAGGTGCCAAAACACAGGTAACGGCTCAGAGTGAAGGGCATCGCAGAATTAAAGCTGTGACACTGCTCACTGCAGTTTGTACTGACCCATCCACTGTATCTCTCTAGTCTCCCTTTTCTTCTGTCCTGGGAATGACTCTGCCCTGTCATTTTTAACAATCTGCATGAAATTGCATCTGGTCAGTGATGCCTTCCTAGGAAGGATAATGGTTCCATTTGTTAATTTTTACCTGTTTCATTCAATATGAGCTGTAAGGTCTATGGCAGCAAGGAAGTTATGGGTTGTGTCTTCAGACTGCAGGAAAACTACATAAAAGCCTTTTCAATTTATGTGAATTTGTCAGCATTGTAACAAAAGTGCCCTCTAATGGTGTTTAATGGATTTATGTTACAGTCTAAACTGAAGTTTTAGGGGGAAAAAAAATCACATTTCATTTATCTGATTTAATTTATCTCCTATCTGATTTTCAAAATAAAATGTAAGTAACCTTTAGAGCTGTTTGTTAAAAAAACACAAGTAATCTCCCAGCTTCTGCCTTGTGGCATGGTGTACTTGTCCTATCCCTCAGTGTACACTGAGCCCACAGAGATGACATTTAGATTTTTGAAGATGTTTGTTGCTATTTCCCACTGTAGGAAATGAAACCCATGGGCTGTTATTACAATAGCTCGGGAAAGAGGGGACTTTAATTGCTGAGAATGATTACTGTGACCCTGTCAGCCTGTCATCTGTCCAAACTGTGCTTGTGAATAAGAGAGGTGGCAAACCTGGGGCATCCTACAGCATTGCCTCTTCCTCTGAAACTCAAGGGTCCTTTAGTGGCAGCCAGCCACCTGCCATATTAATGCCATGTCCTTTGGAGTTTATGCTATTTTCCCAGGTAACAAGTGACAGGACAAGTGGAAACACCAGCAAGCTGAGCCAGGGAAGGTTTAGATTAGATATCAGGAATTTTTTTTTTTTAATAGAAAGAGTTCTAAAGCATTGGGACAGACTGCCCAGAGTAACAGCAGAGCCATCATCCCAGGAAGTCTTTAAAAATTGTGTGAATATGGCACTTGAGGACATGGCTTAATAGTGAACATGGTGGTGGTGCTGGATTGATGGTTGGACATGATGACTTTAAAGGTCTCCTCTATCCTTAACAGTTCTATGATTCAGTGATTCTATTTTCATTTTGTAGCTGCTTCTCTTGTCTGTATAAAGAACATTAGCTGCAAGGAAAAGGTTTATGAGGTACAAGACTAAATACAATCCATAGGTACTGTTTCTCCTCGACCATGTCTTACAATTATTTCTCATGTGGATGTCACAATATTAAGGAATTATACAGGGCTTTACTGCAATATTCTACATGTTAAATACTTGCTAATTATCCTACAGAGAACTCTGAACTCAATCATAATGAATAATCTAACAAACAAATAATCTTGCAAAGTATTTATATGCGAATATTTTAGCTACCACTTGGCTATTAGTTATTTCAGTTATATATTTTAGTTGAATTTGATGAATGTGCCATCATCCTCATGGACATTCTCTTCTGTAATCTGTTAATGTACTGATTGTACAATTTACAGTTGTCCTGCATCATGTACTGGCTTTTTCATGGAAGATTTGAGGTAACCTGCAGACCTATAACCTGAAGGCATATGGGGGTATTTGAGCCCGTTGGCTCTGGTACATGTAGGAAAAGACCCTGATAAAAGGTTACTCAACACAAGAAATGGAAAAAGAAACCACTATAATTTGATTTCAAGGCAGTAAGCACATAATAAAAATCTGCTTGGTTTATCCATTGGTTTCACAGTATAGCAGTGCCTGTGTCTAAACATTAAGTGTGGCTATGAGTTAGCACTGTGAGAGTATTTTAACAGGCATAACAACCTCTCCCCTGCCTCCTTGGAAAGCAACACATCAGCTTAATGTTCTCCTTTGTGGCTGTCCAGCAGAATGAGAAGAGGAGAAGATCATCACTTATAAATAAATATTGGTCAGGTCATAGGCAAAAAGAAGCCTTTCTTTAACACAGAGAGAAGTCAGTTCAGCATAGGGCATGGAAGAAAAGCAAAGAGCCTTTCAGGGTCACAGAGCAGCCTTTTTTTTCCCTCAAATGGCTATACCTGGATTGAAGTTTTGTCATTTGTTCCTTAGTGATATCTTTTCCTGGGAGAAAACAGAACTGAGGAACTCTATCATGGACTAGAAGTGTCCTTCAAATAGAATCAACACCTTTTTTTCTTGCTCTTCATGAAGGCAGAAAGAGGGAAAAGTTCCTTGTGACTTTACCAGCAGATTTTCTATCCCTTTTTATGTAAACACTCTGTCTATCCTTCTTGATGATATTTTTAAGTACAGCATGACTTTAATTTTCTAGTGTTTTAACAACTTGTCTGGTTTTGTTTTTAACAACTTGTCTCTTAAAATGAAACCTAATTATTTTAGTAGAGAAACATATTATCAATATAAAAATAAAGTGAGCATCTGTCTACTTATCGTCAAAAACCTTCTGTGAATCTGAACTGTATATTTATAAGACAGAAATACTCAGTAAGCACTCAGAGCAGAATAGGACAGTGCAATTTTACTGTAATTTTCTATCAGATTAATACCATAAATACAGTGAAGAAATATATAATCATTAGACCATATATTTTTCTGAATTTATATTACTTGCATTAATTATAATCTTTAATATATTTTAATGTGTTTACATTTTCTTAAGTAAATATGATATTAACATGAAATTGTTAGTGGTTTCTGGTTTAACAATAATTTTCTTGTAGTGTTAATCACAACAAAAGAAGTTAGACACCTCTTGTGGAAAAAAAATGATAGCATATATAATTCTTGCTTAGTGCTATGAGAGATCTGTTATTTAGTATAACATAGGGTGCACGGCTATAAATAAGTTGCAGAATGACAGTAGGTGCTGAGAAACTTCTGGGATGAGATATTGCACACACACATTTAATACCCAAGTGTGTAAATGATGCTTTGATCTGTGTCAGTGTGCTGGCAGCAGGGTCAAGCACAGATGTTGAGATCTCTCACTATGTTCTCATTATAATTCAAGTTAATAATCAGAGATTAAAATTGAAATTTTATGCATCTGCAATGCACAGATACATTAGTAGCTAACACCTCCAACATTTAATTCTTGACTTTTTCTACCAGATTTTATAATTTATCCTTTTCACAATATCTTTTGTTGTTTTTGTTGTTTGTTAGATTGAATGATCTGCAATTCTTGTTTATTGTTTTAGGTGGCTTGCCTTATCTCTTGTGTATTAATTCTTGTGGTGATCTACACAATTGGACCTCTGCTATATTGGCTTCCTATGGTATGGTACTTACCCTTTTTAAAGATTAAGATATCAAACATTTTCTAATGACAATTTCTTTCAGGGAAAGGCGATGCAACCCTTACAACAGCTCTATTCAATTTCAGTGGCCAAAAGAAGAGTAAGGGCATAACTAATCTCAAAATCATAAAATACAGGGATGACAGCATAAGATATATAGATTTTAGACATATATAGTTACAAATATAGGCTAACATGTAAGCATATAGAAGTGAATTTCTCTTCTACTCACTTTTGGTGTATAGTTTATGAAAAATATACACCCAGCTTGCTGTGGATTTGTAAATTGACAAAGTGTGGTAGAAATTAATGAAGATTCATGAATTTCTCCAGATATGCATATGATATACAACTTTGCTTTTCAAATAAATTTGACACAAATTATTTTAGATAATGATATAAGCTTAATTACAGAAAAATTATGAAGTATTCTGATATCTCTGTCATACATCTTTTTAAGACTATACATCTATGCTAAGACTCTTTAAAGCAGCGTGGCATCTTTTCACATAGGCTATATCTAGCTTTTGGTATTACAAATTAATAGTTAATTTTAACTAGACACTTGTCAAAGCTGCTCAAAAATTATCCACAATTCTGCCATGTATGTACATGAAGTTTTAACTCAACTATGTTTTAAAATTGCTTTGTGCTATTGTTTACATGGTGTCATGAAAGTTCTCACTTTTCAAACACAGATCCTTTTATAGCTTATTTTAACCATGCGAAGTAAGGACATTTGAAGAAGGGTGCACAATATGTCCTCGTATTTTTGCCATACTTCTTCCCTACTTTCATTTGTTTTTTATATGGATTATATGTAAATTTTGACCAGTCTCCTTTAGGCTTTTTCCCCCACATTGTAAAAATACTTCTTGGTTTTTGCTTTCTTGATAATTTATTTCTCTTCTAATATGGTTTTTTCAGCCCATCTATGCACTGTAAGTGCATCGGTTTGTACTCCATTCTTTTTGGCTCTAGATGATTTCTTCATCCATCTCTTCCTCCTTCCTGAGTCAAAGAACTAACTTTTTTTTTTTTTTTTTTTTTCTTTTCTTTCTTCAAAATCAATGGACTTTTTCCCTAGAGGCCTTCTCTAGGGGAAGGGCAGGAAGTGAGGGAGGGGAGTTACCAATTCTTCACTGCATGGAAGTTGAATGATGATTTGCTTTTGAGTCCTGCAAACTGTGGCAGAATGTATTTGGTTTGGAGATGCATGGAAGAGTCTTGGGTAGTCCTGAGGTTTCTGTTATTTTTCTCACAATTAGGTAGCCTGTAGATTGCCTTCACAAAAAAAAAAAAAAAAAAAAAAAAAAAAAACAAAAAACAAAAAAAANAAAAAAAAAAAAAAAAGAGGGATAGGAGGGTTGTTGCTGTTACCATCTGTCACAAGAACACCTGTGCTCATCCCATTTTCTAAACGCCTACCAGTTTTTTTTTATATTTTAATTATGATATTGACTGTTAAAGAAAAAGCATTTGTTTTCACTATCAACTCTGCAAATGGCTTTTGTGTTTGTGTATGTCTTTGCAGTGTGTGTTAGCAAGCATTATTGTTGTGGGCTTGAAGGGGATGCTAATGCAGTTCCGTGACTTAAAAAAATATTGGAATGTGGATAAAATAGACTGGGTAAGTAAAAGTTACAGGTTGTCCTGAGACCATTTGGCAAACATCTGTTAACTAAACTTCAATAGTTCTGTGGCCCTAGAAGAAATAAGTGCAAGATATTATTAGTAGTACTTTTTATGCACTATCAGCTCAGAATAACAGCATCAGTAAATCAGTTGTATTAAAAAATAACATTTTAACAAATGATTAAGAATCAAACCTAATGCTAGAGATGTGTATACAGACAGATCAAGTTAATGTGAGCAAATACGTATTTAATTTTTATGTCTTTTCTATATGTTTAACATGCTTTTGCTACTGTAGCACTATTGAAGAGATTTTGGTATTGTCGTCCTCCGGGAACAGGGAATGACCACATAGATCAAACAGAACTGGAAACACTAGTGATGCAGAAAGATATATATTGAGGAGTGCTGTAGGTAAACTGCCTTAACTCTTTCAGATTTTGCAGAGTATCTATGGTTCGAACATAGAGAAAGATTCTACACTCTTAGAGGAAGAATACATCAGAAAAAGTAGATAAGTGAAAAGAGACATAGTATGAAAATCTAGTTTAATGCAAAGTTGAAATAGTCGGACAGAATTTGCACAGAATTCCTAGCAAATAGTAAAGATGAATCCATGTAAGAAGACTCCTGGATTTGTTTTTGTGGGAGATTTGGGGTGTAATAGCCAATTAGTGGAACCAAAATTTCTATGCACTTACATAAATACATACATGCTGACATCCTGTATGTTTAACAATATTCAGAAAGGTATTTTGGCCACATAGTCTTTCTCTGTGGTGGGAAATACAGGTAATTGGACTTAATATAAGACTTTTTTGAAATCACTTTTTTGACTGAATATTCTACAGGAGTAATGGTTTAATATTAGCCAGAATAATTTTTTTTTTTTTAGTAGTATGGGATTTTAGTACGCGGAACAGAGCTGAGTAAGCAACATCATTGACTGCAGGATTTTTTGCACTTTGTTGCAGAAAACTAGAGGTTCAGAAAACTTGGTTTTGGGGGTTTCTTTTGTATTATCCAGAAGAAAAGCTCTGTCTTTCCTGAAATCTTTTCTTTCTCAAACAGTAAAATTCTGAAAATATTTTCTATCTTTTGTTTTGTATTTGATCTTCATCTTGACCCATATTGCCACTGACAAAAATGATGGATGATGTGGATCAAGAATTATTTTGCGAACAATGGACTTAAAAACATTGGTAGTTATGGGAGTGAGATATCTATCTTCTCCATCAGTTCATTGAGATAATAAGTAGTTACATTTTCCAGCAGGATATTCTGGAATCCCACTAGATTTGACACGTCTTCACAGCTAGACTAACCTGATTGATTTTTGCTTTTCTGGTTTTGGCAGAAAAGGTTGTGTGAGTAGTTAGTTATTACATCTCTGACATCTGTCATCATTTCTAAGAGAGGTTATAAAACGGGGGAGTTTGCTGGGTTCATCTTTTTGACTAAACATACTTGAGCAATGATTTATCTTCAAGTAGTTTTACCATCAGTCCTTAGCTTGACAGGATAAATCATCTTGCCTTAAACAGTATAGTTTAAAGTAAGACTATAAACATTGATCTTGCATTGCTGCCTGCTCTGAGGAGCCCCACCAAGCCCAGTGATCTGTGTAACTACCCTGGTGTTATTTTGGCCTGAAAAGATTCACTCCAGTAATTGACAGAACACTGGAAATGAATAACTCTATCACCCAGGTTATCCAAAGTGTTTTGGAGATAGAAACTCTGACAAAACATTTGGAAATAATTATCATTTGTCCTTTCTGGAACTGATTCTTTGAAGGGTGTGTGTCATGGTAGCATTGAAGTCAGATTTGTTTTGGTTATAAATAAATGATAGTGCATGGAAATGGAATATTACAGACTTTGTTACCTTGCTCCTTCACATTTCTTTAAGCATCTCATTAAACACAATCAGGATGAATAACACTTATTTGTTGATTAGTTCTCTATAAACATAATCCTTTTCAATGTAGAAGGTATGATATTGTTCAGGGGTTGGAGTTGAGCAAATTCATTGGTTCCTTCCATCACAGGATATTCTGTGTTTCTATGAAATCTCCTCTTTCAGCCACGGGTGGCTGTATCTTTCAACTTTAAATCCCTCCTCTTAAATCACATTTGATTACTTTTCAGCCACTACACCACTGTCCTTATGCCAAAGGTCTCCTTCCTGCCATTCACAACATCCATATGAACTTCAAATGTCTCCTGCTTCAGTCAGTCCCTACACCTTGGTTGGATGACTTCAACAATCTCAGATTAATAATTGCACTATTCCACTCTTTATGATTTATGCATAACGGAGAGTGATTTGTCTTCATCTTTTTTTCTTCTTTTCCTGAGAACAGCCAGGTAGCTAATCTGGCCTTGTCTGTAAATATATGTCACTTCTCAGCTCCTCAGGTCAAAAGATGATTGCCTTGTCCTTTCTGTAAGTCTAATTTCTTATGCAGGCCAACTTGACTAACTTGCTGTTTTTATTCTCCTGCTTGACAGCGCTGGTGATACTGGTGGTACTTTCCTAGTATTACTAAAAAGGCCAGTGAAGTTCTTTTTAGCTCTTGATTTTAAGGCTCAGAATCACAATAAGCTGCCTTTTAAGACAGGCAAAAACTACTGCCTGGCAATGGACTGCTGAAGGAAAATGTTCTTTTTGCTGTTAACAGTTGGACTTGAAAGTAACCAAAGATGATGGGAAATAATTCAGAAGGTGATGTTCTAAGTGAAAAAACAGAATAAGGATCAATTTCATGAGTTAATTATATAGCAGGGATTTGAGAAGTTCAGCAATGAAATACTCTGGCATTTAAAGAGAAAAAAATGTTTTAAAGTTGCACATATGTCTTGACCAGAAAATGACCACAGCTGAGACAAAGCCAGGTTGCATGCCTGACTTTTAAGCAGGAAGAATGGCAAGAATTTATGGTAAAAATTACACATTCCCAACATGGGGTTGTGATGAGAGGCAGTTATGGATGTATGAATTGAAATTGTATGCACATGTATTAATATTAAAGGACGTAAGGAATGGTACTAAATCAGCAATTAAAGTAGACCCAAGAATGAGGGTCTCATTTTTGACAAGTATCCTCCAAGATCTTGCCATTGTGAATTTCTGACACATGCATCCAACACCCTGTCAATCAATTTTTGTCGATTTTTTAGAGGAGAGGGCCTATAAAGAGTCTTCCTTGAAATCTGGAGCTCATTAGTGCATTTTCTTAGGGTTTTTTTAGAGCTTCTTCAGGTATTATCCTCAGGAGGAGGGTGGCATTTTAATTTGTTCATCACACATGGGTCCTGATTCATGAGAGGGTTCTGAGAGCTCTCAGGGCTCTGCTATATAAACAATTTTCCACAAAGTAGGAAACCATCTCTTCTGTGAGAATAATTTTACATCAATGACTCTATCTTATGACATCCTAGGGAGATTTTCTATTTTTCATGCATTAGTGAATATGCTAGTGTGAGTTATATTACTTGTGCTGTAGTTGGTCTCAGTGGGGTGGGAAGGAATTTGTAAATGTTTAATCCATTGAAAGCATGATTACCATATAAATTATTTTTAAAGAGTACTATTTCTATCAGTCCCTCTGTTTCCAGGGCTGTTTGCAAACAAACCATACACAACCATTGCGTATGGAATGCCTGTGAAATATTATATCAAAGAACTACCACACCACTTTATTATCATAGGACAATTTAGGTTGGAAAAAACCTTTAAAGACCATCTAGTCCAACTGTTAACCCAACACTGCCCAGTCTACCTCTAAACCGTGTCCCTTAGTGCATTAGGCATTTCCCGCTCTGTGGCTGTGGTGGGCTTCACTTGAATCAAGTTTTGATGAAGGGTGTGCTGAGGATCAATGCACACATTAGTCATTTGTCTGCAGAAGGATGTGAGAACATGGCCGTGTCACTCAGTCCGTAGAGCCAGAGCCTCCTCCAGGACTCCAGCATCTTCTGCTGAGACAGTTCCTGAATGAACAGGACTTTAATGGGATTCTTCTTTTGGCTATATGCTGCAGGGCCTCTATTTAAGCAACTCATCACAGCCTCGCATTATAGATAGCACAGAGCTGGTCAGTTGAGTCATATTCATCTCTTCCCCCACTAAGCAACAGCATAACAAAGTAGGAATTAGATGGACTGCATCCTAAATTTTCTTCATTCTGATAACCAAATCCATTGATTATGGTAGGAAACTAGACAGCTGTGTTGCAGATACTTACAGGTGAGGAACCCTACCCATTCAGGCAATAGCTGATCATCTCCTCAGTTTGCAATGAAACAGGGAAGTGCATAATCTGATTTCAAACTGGTACACAAACATTTATTATCACCATATTGTACTGTTTAGCCCTAGGTTCAGAAAGTATCCTGCAACATCTTTATATGATTTTTTTTCCTACTAAGTGCTGATTTTAGATTGTCATCAATGGTGGATCATTAGACTCTATGAAACAGAAAGTCTAGATGGAGGCAGCTGCTATACACAGTCACTGTACCTCTCAGTGCTTCTGATACTTTCTGATATATACAGGAGTTGATATAAATCCATTTCTTCTGCTTGTTTCTTTTCTTCCTCTTTAGAGTTTTTCTTTAAATTACTACAGTACTTTGAAAGTTGGTTTTGATTTTTGATATTAACATGTGCCTATAATACATTATTGCTAAGATTTGAAGAGTGATTAGATTTATCTGCCCTGGAGTATGCAACAACCATATTGAAGTAAGCTGCCAAGGAAAACTTTGATATTTTTATGACTTCTTTGTTGAACTTTGCAATAACCCATGAATTTAAAAAA
>VWYO01011973.1:0-12829 GCA_013400275.1 Rhadina sibilatrix | reverse complement strand
AAAAAAAAAAAAAAGTCTATCAGATCAACATAACTTCTTTCTACAAGTTTGATGCTACCCTAATTAAAGAACTGATTCCAAGCCAATACAAAGCACTGAAAGGGTGATTGACTAATGAGAGTATGATTGTTTTGGCTCAGCCTCTGTAACACTGGCAGTCTCTGATTACAGTTAAGATGTAAGATACTGGGCTGCTGGAGAGACACTTAACCAGGTTTCTCAGTAGTCAGCAGCACTTAAGCATTTCTGGCTTTGATTCTTACTATGAAGACTTTGTATTGTGTTTTTATGCTTTCTGTTTTCTTCTGAGACATAAGAATTTTGCAGGTCTGCAGCAGTGATTTAGTTAGATGTGACGAGGTTCAGGTCTGCAGCTGAACTGGATTGCACTGGAGTGGATTCAAGTGTTGTCAAGGGTTCAGCCTTATTAAGATAGTCTAATGCTTGATCTCACTGATTCAGGTTTTTAGTAGCTCTGTTAGCCTTTTCACATCCAGGTGAGCTTCTTTATAAGGTATATTTGATTTATAAATCTTAGTGTTACTTTCTTATTCATTAATCAGAACTCAATATCTGTTGCTCATAAAGGTGGTCTTTGCAAATATTTGCACAACAATTTTTATCAGATGTCATGTTAAAATACAACTAGTGATTGAGGATAGTTTCAGAGGATGAACTACCTCCTTACCTAGCAGCCTTCCTGCTGAAGAAACTGAAAAGTCTTTTGCAATAGTTAGGAATCTTGAAGATGAGGGAGGAAAAGGTTTCTCGACAGTCACGTAACACTCTGTCCTCTGTGAAGCACAAGTTATTATGGTATGACTTACATTTTATAATTCATAAAATAACAGTTCTGAAATCTGCTCAAGCAAAATTCCCATGGTTGGGCTGAAAGTGTTCTATTTTCTCTGGCTTTTGTGAGTTTTAAGTGAAAGCATCAGAAAGGATAATCTTAACACTGATTGTGCCATTGTAATGTGATCTGTTATTCTGCAAACATGAACAAGCAGCACTGTAATTCTTGAAATGGGCACCTGTGGGGATCAGTATATCCAGAGGAGTGAAAATACTTTCCAATCTTTTTAACACCTTTTATATAAAGATTAGATGGCAGTCTTTGCTGAAGGCTCCCTCAAGGAAAGAAAGATGTGCTTTATTATACCAATTAGGTTAGTATAAGAAATCAAGTACTTTGTACTTTTCTTTTAATTGTTAAATCTGCATGTCTCTTAGCTGTGCCACATCATTATGTATGGAAAGAAAAGTGATCATTTCTGGTAAGAAAATAATTAAGGAAAAATTGAATTGTGAAAATTTTTTTAGGTTTTCTTAAATTTCTTTTTAAAGTGACTTTAGTTTCAGATATGCTTCTGAGTGTTTTTTTTTTTTTTTTAATTGCATTTAAAATATATCCAAAGTTTTAGTAATCCAATATTGAAAGATTGGGAAGTACTATGAAATCTCACCATTTCCATTGGAATGAATTAATTCCCCAGTAATTTTTATTTGTCATAGAGTTGTTTTAGTCAGCTGTACTCTGATAAATGCCACTTTTAATCAGCCTCCTTGCAAATTATAATTCCCACTTATATGATTAGTGGGAGAAAAGCTCTCTGTATGTGACCTCATTAGGGCACCTCTGTATGTGAAAGGAAAGGAGGATTTAAAATCTATGCAGTGAAGAAAGTGACAAGAATTTGCAATGTGAAAAATAAAATACAGGTTTTCCAAAACAACTGAGTTTATTCTGACTTAAGCTGTTAGCACAAGTACAAATGCTATTTTAAGCAACCCTGGAAGGAACCCCTGAGCACTGGGATGAGCTGTGCTATGCTGCATGTGGTCTCCCATGGAGAGGCATTACTTTAATTGCTAATTCAGTCTTCAGTATTTGCCAGTTCAAAGATCCAAATGATCACATCTGAGAAAATATCTTAGTTTTAAAAATCTTTATTTCTGATTCATAAAGTGCACATTGCTATAAAATTTGAAACTAATAATTTCTTTTTTCTCCCCTCCTTAAAGAGCATATGGGTTAGCACCTACGTGTTTACAATATGCTTTGCTGCTAATGTGGGACTGTTGTATGGTGTTCTCTGCACTATAGTAATTGTGATTTTCCGCTTTCCCAGGTAAGAAACAATTTGAAACAATTGAACACTTGAAATGTTCTACTAGCACTTTGTTATGTATTCATTCTGCATATTGCTTCACAGTCAGGATAGACATATGGTATACTAAATTTAACAACTAAACTTCAGGTTTTTAGTTGTAGAAAATTGCAAGATAAGACAATTCAAAAGGAAAAGTCACATCTGTCCATTTACCATAGACTAAGGAATCTCTAAAACATTTTATAAAATGGCATTATTTTGTCAGTTCTCTTATTATTACACATCTGTAGGATTCATTATGTGAAAGTAGCATAAAATCAACAGGAAGATTAATAATAGTTTTTTAATATTAGATATTTATTTGCTCCTTAAGGAAAAAGTATGTCTGGCAATCTTTAGTAACTAACAGCCTTTATAAACTCCTAGGTACTATGCTGCACAGGAGTTGCTAGTTGACAATTGTACTGCTAATATAGATTAATGAAGGATAAGTGTACAATGATTCTAATGTCTAACAAAAAATTCTAAGTTCTGTGTATGACTTAGAAATGTCAGCACAAAAAACTAGAGCAATCAGAAATTGTTTTTTATTGTTTTGGGGTTTTTGTTTGCTTGCTTGCTTGTTTGTTTTCAATATATTACAGTTGCTACTTTGGATTGTGAGTAAAGGGAAATACAGATGAGGTTTATGATTGATTTGTGCTACAGAATTAATTCACAGCTCACTAGTCCTGGAAATGACTTGCTGCTTGCATGCAGTTGTTTGCATGAACATTGAATCTCACTGAAATAAAGCACAATATAGACAGCTCGATTAAATGCTTGTTAAAGTTAATGGTTTTAGACATTTGTGCACAGCTCTATTCTCATAGAATTAGTTGCAGAACCAGCATGAAAATAGTTCAAAATTTCAAGGCAGTTAAAAATTAGGGGAGATAGCTTCTGCTTGAATCAACCAGTAATTTCGTGATAAGATTGTGCTATCAGCAAACTAAAATTTTGTTAAATTCTGGTAGTAAAGCAAAAGGCAAGGTTTCATGTTGTATTTGTTCTGAGCCTCGATGTTAGAGGTTCTCCAACAGCAGGAAGGGATTGATGTCTAACACAAAAGAGCCTGATCTAGTGGAGATCTCAGTCTGAACTTGCACTTATTAGTGTAAATAAGACTCTTCTCAGTGATCTCTGTGTTCTTCAGTGAAGCTGCACGATTGTCCATACCATCTAAAGGCATTGAACAGGGTAGCAGCCTTAAAACTGGTATGGCACAGGTGAGGCTAAGAAGAAAATGTGTAGTAAGCCATGAAGTCATGAGCAAAAGTGTTAGCAGAAGTGAAGCAAGAAAAATACCACAGATTGTTTATTGTAAAGTTTCTGTTCAGATGTACCACTGGATGTGGTATATGTTATGTATCAGAATGTATTAAAACCAGCAGCAGCTACAGCTTCATTTATGCAAAGATGAGAGAAGAGCTGATGTTTGCAAGGCTCATTTATCTGGCCAATACCTGCAAATACTCCTTGTATATTGATGCCTCTGTCCCAGAGGATAGATAGTTCCATAGTCTTCTGCAGGTAAACGTGTTCTTGTAAATGACATGTTGAATCAGAAGATCCTAACACTGAGCTCCCTTTCCAAGGCAACTCTTTCTTTTCACTGTGTAGAAAGCATAGGAATACTGGCCCTTTCCAGTAAATCCCCCATTTTGGTAGCTAGAGCACAATGTTCTGCTTCATCTTATAAAGATGTGTCAATTTCAATGACAAAACATCTTTGTTTTTCATGATCCACAGCTGTTCTACATATTTATTTTCCCTTTCCTTACAATATGGTTTTGCAGGTAAAAAATATTAACTAGACTTCTTTACTTTTGAAGCTATAGATTATGTATGAGCTACCTTGACTTGAAAGTAGCTCTCTGGCCAGCAAATGAAAATTAAAATCAAGATTTTCTTCTGTCACCAAGAGAATTTAATAATTCATATTTTCAAGGTGATCTCATAATCCTAAAATGAGCTTTTTACTCTTTAAGAGGATGATTATCAGAAAAGATAAGGTCTGTAATCACAAAAATACAGATTGCATTGTTGGACCTTTTAACTGCTGTGCTGTAGTTTGGGGTGTGTGACTTTTTGTTTCTGCTCAAGACTACTAGTGATTTACTGTACAATTTATTTTTCTATATATATTGATTACAGAGCAAAGACACTGAATTTGAAAAATATGAAAGAGGTGGAATATAAATACAAAGCAGAAGATAATTGTGTAAGTTAATTTCTTTTTAAACTTTTTGTTTGTGTGTTTCACTAACTCGGATTTGTTTGTTTTCTCTAGTTAGTGACCAGATTGTAATCAGGGAGTCAAGGAAATGCTTTTATGATAAGACCACTTAAAATCAAAAGCCAGGATAATATAATAACAACAAAACTAGCTGGCCATCAGAAACTGCAATATTTTCATGGTTCTGCTGCTTGTCCACAAAGTGAAGTTAGGCAAGTCCTCTTAGATCTATCTTAGTTTATTTGTCATTTTTAGTTATGAATTGCTCTTTCTCAAAGTTTCCTAATTCTTAATTTTAAGGAAATATCCTGCCAGGAATGGCGAGGGCAATCTGAGCAGAAAATAGCAGTCTCTGTATTATTATCGCTTTTAGGAAAAGACCTTTTGTATTTTCATCATCCCCAATCTTTTTTCTGAAACCATTTCTGTCCCAACCCCTCGTGACCAGACTGTCCCAGAGGACACCACAAAGCTGGGCAAAGAGGGGCAGCACCAACAAATTATCACAGACTGCTTCACAAATCTCATCATCCTGTGCACATGAAAAATGGATGGAAGAATCCCTCCCGAAGACTGTGCCTTTAAACTTGGCTTCTTACAAACTTAAACCAACCAGTCAGATTCTTTTGGTTATTTTCATTGCAATTATCATCGAAGTTGCATTTTGCTTGGGTCTGTAGTAAAAAGAGAAGGTTGATGACCCAGAGAGGTGAACTCCCTCCTCCAAGATGAAATAGTAGGTCAGCAGCCAAGAGAGAAGTAGAACCATGTGTCCTTTCAGCACAGAGCCCCATCACTGGGACATCCTCCCTTCTCCACTGTGGCAGTTTCTCCTACATCTTTTTTCCTTTTCTAGTGCTGATGAAAGGTCTTCTGTATCAGTAAACCACATGCTCAGCAGTTATTGCTTCATCATTAAGCAAATCTTCTTTAAATAATTTATTATTTCTGGCAAATGTCTTCCATCAGAGCTATCTTGGGCTAAAAATCTGAACTTCCAAGGGCTCAAGGGTATTTACTGTTTTGGCGTGCTGAGCATTGTTGGAATGTGAAAGGTACATAAGAATGGGGAGAACTCTGAAATGTGAATTAAAAACACAGTTGTTGAGGCTCTCAATTATGATACCACTTTTCATTCTTAATAAAAATGTTGGAGTAACTTTGTCAGAGATGGGTAACCCAATTTGATTTGCCTGATATTTCTCATACTGGTTCACTTTGTACAAATGCCTATATATATATTTTTTAAGCTTATTGCTCCCCTGCTTCCCCCCGCCCCCCACCCCAATTCAGTAAGATTAACACCAGTAACATAGTAATAACAAACTAGTGTCTGCAGACAGTGAGGAAAATAACCTTATGTTAGAGAACCAAATTGCTCAAGAGCTTATTACACAAAACAAAGAAGGAAAATATGCCTTTAATTGAATTTAGAGTCACTGGGTTGTAGCAGGCATTTAGGGTAATTTTTAATGTATGAATGTTAGACTGATCCAAGTTTCCCTGGTAAATAACAGATTAGACATAAACAACAGGACTTTTAAACATGAAAATATGCAAGCTTAATGATCTACCCTGCCATTAAGGTCTGTGGATTTATAGGGGTTATTTCATCAATAAGAGAAAAGACACTTTAATGTGGAAAAAATCAAAGGGTATTTAGAAGCTTATGTGAAACACATTTCATCCCAGGCATTCACTGGCACTGAACTTGCACCCAAGCAGAGCCAGTGCTGTGCAGAGTGCACAGGGCAATCACCCAGGGTCTCCTAAGTGGTGGCAGACACGTGAGATAAATTTCCTGCTTTCTTAGCAAGGACACAACAAAGAGGAAGTTCATTTTTCTCTGAACAGTTATGGTTAACAAAGAATCAAACCAGATCCAGGAATAACTGGCTGGCCAAATTTAGGCACAGTTGACCTTGTTCATTCTGCACAAAAACTATACCCCAAGTCTGCCATCTGTTTGATATGGCCTTATATGTGAGCTTTTCAAGTTTTGTACCTTGTACTTGTGGAAGCTTGATTATCACAGGATTTGATCTTTGCACATCAGTCTTCCTTTTTTCTTTAGCTTTTATCTTCTACTTTGCCATGGCACTGAAGTGTCCACTTGTCTCCACACCAAGCTGTGTACAGCATCACTTGTGTGAGAATCTGTGCGATGTCAGAGCATCTCTCCATTCAAGCATATACCATCCTGTTTTGCCATTATTTTTGAGTTCTATTCCATACAAACTGAGACATTTTAACTGCCAGTTGAGCTTTGCCACTTGTCTGACCATGGCATGTTGCTGATGTGGTATTTACTGCAATCACATTCATAGGTAAATTGCGCAAAGTCTGGGGTTCTTTGCCTCAGTTTGGGATGTTTGAAATGTTTCCTTTATTTCATGGTCACTGTGGTGGTGTCTGAGAGATCATCTCATTCCCCGAAGTCTGAACAGCAGACTACAATAAGGAGACAGTTTATGTGGTTTGTGGTGAAGATTTCTGTGCCTGTTTTGCTTGAAAGTCTGTTGGGGAAACTGCATATCTTCTGTGCAATCCCAAACAATTTTTTTAAAAATGGTCTGTGTCAGCGCCACTTACTTGTGTTTGATTGTGACCTTGTTACATGACTTCTTTCAGGAAGAAAAGAGTCTTTTTTTGACTTATATTCTCTTGCAAATTCTTGATTTTTACTTCCATTGTCACACATTCCCAATAGAAAATTGGGAGTTCAGTAGAATTAACTTAATTCTATCTCCTACGAGACCAGTCTTTTGGCATGCCTTGCTGCTGTCCAATATATTTATATATAAATATTAATTTTCTCACTGGCTTTTGAAAGTGTTTTATAAGTACACCTTCAGAGTGAGAGAAATAGTACTTGTTTTGTGCAAAATGTCCCCCATTTTTATCTGGGGGTTTCTGAACATTATCTGGTGCCCTTCCAAAATTATTCTGCTTTGTAACATGTTTTCAGCTACACAGTCTGACTGAAGGTACTGGTAAGCTGGTTATAGCTTATTCAGTGAAGGGCAGAGACAGGCTCAAAGGTGAGAGAGAGTGCTCATGCAGATTATTGTACTGGTTGTAGAAATGTACTGGTAAAGCTTTAAATGTGCCACTTGAGGATGATCTGGATCCACTAAGTACTTTCATGGAGAAGTATCTCTGTACTAAGGTCATCTGCAGATGACCAAGATGAATATTGCCAGCTTTCCCCAAACCAACTGCAGTGTTTGCCCTAAATCCATGTGTACATTTTTCAAGATGTATTTGTCAAAGAAAATCTATTCCATGTCTGCAAATGTTACCTTGCCTGTGCTTGGGGATCATGGCAACTGAAAAAGTGCTATTATAATTGTTAGCTAATATTTCTTAGTATTATGCCTCATAATGTGTATGCTTTTTTCATGCTAAATAATATTATAGATAATTTTCATTATATATCACTTGTGTTTCCATTCTTACTTCAGTTATGTGTGAAGGCTGATCAACTGAATTATCTGTTAAATCCTTCTCACAGTCCAAATCTCCTCCTAAGTTAATTTACAGGTATTTTCAGGTTTTTTAAAGAAATGAGTCTGGGGTTTGTTCTCCAAATCCAAGATGAACTTTTCAGCATTTTGTTTATTTCATTCCCCAGGAATCACTAAAACAGGTAAAAATAATTTCAGTCAACAGCCCGTTAGTCTTTTTGAATGCCAGAAAATTTTACGCTGACCTGTTAAAGATAATCCAGAAGGATGGCATAAGCAGCCAGGTATGTGATATTGTAAACAAGGTGGGATGTGTTTTACACTTCAGTAATCACCGTGACTGGGTTGAAGATCATGCTTGCTTTCCTTGCATTTCTTAGAGAATGCAACTAGATACTGACACAGGTATAAAAAAGTAACATTAGAAATGATTCATTTAGAATAAAGCTAATCCTAATTTAAATCAAATTCAATGTGGACTATTTTTGTATTATTACTTGAAAATAATATCTCTTCTATTTTTGCATGTGATACTGTAAGAGATATTAAAGCACTGATCCAAAACTCCAAAATTTCTAGAAGAATTTATATAATCTCAGCTGATATAAGGCTGGTATTTTAGAAAGACAATGTGTAGCTTCAAATATGCTTGAATAAAACGTGATTTTTTTTTCCTGGAAAAAAGTCCATGAGAGATGGACACTTCATTTCTAACTATAAATAATTTTGAAAGAATTAGGAAGAAATGGGCTACTTTTTTCTCAGCAGTATTGTGTCTTTTTCCTCTTTTGCACTGATTGTATTAGAAAATTAAACAGTATACAAATTACGTATATCACGTTTTATATCAAGTAAGTATAGCATTTTCCAAATTCATCTGCACATAACTACTGCAAGTTCCTGCAACACTTCCTAAAAGGGAAAAGACAAATTATCATTTTTTTTCTATCAGTACCATGAAGGCATTCCGATATGATACAATGCTCACTGTAGACAATTTCATCCAGTTTGGCAAATCGGGCTGAGAAAATCCCAGCTGTGTCTTAGATGGCTTGTTAAAACAGCAACATGTGTCAACCACCTCTGCTGTCCCTTGACAAAGAGTTGTGCTACCCATACGTGCTTAGATGGGTGGAAATTCAGCTCAGAAAATGGGATGCTTTTTTCCCTTGGTTTTGCTAGGCTGACTGATTTGAATTAGTGTGATAAAAAGCCTCCAAACAGAGAGAAATTACTTAAGATTTTCATGGAATTAATTAGAGTCAATTTAATAAGTTAATTTAATAAGTTAATTTAGTAAGTTAATTTATATGTTACTTATAAAGGAGATTTTTTTTTTTCCTTTGTCTCTTCTGTAAGGTACTCAGCAGTACAGCTGTCTGAAATATTGTGCTTTTATAAAAAATTTTTTGGTTGAATAAATGTCTTTCTGTAGCACATAGTGGGTGCGAAATTAATGCAGTTTTGATTTGGTTTTTATGCTCTGCTTCTGGTTTTAACTCATGTTTCTACTGAGAACTTGCATATTGAAATAATTATTATAAAAATTATCCAGATAAATGTAATTGTTTAATAAATTTACACATCAAAAATGTTCTTACTAAAATATTAGCATAGAAGATAAGATTGCAGGAAGTAGAAAATTAATCAAAAGTTAATCTTATAAAATCACTGCCAATAATTTTTCTTGTCAAGAACATCTTTCCCATCTTTTGACCACTTCTTAACCACCCCTGCTTCCCCCAAAAAATTGTGTCCAAACCATGCTTTCTAGTGAATCCAAACTTAACAGAAGTTGAGTCAGCTAAAAAGAAATGCAAAATACCAGTTTGAGTATGTATCTCAGTATTCTTCTAAAGTTATACCAGAAAATATTATATATCCAATAGGCTGTTGCATAGGACATGATTTTGGAGAGAATGAGTTAACTTTGATACTGAGAAACAGAATTTTTACATACTGCATTGATTTCCTCTTGTTACTGTGCAATGGACTGGTTTTCCTTGGTATGTTAATTATGTGTTGCTTTTATTTCAGTGTGAGCAGAACACATTGCTCTGTTCATTTTCCAATGGAAGTTGCCATGGTGAGTTTATTATCTACAAATAGTGTTAAAATCAAGATGGATGTAAGTGTGCAAAATAGCTCTATGTTTTTCTATATATTTCTAGGTGCACACAGGTTTTGTGGAAATAAATATTTTCAGTTAGTCCAAACATTCAATGAAGCATGAATGATAAACAGTGTTAAGAATAAAACGTGATGGTCTAATAATTTGGTCTAATTTGGTCCTGTTTTTCGTTTTGTTTTTGACTGACTTTTTAAGATTTCAAAAGCAGGGAACTCCATGAAAATGCCTTTTCTACAGGATGGAAGGTTCTAGAGAAAGTCTCATTGCCCATCACATGGGGGTTGGAACTAGATGATTTAAGATCCCTTCCAACCCAAACAATTTTTAATGATGTGTCCCTGCTTATTGCAGTGGGATGAGTGCGTGTAAAGACACAGGTACATAGTGGGGAAACACTTCCTGTATTGTTGCCTGGACTGATCTCCAGACCAGGCTGAAGAGACTGTTTTGCTAAGCTCTGGTCTTGGGGTTTTTTTGCATGCACACAGTTGAATATTCGTATGAAAAAGTAAAAGTAAGATTAGAACCATGTTAAATCTTTGTGATCTTTAAAGCCACATAGGAGAAAATCTCAGAAAATGTCAACTGAATTGTTAGTGACGTGATAACCACCAATATTATACAGTATATCAATACAATATATAATAAGATACCTTAGAGGTTTTCTTTCAATTAAGGATTAAGCTGGAAACTCCACTCTTTCCACGTTTTGTAACACTTAAATCAAACCAGAGCACATACATTCCCATAGGAGAGATGCAGCAACCTTTTGCAGTGGATACTTTATACAGATGACTTCATTGTGGATAGAATTAAAGCAGTGTTTATTTAAAACACTTATAAGCATTAAGGCCGCAGTAGAAAATCTGATTTGGAGGCTGTTGTCTGAATGTTTGCATTTGTTAACTAGACTCAGGACATTTTTATGGTACTACAGTGTTTAGTTAACTTGTGGGTGACAGAGTGCTTTGCTATAGCATAGCAACCCATGAAAATGGTTATTGAAGATTATATTGCATTTTATTGACTGTGTTGTAAAATACTACATTTGAGAATATCTTACCAGTACATATTTCAGTCATCTTGAAGAGGAACTGCTTTCTCATATTACAAAAGTGACAGAAAGCACAAGACCTCTTTTCTGAAAGCCTAAGTCCTACCTTGAGGACTTAAAAGCTGCTGTTACTTGTACCAACCAGTCTATGGTGATTCTTCATGGGGCCTTTAAAACAACAGAGAGAAAAAAGAAAAAAACCCTTTAAAGAGAAAAGCAAAATGCAGAGCTTAAATTTTCAAGAAGGAGGGTAGCATGAGGACACAATCCTTTAAGCCTTATGGCAGTTGTTCAGGAAAACATGGAAATTAATGTGTTTGTCAGAATCTTTCCTTTCTCCCTTTGGGAAATGCTGTCTGTATCAGCACCAAATAAAACAGGTGCTCTTGCTCATGCCACTGATCCAAAGGGGGTGCAAGTCTTAATCTATCCCTCCATTTAGAGGCCAGGCAGCTTCTACTGCAATTCAGGATGCAGCAGGGAATTATTACACTGAGCCTGGGAAATCACATGAACTGGGTTTCTATCACAGTAATTTTCAGGATGCTCCCTTTAAAATTCTACATTTGTATGTATTTTGTTGTATGTACATACATGTTTATATGTATCTATTCATATATGTTGGACAGTATAAAAACAGTAAATGTCTGGAGATGCAAGTACAAAAGTCTTTGGCTCTCAGACTACTGTCACAAAAAGAATTACCACCATTATGAATTTGTATCACGGGGAAATTCTAAGTCCCCTAAATAGTTTAAAATCTTTATCTCTGCTCTGCCAAAGCCATTTAGCTTAACTCATCTTTACAATCAGAATTCCTTTCCTTCATATTTTCCTTTTTTTTTTTATTTGCATGCATTATGATAACAAATATTTGTTCACAGAACAATGTAAATAAGATGTGCATTATTTTCTAGTTTTCCTTTTATGAAAGCCAGGAATCATTTATCTATGTGCTAGTTCAGGATGCATTTAGAACAGAGTAAGTTTAGATTAAACACAAGATGGCCTGAGGCTGAAGAATGAGTATAAGAACCTTGCAAATCTTACCAACACAATTTTCTTCTCCAGCATCAATATGTTTGTTGTGTATTAAAAAAAATAACCTAGCAAAAACCAGCATAGTAAAATTTTAGGAAAATTAAATACTCCACTGTACATATATTTCTTCCTTATGGTTGAATATTAAGTAAAGCCATAGGCAGGTGTTTAAAGACTATGGAAATTAGTGTCATATCAGAACTTAAAAAAAAAATATATATATATATATATATCCCATGAAATCTGTGTATCCCATGAAAAATCTTCCAAAGAAGTCAAGCTGACTAGAGAGAAGCTGATGAGAAATTCAAATATGAAGAAACAATTACTTAATTCTTGAGGCAATATTGCTGCCTAAGACGCCTCCATTAATATATTCTGTCTGTCACCACTTCTTTCCATTGCCCCTAAAAGTTCTCCATTTCTTATTCTAAAACATGGCATTTGCTTTCTGTGCTTTCCACAGCACATAACAATAAAAAATTTACTGTGATAGTTTAGGCTAATTTTGTTGAGCTATCATCATTCTTATACCCATTTATTGAGTATTCTCTTTTAATTAAAGTTTTTCATTTGTCAAATGTGTAGGTGAGTTGGTGCAGTCATGTCACAGTGACCAACGTGTTTTGATATTAGACTGCAGTGGACTGAATTTCTTTGACTACACTGGAGTGTCAGTGCTTCTTCAGGTATTCATGACATTAGAAACATTCTGTATATGTTATTATTATATATTATTATTAT
>VWYO01011972.1:276928-291317 GCA_013400275.1 Rhadina sibilatrix | reverse complement strand
CCCACGGCTGTGGGCACAACACATTGGTNACGGCTGTGAGCACAACACAGCGGCGGTCGCTGGTTCCTTTCCCCCGCAGGGACTGCCCGGTGACAGCGGCCGGAGTTTTCTTTCTCTCCCCTCTCCTCTCCTTTCTCCCTGCGGGCAGCACAGCCCCCCCGCCCCGCTCCAGCGCGGAGTGGATTCTGACCACCTCTGTTCAATGAAGCTTTACCTGCCGTGTTTGTATGCCTTGAAAACGTGTTGATACAGGGGTTTTAAACTTAAATTTGTTTTCTGACTGAATTCTAATTTTTTACAGCTTTACGGTTGGTGGAGAGCTTGAAAGCAGTAAATGCAGTGCCTTATTACCTGTCAACGATTTCAACATAGTCTGATTTCTTTAACAAGAATGTTAACAAATTTACCAGATGAAATTACACAAAATACAATCGCGAGAAGCTAGTCATCGGCTCAGCAGTCTGCCAAATTACACGTTATTCCATTTTTTTCAGTAACCCTGCACTTTAAAAAGTCTTACTAAATTTCTGTTTCTGTGAAATTTGCCATGGGTTTTTCTCATAAGTAAATTACTTGTAAGTTTGATATGCTTGTTGCAACTTTTATCCCTCCAGTACACCGTCATGCTGTTATTTCGCTTATGGATTGTTCACTTTTTCATTAAAAAAAAAAATGAAGTAGTAAGAAAACTACCAGCCAATAGGTGTTGCACACGAGGTGTGTGAAAACTGTACAAAATAAGTGATGTGAGTAAAGAATTGGCTTTTCCCATATGAAGAAAAGGAGTCTCGGCTAACTTATTACAATACCTATAGATGTTGTTATATAAAACAACAGACAAGAAATATGTCTGTACACAAATAATGAGAATAAAACCCACCAAAATAATATCCTTAGGGCCTTAGGATGCCTCCGAAAAATACCTGAGAGGGGAAAAAAAAAGGAAGAGGAAAAAAGCAGCACACCACATAACTCCCTTTCGTTTTAACTTTCCTCACCTGGTAGCTGTTGATCTAATTATGCCGGCATTCAAAACACAATTTAAAGATTAAGAAAAGTACAGCTGTGTTATCAAAAAAAAAAAAAAAAAAAAAAAAAAAAAAAAGAATTGCTGACTCCACCAATTAATGGCTGCAGAGCTGAAACCCAAGTATTTTAGTTGCAGTAATTCTGTGTGGTAGGGTGGAAAATAGTAACTATCTGTGGCAAAAAAAACCCCCAACAAACAAACCTACAGACCTCTCTCCCAGCCCCAAACAAAAGCTGAAATGCTACCTGAAGCAGAGAGTAAGAATTTGAAGGTATTTAAATAAATAATAATAAAAAAATTCCCCCCTCTCCCCCCTTTACAAGCTCAGCTGAACTTCTAAAGGATCACAGGACATGAACTTGCAGTTTTAAAAACTTGCAGAAGTGTCTCTACTGGGCCTATACAAAAATCCTAGGAAAAAAACCCTAAACTACTCAGATTGGACAGCTTTACTTTTGACTATAGGCTATAAGGAACTTGTAGATGAGTTGTGGAGCAAATAGGAATAATTCTACATCTCGAAGGAGAATCCTGTTATTGAAGCCATTAGTGTTCAAGCTCTGAGCATTCCTACAAATTTTCAAGGTGAAAACCAACAGCTGTCTCCAGAGCCTGAAGTATATCACAGATCTCCTTTTAGCTCCCTATATCTGAGTTCTGAATTCCTTTTTCTCTTTTTCAAACATCTTAAAGTTAAATCAATCTCCACACTGTGATAATCAGAAGCATCATACAGAGAAGTTTATGTAGGCTCAGTAGAATCCCATTTGACTTCAGATGCTGCAGTGCAGAACAGGAAACCGTGTTACTTGCCCACCACTCCATGTTCCTCTGAAAACGTGTCAGCTCAATTAGTTTTCTGAAAACATTTTTATTCTGTTTTCTTCCCTGTGCATATACTGGTGTTCCTCAGAAGGATGTGCTCAATGTGGTTCCCGTTACTCAAGTATGTTTTGCCTTCCATGTCTAGTGAGTCCAAATTGCCACAAACCATCCTCATCACTGGTCAGATTTATGCCGACCCAAGCCTCATCTCCATCTGTTTCAGTGACTGCACTTAGGAGGGTCAAGGTGGATGTGAGCCATTATCCCAGAGGTGGAAAGCCAAGGCTTTACAGACTAAATCTACGGTTATCTTTGCTCCAAGACAGTGGAAAAAAGAATACAAGCCAGAGAACAGTAAAAATTCTTCACTAGAGATGCACAGGAGGCTTTTGGCAGGTGAACTGCACTTTTGACACCTGTCAGTAATATCCATGGCCATTTAGCAAAATGAGCTTACATTTTTCTCGAAGGAGAAAAGCATTTCAAACTCACTTCTGAAGTACAAGGATGAAATGAATAAGTAAAACCTACAGCATAATTTGTAGGTATATTAAAAAAGGCATGAATGACATAAAGGACTGCCTCTCTTCTCTGAGACAGGTACAAGGATGCACCTTTAACTGAACCATAAAGTTGCTACAAAATTTGTTTTTTCTCAGTCTAAACCATTGTAGAATAATCTGCCCAGTTCTGGGGGAAAAAAGAGGCAGAGAAGCAGCCATGGATGGATACTGACAGGAGAATACCCTCCACTGCATGCAGATGTGTCTCCGTAACTGCATGAAGCAAGCCCTTAAGCACTCCTCAGTAATGAAATATGGATTTGTTGTTTCCCAGTCAGCATAGAAAAGCATTATTGCTTTTTATTGAGAATTTGTGGGGCTGCAGTACGTAAGGTGATTTGTTCAGGCTCATCAAATAACCACAGGCTGAACCTCAGAGAGGAGGAGGGTGCTCCTTCTCTCCCAGGCTATTGCACATGGGCTTCTCCATCACAGCTGCCCCAGTCAACAAGTGTTCTCCAGGAAGAAAAAAAAAGTGAGAGGCCAAAAGGCCACTGGACAAAGAAATCAATCCCTTTTCAGCTCTCACACAGCTAGAGAACTATTGGGTTTCATGTTCTTGTTTTCCATGCAAGTATGACTTACATGCACTGGAATTCATTAATGGCGACTGGGTTAAGTCAATTTGTTATCCAAATAATGCTTAAGTAACATTATCTTAAAAATGAAAATACATCCTGCTACTCCAGTGCAACTTCAGAAAACAGCCTAAAGTGACTTGTTCCTCCCCAGCAGTGCTGCTAGAGGTGGATGCGAACACTTTGCCTTCCATGTTAAAGTGCTTTGAAGTAGTGGAAAGACTACTAGGGAATTACTGTTTTGGCAAACACCTACAAAGTTTTCAAGTTTTCAGAAAAATGGAATCAGTGACTGAATTGATAGATAGCAGGATTTCTCTTAAGAGAAAGTGAAGTTGTATTTCACTTGCTTAATTATGCTGCTTATCTTCCTTGAAACATTTCACAGCAATGTATAACATGCAATGTCCAATAGAAGGGAAACTTTCTATATCCAGGGAATAATAATTGTATCCACTTTAATCAAATGTTAAATCATACTGTAATATGCCACATTAAGGAGACCCTTGCTCAGTGTGCCCAATCCCAGCACAGACTACTCCTAATTTTCTGACATGACCTTGGAAACACTGCAAATGATCCATCCTCGCATATTCCCTGCATCACTAAGAACAGAAAGGTAATTGTGCCTTGCTCTGCAAAGACCCCTCTCTCTAGTCATGAAATCCATGAGAAACCTAAAGATAGCAACTTCCCTGTATTCACACTCTTTCAAGCTGAAGGAAGTCTTGGCATGTAAGGAATTGGCATAGTTTGAAGATTATGAACTTTTTTTTTTCCGTTTTGGGATCCTGATACAGCTTAAAAAGCCCTTCAAAACCCTTGACAATCATGGCCAAAGCCAGTGTTACAGTAACCTAGAGACACTAGAGTGCAGTTTTTGAACTTCTTGCCAGAAGCAAAAATCAGTTTTGAAATCTGGATTGTTAGTAAGGGACTGGCTCCCACAAAACCATATGTTTCATAGCACTTGCATTTCTCTTGGTAACTTAAGGTTTCTTCCTCCTTTTTCTCCAGGAAAGGTGGAGCACTGCATAGCAGAAGCACAGATGCAAGTCCCTTTCACATGCTCACAATTTCAGCCTGGGATTTCTATATCAAGTCTGTGTAAAAGAGCAGTCTGGCTTTGAGTCACAGTCTGAATGTGACAAAACTCTGGAGAAAAGTTACTGCCTTTGACCCTGAAATGTGACCTTCACCAGATTTGTGTCATGTGAAATCCAAGCAACAAAAACCAGCACAGCATATTCCGAGTAATTGTTAACCTTAATTTAACAGCTCATCTGTACTAATTTTCGTTGTTCTTCTTCACAAGATTACAATGTTAGCAGTCAGTGCAATCTTATCCTGCCCTTAGATGGGCCAAATTTCTGTCCTGTGAGTAAAATTTTCAAAAAACCACTTCACTGGGGTTTTTTTAAACAGGTATAAATACCACCCCTGTAGCACAGTCCACTCCAATTGACATGATTACAGCAACATCAAATTCTTTGTCCTCACTCCTGTATTTAATATTAGTTCTGATAATATTGATCCGAAAAAATCCATTAAAATTTAAAATTGATTTTAAAAGACACCTCCAGGTTCAAACACCTCTGAAACTTGAGGTAACAGGAAACTGCATTGGGTTTAGGCATTCTTTCTTGTGCACAGCACTAAAGTTAATATTCCTCACCAGAACGCACATGCAGTTCAAAACCTAAACAGAGATGCCATTAGATCACTTAGACAATGGTTTCCTTTTTTAACACTTCCAGAGGCATGGCTGAAAAGTACATTTAAGTATGAGCAGTTCTTTATCATTGAGCAAACAGAACAATGTTCTTTATCATTGAGCAAACAGAGGCCAGTATATGGTGGGCCTAAGCTCACTTACTGTGTTACGTAGCTCTGTTGTGCCACAATCCATCAGCATTATTTTCCTCCAAAGCAACATTTTGTATTTCAAGTTCCATAATGTTCTTGCACTAAAGGTCTCTCAGAGTTAGCATCCCAGTTAAAGAGGTACCTGCCCATTTGTTAGTGTGTTTCATGATAGGAAAGACCACCTATTACAGAAAAAGTAATCCTGAAATACACACAGTGAGCTTATTTTATTGTCTTATCTGATATGTTATCAGCGAACATCTCAGAAGAGGTTTTCTCCCTTATCTGTCATCTTGAAAATGAAACACAGTGAGAAGGACAGATGGCTCTGTGTGTGTTTGTCCGCATTTTTGTTAGAGGGAAGTGTGTGGGGGTTAATGGACAGCAAAGGAGTGGGAAGGGAAAGGACGTGGCTTGTCTCCTGGTCTTTGATTCGAGCCTTGCTCATCCAATGGATCAGTGGCCCCCAGCAAGCAGCCGCAGGCAGCGCTGCCTGGCAGCACTCGCTCTGCAGGCGCTGGCTCAGCGGGGCTGCTGAGCTGCTCGCCTTTGTCTGGTCACTCACCCCATGGGCTGAACACCTACTGCCACTCATTCCCCTTCCTCTCATTTAAACAAGTGTTTTTACTACAGATACAAGCATAATTAGAAATATTCTCTCACACAGGCACATTCACATGGGGAAGGAAACCAGCAGGACTGAACTCATCCTGGATGGAAGTCTGCTTATTTCAAAGCATTAGTGCCATAGGCACACACACAGGCAAAAGGAGCCTATCTATCTTTAGCAAGTTCATTCAGGAGAACAGAAAAATCCCATAGTCTAAAATAGATCTTCTGTAACTCTTTTACAAGTTATCATTGTTTGATCAGCCAAATTGGCAAGGAGAAACAAAATATTTGGGATGATCTGGAGAATATAACTCCACAATCTGTTTGCACTTTGAGAGAGGATTACTAAACTAACAAGAAGCAGCTGCTTTTCAAAGCCACATACACATCAGTAAAGTCACAGAAATTATACATGCAAAACACAACTTGTCCCAGAGACACTCAGTGCTTGATACAGCTTTAGAGCTGGTGAGATATAGGCTTGCAACCAAAAACTCTATGTCTTTTCTTTGTCTTGGTCAACAGAAGGTAAAGTTCAAGAGAAGAGAAAAACCTGTACTTAAGCAAAGGCTAACAGTAATGGTGCTTCTTATTTAAAAGTTCCTTTGGCCCACCTAATAAACAGGAAGTTTGGCATTCACAGCCAACAGTCACAGTAAGGGACTACAAAAGATACACAGTTGTGAAGTATCAGACTCAGGAGCAGGTTTAACTGGTTTAGCAATCAGTACAACAGATCTTATTGCTGATCGCTGAACGTGGGAAAATGTTCAAAGAATTTGGATTCAAGGTGGCTCTTCATAGAAGTGAACACCAACAACTTATTAATTTGGTTTGTACCTATCTAGATAACAGAAGCTAAATTGTCACACGGCAACCTTGTGATTTTTGTCTCTGGCTGGCAAGGGACTCCTATCTGAGGGCTAAGAACATGTTTTTACTCCTTTGATCATCACTCAGCTGGATTAGAACCATACAATATATCCTTAGCAACATAACTATTTCAAGCATATCAAGCTTTTCTTCTGCTTATGGCAGGCTGTAAAATTGTGAGTCATTGTATCTTGATCTTTATCTAAAATCAATATATAATAACATTACATACATATAGCCCCCACAAAGTATTTTTAAAAAATGCCCTTAAACCTTCCTGTAGACACTTCACTGCCCATACTTTTCCATGCAGAACAGACAAAACATCCTTCAAATTGATGGATGTAGATTAGCTATTAGGAAGAAATTCTTTACTGTGAGTGTGGTGAGACACTGGAAGAGGTTTTCCAGAGTAATTGTGCATTTCCCATCCCTGGAAGCTTTCAAGGCCAGATTGGGCTTGGATGGGCTTTGAGCAACTTGGACTAGTGAAAGGTGCCCCTGCCTGTAGCAGGGGGGTTGAAACCAGACAGTCTTTAAAATTTCTTCCAACTCAATTGATTCTATGATTCTGTGGTTCTGTAAGGTGTCTAGACATGTTTCTTTATACTTTGCTCTTCCAATTAAGCATTAAGAACATAACCTTTAAAAAGAAATCCGTATTTCTTCTCTGCATTCTAGAGCATCAGACTGACAAAGGCTCAGGGGATTAAAAAAATGTACAGCACTTAATGGCTCACATATAAAGCTTGAAGACTGAGGCAGAAATCAGAGAGCCTCTTTTCTTCTCTAATATTAAACATACAAGACTTGTGTCCTTCACTTCCTCCGATAAAATATGCTGATGGATTTCAGTTGTGAACTCTCTCTGCTTTGCAGAGATGAGAAGGCAAGGAGAAGCTCAATGGAGGCTCTTTTCTCTTGTTCAGGAAGAGGCAGAACTGCTGTCACTGTGCTGCTACTGCAAATAAGTCACTTAAAAATTCATTCAGAAAATCACAATTACTGAGGGACAGAATGGTTAGGTGAGAGGTGATAGGATACCACTACAATTTCCTCCCTCGCTCAAAATCTGCTTGAAGATCTGTAAACAAATTTTTAAAAAGTCAGAATTTTTTAGTCATCAAGAGGACCTCTTGCCATATTTCATAATGAAATAATTCAAAGAAAAAAAAATCAAATGAAAGTGAAAAGGGTGAAAGGAAAAGGTCAAAATATCTTCTTAATCAAATTATAGTACCTTATGCCTCCCAGCCAGGTTGTTTCTTTTTATTTTTTTTTTTTTTTTTGAAACTTGTATCTTACATCTGTGGTCCTACAGCCAGCTCTATTATGCCCAAGACAAAGGCATTTGCCATACCTATATTGATTTACTATACTTATACTGACTTTGCATCTAGAAAAACTTAAAAGCATGTTTCAAGCAGATAAACTCTATGTAGAAAAAAGGATTAAATAATAGCACAATATCCAGTGTCCTGACTATAGGTATACTTTGAATTCAAAATCACCTATAAGAATTTACAAGCTAAAAAATGCTAAGAAATTAATTAAGAACTTACAAATAATACAATCTCTACTGTAGTGGACATTGAGGGACTGCTAGAGAACCCACCACTTAGTGATGTTACTTTACTAGTAGTGCAATATTCAATACAAAGGACACTCGAGCCCCTCATTCTCCTTTCCCTTCCCTTAATTTTTTTCCTCCTTACTGCAAAGATACAATACACAAACAGGCAGTCATCCAAATGGCAGTAGTTCTAAAAAAGAAACACACAGATATATATAATTGTTAATTAGTTCCATGACTAGAACCCTTCTGTATGCTTGCATAGCTACCCTGGGGCATTGTGAGTCCCCTAAAGCTGTGCAGGAGGAAGGAGGTGTTTGAGGCAGATTTCACTGCTGGGGAATTCTCCAACTGGTTCTTGTTGTCACATATTGTGTAGTTGTGTACAGTCAGGGATCTGCTTCTGAGGAAGCAAAGACATTGCACTGGGGAGGCAGAGGAGCAGATCAAAAGCAGAATGGGGTCATCCAAAGATCCAAAGTTTTAAGGAAATCAGAGTAAAAATGTTCCAGCCTGTGATTTAGATGCCTTTTCAAAATGTTTTTTCCTTACAAATTGAGCATTCCATAAACCCTGCCTGCTGTTCATTAAGTCAGACGCTGATGAAGAAAGGAGCAGTTCCTACAGCAGAGCTTTGCTCCTGCTGGGAGTCACACAGCCTAAAGATGTGCAACAACACATGTCCAGGGCAGAGTAATCCTAAACCCCGTCCTTACAAAGTGTCAGGAGAAGAACCTTTTCTATATGCTAAAATTTTTATCAGTCAGAATAAAAGATTGTCCAATAGGTAGTTTGTTCTTTGACTTTTTAATTACCATTTACAAGATCATAAAACTTGTGCCTTATCAGCAATACGCATTCACATTTTTACATTACATTTTGCACAGGCATTGGTAAGGTCCCCTCTTCTTCAGGCTGAACAGCTTCCTCAGCCTGTCCTTGTAAGAAAAGTGTTCCAGCCCCTGCATCATCTTTGTCAGCCTCCACTGGACCTGCTCCAGAGGCTCCATGTCTCTCTTGTCCTGAGGAGCCCAGAACTGGACACAGCACTCCAGATGTGCTTCACCAGGACTGAGTAGAGGAGGAGGATCACATCTCTACAGTAAACATAACAAAAAAAGTCTAATGTAAATTATATGACACAAGTCTGAGTTTTGGATCTAAAACTTTTCAGAGAAACTAAATTTAAAATCCTTCTGTGGCCAATGCCAGCTGTTGAGTTTTCACAGAATACATAAACCAGGGAACATGTGTGGTTCATGCAATGGACCTGCCATTTTTATGAGACCACAATTTCTTTTTTTCTTGCAGATCATTCTATCTTTCTGCACACAAACAGGGACTGGCCACTGGTCTACCTGGTTTTTAATATTTCTTCTTTTTTAAACAAAGTCCATGTTGAATAACCAAAAAGTAACCAGGTGCACTATAAGCTTAGCAACAGTTAACCTTGGAAAAAATTGTAGTCTACAGCCACCCAAACTTGCTATACTTATCAGCCTCAGATTACAGTTTTGCAAAGTAATTCTACTGTAAATACTTAAATAATGCATGCAAGTGTCATGAGTAAGACTGCTGATGTATTGCAGTAACAGACTGCTTGCTGTCTCTGTCAGCCAGCCAATCTTGATTACTATTCATCAAAAAGTTTCCATGGAAATAAAAGGTAATGGTTCCAGTACTGCATGAGAAATTTTTAATTATTTCCAATACTTAGTCATCGTTAGCAGTGCTCAGGTTATGTTTGAATATGTGAATCTATTGCATTTGTGGAAGTCAAGCTAGACTCTTGGGACCCAGTATTGCAGAAAGCTAGGGAGGATGAAGAACTATTCACTCACAAGTTTTTAAAAATCTTATCTGGAAAAATAAGACCATGTGCTGGTGGTGCTTTCAATTTAGGTTTATCAACCTGATACACTCCAGGCATGTGGGATCAAAGGTTACAGAAGACTGATGTCAGAATGATCAATAATCCTAAGGTGACACTAATGAGAGTATCTTCTGCAAGTATGCAGTTGGTCTTTTATGCCCATGGGTGCCCAAAAATAAAGAGACAGTAATTAATCTTTATATTAACTAGCAATTGTTTACAACACACAGAGAAGCAAAGAGACATCTTGTCAGCAGGAAATCATTTGCTGAGAATAATGGACTGTGATGCTGGAGATCTGGCCAGGATTGCTTGGCTACTGCGCCCAGACCACACAGGGAGGCCTTTTAAAGTTTTGATCTCATTGGAGCACTCTTTTTCTCTCCAGTGTTGTGATGAAAAGCCTTTTTGGCTGTACTGGCTTTGAAGCTTGATTTGAAGTCTGACACGGATCTGAAATCACACAAAGGAAGCAGAGCCAACCTTTCAACTCCTAGGGTCACTGGGAGGGAATCAAATACCCTGGTCTTGCACCAAAAGAGAGCTGTTAAGTTGCAGGTTGAAAGCTATAGGTTGAAGGTTTTAAACTCTTGTTCTGACTAATATGCTCCTGCCTTGCCAGAAAAGACACTGTTGAATTTTTAGTTTCTGTGTATGCTCCAGGAATAAAAAGCACATCAGATTGTTTTAGAAATGTGAAATTGATTTCAGAAGACTAGGTGGGAAAAATGCTTCTCCCTTCATGCAAGCAAAGACACATTAAAAACTGTTCTCTGAAAAACAACTCTATATTATGCATTAACAACTCTAAATTATTAGCAGGAAATTCTAAACCCATATTCAATTTCTAAGCATATGATCCAATTTTAAAGACATTTAACAATTTTATTAATATATCTTATTGTTTAAAAATGGTGCTAAAATTCCAGGTGGTAGTCACTTGCACATGAAAATAAGTAGCTTTCACATTTAAATAATGCATACATGGTTTTCTGATTTTAAATATTTCCAATAGTACAATTCATCACTAAAACTTTACTGAAGTGAATTCACAGCTAAGCTCTTGTCAGACAGTAAAAAGTCTGTACTGCATTAATTTAATATTTTTAAGAGGGGTCTGCAGACAGAAAAAAACCCAAAATTGAGGGTTTTTTTTTTTTCCCTTCACACATTTTCTGTCAGGTTGTACATGTTTCTGAGCAGTAATTAAAAAAAATTACTCCATGCAGGCTCAGCCAAAAATCCAGCCAAGGGATATGAAAGAAGTAGGATAGACAACCTTTTACAAAATATGCTGTTCACCTCAGTGTTTCATACATCTGCAAAGAGGAGTGGGAAGAAGTATATCACTGGCCCTAAAGGTAGAATACTCTAAAGGTACTATGAAAGGACTTACTGGACTTTCAGGAAACTTTATAAAGACTTTAACTCCTTCTTTGTAACTCATAAATCCTGAAGAGCTCTCAGGAAGAATGTAAGAAGCCAGGAGCCTACTGGCTTAGCAGCTCCACCATCTCTCTCTTCCCATGCAATGTTTTCCCCTTCCATGTACCCTGTCAGTCCTGGCTTTGTGCTAGGCATGAATCAGGTACTCAAGGACAATCAAATTTCATATATTTAGGCATAAATAATTGGATGCTATGTACAGAGTACATGCACCAGGATTGTTTCTTTGAAGGAAGTTGCCCAAGTCCCTGAGTCCTTCACTCAGCCCACGTATTCAGCCTCTGACCTCCCATGATATGTAAAGTCTCGTTTACAACTAATCTCAATTGCATTTACATATCCAAGTATCACTTCATTTACCTCTCAGAAAATGAGTATCTTCTCACTGGAACTGCATTAGCAGGCCTCAGGTCACAGCCCAGCCTCCCACTAGCGAGCTGGTATTGGGTCTTTTCATCCACAACTAAAGCAACCTTCCTTTACTTAAGCTGCACATTTGACTTGGGCTTTAAAGGCCACTCAACCTGCAGCAGTCCAGCAGCACTGAACAATGACTTGGTTTGTCTGGAACTGTGACAGTTTCTAAAAAATTGCATAATCTTCAGCGACACTGTACTCTCACAACAGTCAGTGCTACAACAGTCAACAATATAAAGGCATTATGGAAAAATGTTGTGGGCAACCCTTCTTAAGTTCAAACGTTCCTTTGAAATGTTTATAAATATTTAGGATACAAATATCACCAACCATGCAAAATTCGAACCATATGTCTTTCTATGCTGCCTTTGGCAAGGACCAGTTTAAGATGAAGGTAACATTAAATAGATCAAGAGTGTGTGTGCAACCATGGCAACATAAACTGAAGCATAAAACTAATACGAAATTTTCAAACTGTTGGACTTACTAGAAATGTCTGCCTCATTCCTGCCCAGCATTCCTCCTGACAGCACAACAACCACAACCCAGAAGGGTGTATTGAGAGGCTGTCATTTGGGTCAGTGAAGTGCTCATAGGACAAAGACAGCGCTTTTACATGCCATTGCCACCCTCCAAAAACATGCTTGTTTTATCAAAAGTGGCTGGGCACCAAAGGTGACCTCCCTGGTTCACTTGGAGTTTGCAAGGCAAATGCCAAATACCATGAGGCAAATAGCAGTCACTGAATGGGAGACAAACTCAGCAACTGTTGGGATGAGAAGGATGGAGAACAGTGTGTCAGGTCACCTCTACCAGTGGTAGCAGCACCATAAGGAATACACAGCTATCTGTAACCACCATGGTCTGATGGACAACAAGAAATAAAACAGAGGAAAAACCAGCTTGATACACGAGTATAGACAAAATCAGATCCTAAAACATTATACATTTTGGGTAACAGGAAAATGATGACTTTGACAACAACATGCTGCAGCTTTGTGAAGAAATTGAAAGCAGGTTCTTGGGTAGGATGCAGAACAGACAGGACAGATGGGACAGTGAGGTATTTGGATAACTATCTCTGTCCTTCACACATGAGGTATCTGAAGCAGTGTATAATAACAAAAGCAGCTTTTGTCAGCAGAGTCCACTAATTGGTCCTGAAGACCAAGGTTCTGCACTCTCTGAGCAGCCTCCCTAACTGAGAAATCACTTCTGAAAACCTGAGCCCATGTGCACATTCTGTGAGTTAGATTACTCTTACATGACATCTGGGGCACCACTTAAAACACTGCTCTTGTCCATTTGAAAAAGGAAGAGCTCACATTAGAGATGTCTATCCCTGCTGCAGCCTTCTCCTCAGATTTAGAGTCCGTTGGCAATAATTACTAATTATTCTTACTCTGCCTTCCTCTTCATCACACTAATACATTGCCATCTTATTGTCACAAAACATGAATGTCTAAATGTTCTAGGAATGTCTAAAGAAGCACTAAAATTGCAGCCTTAAAACAATATGATTAATATTAAGACAATGTTGATTGATATTAAGAGGGCTCCTGGCATACGGAAGAGCCACTTGTAGACTTTGGGCACTTGAAATGAGCAGGAAAGTTAAATAAAACCAGCTAATATTAGATTATCCGGTAGTAAGATTGGGAAACTTTATCTAGAATAGCTTTGAAACTAATTTCAATTAAAATTTTTTCTTATAACAAAGGAAAGTTGGAAAATTTTGGTTGTTGCCAAAAAAGGCATAAAGGAAGGAGCAAGTGATCAACTAACTACATGTAGCTGTATTTAAAAGTGGGTCATTATGCATCTTCTAAATTAAAAATTAAAAGTAGCATTTTTCACAGACTGTTACATATCTTCTAGCGGAAGATCTTACACTTTCTTTAAGTTACATATGCAATTTCATACTTCCTATTTTGTAAAATGAAGTAGCAAGTTTCCAAAAATGGCTAAACATGTAAAGACTATATTTACAGCTTGTGATGAGGTGAGAAGAAGCGACAGAGGCTTTGACAATTTTGAGAGCAGGTAGTGTGAATTTAAAAAAAAGGTCCAGAATCTTTAGCTTTTCTCTTAGTGAAATGCAAAGAGCCCATAGTAATATGAGATGGGATATTAGCATCTCACATGTAAAATAAGAATGGCAGCTCCAGGCTACCTATAAGGTGTGAAGATTAATTAATGGATGTTTGCATTCTTTGTTGAAGATGTAAGACACTGTGTATAAGTGCTGAGCATTATTACAAAGAGGAATTTTCAGACCTTGGTGAGTTCAGTTAACACACTATAAATTACTTCATATTTCTCCTAAATAATTCTCTTGTATTTTTGCCAGTGCTTGTCACCATCTAACTGCAAAAATTGAAACCTTGGCTATCTTAAAGGCAAGATGATAAAGTTTTGCAAACTATCCATAATAATGTATAACAAGGCAGAACAGTGCGAGAAAGTATTAACCACAATGAAGTCCCTGAAGTGTGTTACACTCTCTTAAAACTGATTCATTCTTGCTTAAGGCTTTATATACATGAGGGGAAAAAAAAAAAAAAAAAAAGAAAAAAAAAAGAGAAGAACTAAAATTTATTAATTTCTGTCTTTATAAAAATCAAATAAAGGAAGTGCTGGGAAAACCTAATCCCAATGTGTCCAGCCCCATTAAAGCCAACATGAAAACTCCACTGACAGCAGAGCAGAAGGGTCTCAGCCAACACATAAATT
>VWYO01011972.1:263999-276876 GCA_013400275.1 Rhadina sibilatrix | reverse complement strand
TTTTTTTTTTTTTTTTTTTTTTTTTACCGAAGGAAAGCAAGTTATGCTAGATAACTACTCATAGGCGATTTGGAAAAAAGCAGAGACACTGAGGTGACAAAGGCAGCTGCCAATACTTGCTTGCCCAAGTTAGTAAAAGGGAAAGCAGATTTGTAAAGGTGCAGAAAGACCTCTAGCACTGACTGGAGATTAAAGGACTGGAAACATTAAATTTAGATAAAGGTAGTACTATATATTAAAGAAAACAATTTTAATTCCATCTATACAAAAGTAGGCTTGGCCAAGACAGTTCACTATCTGGGAAAGAGATATTAAAATTACATAGTTCAGGGAAATATCACTTGGGGAAAAGATTCTGGTATGTTTTAACTTAATTATTTTCAAATAGAAGCTCCAATGTTTCTACTATGAACAGCAAAAATAATCATTACCTACAAGAAAAGCCTTAGATTAGGAATGAACAGAAGTCCATAAATATCCACATATATCCTGCTACTTCACATATTGCTTGCTTTTATTTGGACCAGTCATCTAAAAGAATTAATAAAAAACTGGTCTGAATATACCTTGTGCTGGAGGATGACTGCATTATTTTTACACAGACCTTTTGTTCAGTTTGCTTTTCCCTGCTGACAGGATGCCCCATTTTCAGGAAGGCAATCTGCTTTTCAGCTGCTGCTCTCCTTGGAGAAGGTATGGCACGACAGCCAGGAGGTAACATCCTCGTGTGTCTCCAGCTGTCCGCAGGAATTGCCAGCGTGTGCTGGGGCACAAAACGGAGAGGGAGGATCGCGGCGGAATTTCTGGCTTCCTTCTGTCTAATTGTGTTTTAATGATCTGACTACTGGTTATCTTGCCCATCAACTGCCCTATGCAGCAAAACAGGCCCCATGAATCAGGCACATCATCTCAGCAGGGCAGGGCTATTTATGGAACTGAAATACGTAATTTAATAATACTTCAGGCCAGATTCTCAGCTGATGTGAACATGCACAGTCTCACTGAAGTCACTGGATCTTTTCTGACCAGCTTTAGGCAAGGAGCTGGCTATCTGTTCATAAGGCTTGTAGAAAAGAGCCTTTATTTATACACTATACAAGGGCAGGAAAATCCCATACTCCCACTGGGTTGTCTCACTGCACACCAGTTTCTCAGAGCTCTGAGCTAATTTTAGGAAACTCAATTACAGAGAGTGTCATAGCTGCTAAAGGGTCTGTAATTCATCATCTGCAAAACAAGGGTAGTCAACACTGAAAAATACATGAGCTCCTCTGAGTTTTTTGAGCCACTGGAGCAGTAGATCACAGCAGCATGTATTCCAGTTCTCTTCCTTTCAGGTTAGCAAAACCAAGGCTGTGAGCAGAACTCTTTCTCTGCAGAGACTCTGCCTCCTTTCTGCATCCTTTGCACAGCAGCATAGTTATTCCAGCAATCTTACTGACATCTATTTAGAGCATTTTTACATCAAGGTCAGTACCCTGGAAGGTGACACACAGGTGTTTAAAATCCTTGTGCAACGGATACATTGGACTAGGATCTTCATCCCCCTGATTTGGCAATCCCTAATTCCAGTCTCAGTTCAGAAGCCCAAGTCAATCAAACCAGCAGGCCCACACCTTGGGCCCTTCTTACTAGAATGAGCTGCACAGGGACAAAGGTGTCTGAACACCAGCTTGTTTCCAAGCACCCTTGATGCTGTGAGTCAGTCTGGTCAGGATTATTGAGACAATGCTGAGAAGCAAATTCAGGCACATGAGGGATTTTAAAGTGCAAAAAAACAAGTCTCTCCTCAGATGTCCAAATGTTCCAGATACTGAGTCAAAAGACCTAAGGATAGCCATTAAGACATAGGTCTCAAAATCCATTTTTATGATTTTTTAACAATGCAAATTATCAGGAGTTCAGGCCTGAATCATTACATATGCTTAGATGCCCAGCTCTGGAAATTTTTCTCAAACTAGATTTGGTCTACCTGTAGTGTTATATTCCACTCAAAACTTCCAGGCAGTTTTAACTTTGGTTTGGTGGGGTTTTTCGTTTGTTTTTGTTTGGGTTGTGTTTTTGGGGTTTTTTTTTGTGGGTTTGTTTGTTTGTTTTTCCAAACTATCAGTGTAGCAGAAAGAAAATACATTAAAATAATTTCTGAGCAAGTACTTCAAAATGAGGTAATGTCACATCAGCTGCAATTGTTATAAGGGAGAATCTTTGTGGAGAAGTGATTCCATGAGAAGAAGCACACCTGCAACATAAAGAGAGTTTTGTGGGGTTTTTTTTTGACAATATTCGTCTTTCATAGTTGAAAACAAGAAGGTAATGCTGTCATCATTTCAGGTGCTTATTCAAAGCAGGGATTATTTTAAGCAGATTTTTAAGCACAAGAATGAGTGGAAACCAAGGAGAAAGTGGGTTGCAAGAAATACTACATGCTCTAATGCCAACTACTTGGACTTACTGAAGTACACAGCAGGCTGTACTGTCAATTAATGGAATCAACAGGATGGTGTGCCCTGGGGCATGCCACATCTGGCAGATGTTCTGAGGACAATCTGATTCTCTCTCAGCATTGTGTATGGCTCCACACATCTGTTTGTGAAAGCTCAAGGCTCAGTTTATACCATTATTAAACCCAAAAATATCGTCTCACACGTGGCATGCATAAAAAACAGTGAGAGAAAGCTTAGGAAATAATCCATGAAAAGAGAGCTGAAAGCAGAAAACTTCACAAATCAGCAAGTGTCTGCCTGCCCCTATCCAGGTTCCCCCAAGTCCTGGTGAGGTGGACGTGAGAATTTGAAGAGAAGATAAAGAGGTCTCATATTCATTGATGACCACAGAAACAATGACTTTCTCAGATTGGATATACATGATAGCTGATGTGGTGATGAGAAAAATTTATCCTGCTTTAAGAAATGTGCTTTGTATAGTTGGTGAACATGAGGTGACAATTACAAATACCGAGGCATTTTTTTCTTCTGGGGAAAGTTTTGAAGAGCTTTTCAGAGAAAGCTGTCACGGCTACATTAATATTTTCACCTTTAGATTCAATTGACCTGACTCTGCTTGAGGTAATAGATGTGAGAGTCAGTAGAAACACCACCTGGATCAATGTGGTAGGAAATCTGGACCTGGTAGCCAGTATCAGATGTTAGATGAAACAGCATGCACTCAGAAATATTTCTGGTACCTCTTTCAAGCCAGTTTAGCTGATGTTTGAAGTAAAGCTAATGGCACCTTTCTGACATAAGGATGTATCTGTGTTGATGAAGCTGCATCTATTTTTGCCGACATTAGTAGCACAGCATGAGAATTTTACAGGTTGTAAAGGTGGTTTTGATTTAACACAGATTTTCCTCCAGTGCTGAGAAACATGTTAAAACAGACTTAAGCACTCTCATTTTTAAAGTAGCTATTTTGTGTTAAGCAGTCCTGTTTAAATGAAAGTCATAAATTGTGCATGTGCTCCTGCTGGCTATTAGCTTCTAGTTAGTAGATTTTGAATTACCTTCCGAGAGTGAAGTGCTTATGTGAGTCACAGTTCATAATACTGCTTATTCAGCTACACCTCTGTAATTTGAGCTAATTGAGTTAAGTAACAGTGTCACAGGACTTTCTTACAGAGTTTCTGCTCTGGCTGTAGTTACTTGTTGTCAATTATCAACTCACGCTAATCACTATTACTGTCAAAAATGACATTAGTGTATGGTAGTATTTATCTTACTCCAAAATGTTCATTTACATGTGGTATCTATTCTCTGCATTTATACCTTATTCCCACTATTTGAAGTGTTCCCACCTATCCTCCCCCATTCTATCTTTTCCTCTTTCTGTTATTAGCCATAGCCCTCTTTCATGATTATTTTTTTAATTTATAGTATTAACCCTATTATTTTTAGCACTGATTAACAAATGTGAGTTCCCTGATAGTCTGCTCTCCTCTTCTCCTAATCAATCATTACCATAATAAGCTTCTTGTTACTCTGAATGCCTACACTGCACATTTTTCCAATGAAGGTGCTGGAGAGTCTAAAGAGCCCCTCAGCAGAGGAGAACGGATCTGCTGAAGTCCAAAGGATCAGCATCATCTCATTGGAGATGAGAGAATGGAATGGCCAATTGCAGCTTTATTTTGCACTACTCTGCTGAAGCTTTCAAATTTACTTGTAGCTGCTACTGCTGATACAATATTGGAGAAGATTTTACAGCAGCAGTATATTGATGCCATAAATAAGATCAAACAGTACTCCTGTTAATGATGAGGCTTAATAAGGAAGAAGACATAAAAAAAAAATCTTTCAAATCCCTATAGTGTTTCTACAGTTTGTTTATTCTCTTGCTTCCTACAGCTCTCTTCAATATTCCATTTTTTCTTATGATTCTTTGTTATGACTTTGATACACTTAAGATATCTGGTTTTCTTCTAGGCCTTATTTTATATTAGACTCAAATTACTTATTCTCATGCTATATGGACAATATTTGTTTTCCCATAACTTCCCTGTTCTGTATTTTTCCCACATCTCTTTTTTTTCTGCTTCTGCCTTGGTGCATGTCTCTCCAAAGTTCTATGACATTTGCTGCCTTCTAGTGACTGCTTTATCTGTTCATCTTCCTTTTAATTTCTATCCCCAATCTTCAATCTACTCCCTTCTCTCTTTGGGTCCTTCCTATACAAGGTCTTTCTGTATGTCATTCAGACTGCTGTTTCAGAACACAGTCCCTAAACACAAGTATAATAACCGTAATTTAAACTCCCTTTTCAATACAATTTCATATTGAGGGAGAATTTGTCTGGCTGAATTTAGAGAATACAATTAGTTAGCCCTATTATGCAAAAATACAACCTGAAAAAATTAAGCATTATATAAAGAAGGAGATGGTCGGGTGTGTCCCTTGGACCATCATTTTCATCCATCAGAGATGCAATGCATGATACCACAGCTCTCTCCTGAACATCTCATTTTCCTTTTGCTGAAGGCCATGCCCTAAACCACTGCAGTTCATGTTTTTAAATCTGGCTTGTAGCCTGCACTCCAGCACACCTTTGCAGAAGACAGTATCTTTCCCTCTGGTCTTCCCAGTGGGCTTGGGAGGCTCTACTTGCAGCTGAACCATCTGCAGTGCACAAGGAGGGTCTGCTGCTGATAGGATGTATGTGCAGATATTTTGAGGCCTGACCTTTGCACTGGCATCTGGCTGAACTCATCCTCCTCAGAGCCTCTGCCTGCAGGGCAGGGCAGAGCCCAAGAGCTTTTTCTCCTCCCTGCAGCAGCTGGGTAGCAACAGAAGGAGCTATGGCATTCACAAAGCACTGTAATCCTCCTTCCTGCCTGGGATTTCCAGAAACAGGTACAGCTGAGGTACACACAAAATATTTCCGTGTACTGTGAAGTTGGAGAGATAGGCCTGCAGTCAGTCATGTCCTGTCTGTACTGAAAGCAACTGCCTGGAACACTTACTTGGCCTCTTGGTAATATTTCCAATTTAACTCTGTACCTCAATAATTCACCAGCACCCCAAGCCCATGCTGTTCCAAAAGTGAACTCCCTTGCCCTTACACAGCTTCTGCCAGACAGCCTGACAGCACAAGTCTGAACTTTTCCCTACAATAAAGAAAATGCTGCCTATTCAAGCACTGCATCAAGCACTTGGCTGTGTGGGTTCCTCCTTAGTGCAACTCCTCCCCAGTTCTTCACAGGCAATTGCTAAAAATAGCATTTTTGTTTCTTGCCTACTGCTTGGTCTTTGGAATTCTATTGTAGTTTTGCAAGCAGTCAGTTTGTAAGAAACACCACTGAGAGACTCTGCATGACTTCTGAGTACTGCGATTTAGAAATCCGAGACAGAGCTGAAGGACCCAGTGATAAACCATACAGTCCTGGAGAACAGACAGGGTCACTCAGGACTTTCTTCTAATCAGCACTGGAAGGGGCAAACAACTTACCTTTGATATACTGAAATGCAAGAGTTTTGTGCCAGTTTTCCCCTAATGAAGCAGTGACATTAAACATATCAATTTTTTTGTCTTCCAAAGTGACCCTTATGTATCCAGCATAGCTGAGGGAAAAGGAGGGGAAAGAACCTGCAACACAGATTGAACAAAGAAAGGCTCTGGAGATTTAGTGTGCAGCTTCCAATGTAAAGTGTCGTTTAGCAACAAACCTGACTTAAAATATCCCCTGTTTTATCACCTTTGCAGCTTGGTCTTGCTTCTATATCTCAGCTAGACTGCCACCTCCACATACAATGAATGCAACTTTTAAGGGCGTGAAATAATCCAGGTTGAAAAACCCCTTGAGATGGGGAGAGTGGTAGGGTGGGAACAAAAAAAATTAATGACATTGTTCATCTAGTAAAAATTACTTTTGGGGGGTTATGAATTAAAATTATTTTAGAAAATGCTTTGCTATTATTTATGGATTCTGTAGATTAAAGATTGTTGTAGAGACTTGCATGCTGTGACGAGAGGCTTTTGAAAATTACTTGAGAGTAGCCAAAAAACTGTAAACAGGTATTAGTTTCCAAATATGCACAGATTGAAAAAGAAGAAAGGAGACAATGCAATTTGAATGCCACATGAAAAGGTGGTTTAAGTTTTGAAATTCAGAATATTTCAAAATATATTTGAAACTGGAGGAATGAGTTTTTTTCCTGTAGAATATAGCCACTGTTCTCGTCCACTCGCATGAGGCTGACAGAGGTGACAGCTCCTAAATATGGAAATTTTGATAGATTTCTTCCAAACCAAAGGTGCCAGAAACTAAATTTCTGGCTGCACTTGGAGACCCAAAGGCCACCTGTGAAATGACCCCAGACACTGGGGGAATTAGTTCTTTTTCCCATTGTAAATGGCCAGTGTTCGTGTCCACTCGCACCGGACAATGGTAGGGTGCCAAGTTAAAAATTTGCAAACTTTGTAGGATTTCTCTCAAACCAAAGCTGCCATCAACAAGGACTCTGGCTGCACTTGGAGCTGCAAACACTACCTCTAAGTTGACCTCCAAACCCTGGGGAAAACAGTTCTTTTTTGAGTGGAAAACAGCCATCATTTGTGTCCACTCTCACTGGCCAAGAGAGGCCATTTTTGCTGCCTTAAAATTTTGAAAACTTTGATGGATTTCTCCTAAACCAAAGCTTCCATCAACTAGGTCTCTGGCTGGCCTTGGAGGCCCAAATACCACCTCTGAGCTGACCCCCAGACACTGGGGAAATTAAGGTTTTTTCCCATGGAAAAAGGCCTTTGCATCCAGTCACACTGAGAGACAGTGGGATGCCAACTCCTAAATTCGCAAACGACACAGGATTTCTCCCAAACCAAAGGTGCCAGTGACTAGGACTCTGGCTGTCCTTGGAGCTCCAAACTCCACCTCTGACCTGACCCTGAGACACTGAGGAAATGAGGTTTTTTTCCCATGGAAAATAGCCACCTCCACATTCACTTGCATGGTGCCATAAGTGGCACACTGACTGCAATTTTGCATTTTTGTCAATTTTTTTGGAAGTCCTGGAATTTCTTTTAGTCTCTCCTTCACTTCCTCTTAAAGTAGTAGTAGTTCCTCTGTTTTCCTTCCCTGTAAAGAGCTATAGAGACATTACTGAAACTCACTAGCTCCTTATTGGAAGAAAAACAACTTTCCAAAGTCTGAAACACACATGAAATATTTAGCAAAAACCAAAACATTCTTTCTGCAAAAAGAGGTCTAGAGGGCAAGATTTTGTTCAGTATATGGCAAAACAGTTTCATATATATTTAATGGATTTTGCTAATTTGACCAAATATCAGATTATTAGGGTCAGTGATTCAAAAATGTTGCAGCTGTTCAAGAGCTTAGTGGTTTTAGCCAATTTGAATGCAGATGATTTGGCTACATAGAATGATTTTTCCCCTTTTCTTCATTACACCTTTACCACAACTTCAAATGGCATTAGAAGGATGTTTTATTATTTCATCTGTTTCCTGGCACTTTTTGAACCTTGACTTACTCAAAATGTCTCTCTTGTGGAAGTAGGGAGGAGGTGTTTTTTTTTTTAATAAAACCTCTGCTGGAGGTTTTATAAAGATGCAGGGATGAGCCTTTTATAAAGGTTCACAGGCTAGACACAGGAAAAATAGCTCACTGCTAAGATTTAGGTTGCAGCAGCCTGAAGGGAGGCCACCATTGAGGGAAGAAGTGAGAGGAGGCACGAACGTGAATCCCGATCAAGGCAGTGAGTGACAGATGGCAGTGTCAGCCTCGCCCCATGGAGCAGGAAAAAATATCGCCGTGAGACTTCCCAGGGACTTGTGGCAGCCACAGCCATGCCCGTGCCTGATGGAATGGGAGTCTTTCTTATCGAGACTGCTATCTATTATTATTGTTCCAGGGTGACCTCCACAGCACCGATGGTTCCAGCCTAGGCTTGAAACCAGAGTTTTGATACAAAGACATGTATAATTAAATGACATACCATAAAAGAAAGTAATTTTTAAGTCTCTAATACAAAAGAGGATTATGGATCACTATACTTCAACAGGAAATTCATGGATGTACCTCCCTGACATATCAATTTGGAGCCCATGCCTCCGGATGACTTTTCCCTCCCTGTTTTTTCCTCCAAGCATGGATATCCTTTAGAGGAAGCTATAATAAAACTAATTTCTACCATCACCAAGGGCACTGCAGATGAAAAATGAGAATACAAGTTGAAATGAACATAAATATTAGATGCTAAAATATATCACTGTTCAGAATGCAGTTGGGACTGAGCGTTGTGCAGTCCTGCATATATTCTACAGCTTGTGACAATGTCATTTCTGTTTCTTTCAGGAAGATAAATAGGTCATAGAGTTCAACTATATAATCAGTTAACATGTGTAGGGTATAGGAGAGAGTAGCATTTTCTCTTTCTATATCAACCTTTATGGAAACAAATAAAGCGTAAGAACTTCTAAACTATCAAATGCCAAATGAGTCACATTCAACCCCATAATCAGAGTTTAGACACAAAAATCAACAAAATTCCCCAAAAAAGGGAAGAAAAACTAAAGATAAAATTTAAGAACTTGCTTTTCATAATGATTCAATATCTATAGTATGAAGTGGAGCCTTGTCAAGTTGTTTATTACCTGTGAGACTGGAGAGTCTTAGAATGGCACTCAAAATGAAATTATGTCTATCAGGATTATGTTGGTTTAGATCTAAAAATAAGGCCTATGCTTCATATTAATTTCAGTTAACATTTAAGTCTGGCTATGGCACATGTATGGGATTGAGTTCCAAAAAGCCAACTAAAAAAACAAAAGAAAAACCGGTGATGGGTATTTTTTGCCAAGTAAAATGTATATAAATTATGTGAAAGCTTTTAATCTATCTTACTGTACACCAGTATTCTTCATTGTCTTTTCATAACATGATTTGGAAAAAACAACTAAAAGCTTAAAAAGAACACCTAAACTTACTATTTAACCCATAAATGGATGATATTAATTTCTTATTATCTAAATTTACTTTAATGTTGCTATAGTATAGCAGCATACACAAGAGGTTAGAAGAAAGTAAGTTTGGAATAAGGATACTTACAGCAAAAATTTCCCACTTCCAAATTCACTTTAGTATGAAGAATATTCATATATTTTTGTTTTCATTTGCTTAGGTATAATTACTCTGGGAGATATTGCTATACAGGAGAAAATACAATGACAAACATGTTTAGGATGAGGAAGAGAGAATTTGCAGTATCATTTTCTTTGTGATTTATTTCACTATCAATGGGAACTTTTCTAGAAGAAGAAAGGGAACTGAAGATCTGTGCCAGCATCCTCAGATTATCCTAAGAAAAAAATGTAGCATACAGATGAGCGGTGATGAAGTTCAACCAGGCTAGTGATGGGTCTGCCTTAGGGCAGGCTTTTTGGATATATCTGGGCTCAGAAGCAGGATGAGTGCCAAGGTACTTGGGTCTCCATGGCTTCTGTCTGAATCCTTTGGTAATAAATACATTTAAGGAATCTAGTTGTTTGCATAAGGCAACTAAGCTCTGCCACTCATTCCTGTGCTGGATAGCACTTCCTATATTTTGGAAGTAGAGAGGATTATCAGAGTAAAGAGGATAACTTAGGAACAAGACTCATAGTAATCTAAAAAAAAAAGTCCAGATTCTGGCCTATAATTACAGTTTTTAATGGGACTGCATGACACATCCAGGTGAAATAGGAGCTCACAAACCTTCAGCCAAACTTTGCTGCGCTGCCTTGGGCACCTTTGCTTGTGTAGGTGACAGGAGCCTCAGACCCTGTCAGTATAGCAGGCTCTGCCAGCTCCAAAACTCTTTAAAAATTAAAAGCTTATTCAACCAGAAATTGCAAATTTTTTTAACTTCTTTAGTCTGTAAAAGCTTTCCTGAACCAAATCATCTAACCCTACTCTGTAGGCAGAAAGAGACCCAGAAAGAAAAAGGTGTTTGGGAAAGTCAGGATGAGACCACTTCTATACAAAGTAACACTCAGTGTTACAAGTAGGGATAGTAAATTAGGCTAAAAGTAAAATGTGGCAATGTAAAATGACAAATTGTGTGACAAAATATAACTACAGTGTGAATAAATTTAGGCATATAGAATAAACCAACCTTAAACCCCTGACATCTACCTCAAAACTTTCATTGAGTCAATTCAATGATTCTTTCAGTTTTTAACAACTGTTCCCAGCTGTAACAAGAACGTAAGGGGTTTTTTGTGGCTTTTTTTTAGGTTATTATATCACAAGAGTTAAATGGAAAAATGACTTGAGAAGAATTCAATGAAATTAAAGAGTAGCCTTAAATTGTATTTGCATGGAGGAAATATATTTTATAACAAGTTGTTTTCAGAAAAAGTTTAGCAAGAAGTTCTGGGAAACATATGCTGCAGCAATGGCAGATGCCTTCTGTGAGACTGGAGAGTCAGAACCTTCACCACTGCTGTTGGTTTATAAACAAAAATCACTCAGCCCACTTGAAACAAGAGTATTTAGAATTCATCATTCCTTGCAGACCCTTACCAACCCAGCTGTCTAATAACTGAGGTTATCTCTAACTGTGCCCAAGGTGTAATTACTTTTAAGGTGATAGTGTCTTGCTTTTCAAATAATCTAATAAATGGCAATTTAAACAGGATCTGGTTGTGGAAAGAGCTCCAGGCACAGCAATGGTGGTTACAGGTAAGGAACAAATGAGTGTGTTCATACCTCTGAATTCCAAGTCTAAGTAGCAGTTTCTGAGCTGCAAACCAGATGGGGGTTGCAGGACTATGTAGGGAAGCTTTTTGGGAGTTTTCCTCAGTGCCCCCATTGAGCCACGCTGGCCTCACCAGGTCATAGCATTTCTCAGGAGGCTGCAGACACAAATTCATGCTGCCACCAGGACACCCTAGCAGCTGGCTCCTGACAGGAACACAGCAGCACAGATCACCACGACTGCTTTGTCTCAGTTCAATAATAAAGGTGTTGCCTATGCTTGCTTCATCCCTCCCCATTATTGCAATAACATGAGGAATTTAAGATTCCTGCTCTACTTCCACGGATGTTTTTCAGCTCACATTGTCAAAGCAGGGACTCAGCAGTGAGGAAGGCTGTTTGCATAAATAATAATAACAGTAAAATGTAGGTTAAGCTGTACTGCAGATTTGATATAGATATTGCGGGTCCCTCTCACTCAAAAACTGCCAGAGGTCTGGAGCTGTGACTAAGAAGACAAAGTGACTGCAAAGGAAGGTCACTAGCAACCACTGTATCTCTGTGAATCCAACCAACCAAGAACCCAGAACTGATATGTGTGAGAGCAGATATCATGAGAGTTGTAACTGAATTATAACTGCAGGGAAGAGAAGGGAGAGAGGTCCTTAGGACAGGGGCAACGTGCATCCAGCATGAATAATGGAACACAAGTTTTCCTGTTGCTGCAGCTCACACACTGTTCATGCAGTTTTCCCTCCAAGCACCTGGACCTTATCAAGCAAACATTTCTCAGTGTTGACTGATAAGTGGCTCTAGATAAGAAGCATCTGAATTTTTGAAGACCAGCCCTTGGACTACATTTTCAAACCATTCAATCTCCCTGTAGGAGCAAGGAAATGCTGATATTACACAGGATGCCTTTGAGGTCTAAGCTATGAAAAAGCCCACAGCAAGCTGGCATCTGGGGAAAAAATATCTTCTGGTAACCCAAGCAGAAGGATACACAGGCAATATACATAATTTTACAGTTCTCAGTTATTCCATTGGCTATCAAGACCTCTCAGTTTTGAATAGCTAAGATTTTTACCAAAACTTTAACGAAGACTGAAAAATAACTATTCATGTTCTGCTGCATGTATAGACATACACATTTTACTGGAACAGATGCCTGCAGCTTCTTAAGCAGATAATATGCATTAATTTACAGTTGTTGGGATTTAAAATAATTTGTGTGTACTCCTAAATGGTGCGAGGAATAGAATAGAGCATAACATATTCCTCATGCCTGCTACATGTCAATGTGACAATTCACATACTCACTAATTACTAATCGGTTTGTGTATTACTAAGTAAATCACTGACTTTTTTAGAGATGAAAACACATATACAATTAAATTTTTAATTTTTGTATTTGTTTGTTATTTTTTTGTTATCTGTACATTTAGATACTCACCTTCCATATGCTACAGCTTTATTATTTCAATTTACAAAAAAGACTTTGCGTTTATGATCTGCCCCTAAAATAATCACCATTGTTCTACTTATGAGACTCACAGGATTGCAAAGGAAAATACGACAGAAGGGAAATACATTGATTATTATATTCAGGACCACATACATACACATTAAAAAAAAAAAAAAAAAAAAAAAAAAAAAAAAAGCTCTTTAGAAGAAAGAAAATTGGGTGTTTTT